>JBBHAA010000108.1:600000-1107500 GCA_037953035.1 Aquarana catesbeiana
CAAGATATCCCTCTGACGTCAGCCAGGGAGGGCACGTGACCTCTCAGCCCCTCCCGCAGTAGACGTGGATCGGAGTAGGAGACCGTCCGGAAGTCACATGACCGGCCTGAAGATAACTGTAAAACTATATTTACAAGCTTTGTTTTAGAAAAACATTTACACTGTGTGTTATGCCTAGTTATAACAGAGGGGCTGGCTGTGACAATTTGTAATCTTTTATTAATGGCGGCAGGAGGGGGGGAGACAGAGACACAGACACACAGAGCTGACAGGCAGGGAGGGAGGGGATGAGGGGGACAGAGGAGAGCTGCGGATGACGAAGGCACGCAAGCTCACCATGGTAGTCAGGGCTCAGCAGCCATGATTATAGTGGTCAGCTCACAGAGGGGGACACAGGAAGTGACAGGATCAGCCAGGTTTTTTACAGTTTAGAGAGTGGCAGTTTAGACAGCACACGCACTGTGCTGTTTAATCTGCTATAAGGGAACGGGATCTCTTTTTTTTTCAGGGTTACAAACACTTTAAAGTGCAACAATAAAAAATAAAATTTCCTTTAAATATAGTGGCTGGGGGTCCCCTTAATGTAAAGTGGCACATCTGTGGCAAGCAGAAAACATGCTGCAGCAAAAACAACATTAGCAGTAAAATGCTGCTAATTTTAGCGGCGCTTTACCGTCGTTTTAGTGGAGCTTTTCAGCCGCTAGCAGGTGCTTTTAACCCCCGGTAGCAGCCGAAGAAAGGGTTAAAAGCACTTTTCATGCGCTTCGGCAGCTCTGCCCATTTATTTCAATGGGCAGGGCGTTTTGGGAGTGGTGTATACATCGCTCCCAAATCACCCCAAAGATGCTGCTTGCAGGACTTTTCAAAACGTCCCACAAGCGCACGGCCCCAATGTGAAAAGTCACACTGAAATGAATGGAGAGGCGGTTTTCAGGTATTAGTTAGAAGTTATTTCTAACTAATGTAAAATCCCATTTAAAATGACTCACGGAGAGAGCGCATGTGCAGATGCAAGCTTAGACCACTCCGCACACCCCCAGCACAAAGAGCTTTTTTCAGCAGCCATCCTATCCCGCTCGTCCCAGCACTATACCTGGTCGGCGGGCACATACAGCGGAGACCAATTTCATGCTCACCTGGTCAGCGGGGAGGATCTATGGCGGCATTTTATACCCGCCTCGTGGGTCTGAAAAAGGATCCAAGATGGCCTCCGGTAATAGCTCCATGCAGACAGGGAATGGGCAGCAGCAGCCACGGTCGCAGAAGAACAAGGGGCAGTCCCCTGACCATGGATCACACAGTGTGGGCTCCCTCATAGCCATCCAGTCCTCAGGTGAGCAGGCAGATCGTCCAGCCCTGCCAGATCCCTTTCACAGGCCTCTATACCATCTCCAGACCATGCTTCCCATACCCCATCTGTTCTGTAAAGAGATATAGCAGATATATTCCCCAGCCAGACTAGTGGCCAGGATGTGGAATCTGACAGCCCTGAGAGATCTCCAGCTCATTTACCGGCACCATTACTATACTCTCCAGATACTATACTTCTTGCCCGCTTTGCAGGCATGTTAAAAAGGGAGTTGGGGAAAGCCACCTCTAAATTGACCTCCGACCTGAAGCAAGATTTCCAGGATTTCGGGTGTCGCTTAGACAGCATTGAATCCAAAGTTGATGACACTGTCCATAGAGTGGCACAAAACATTACCATGATTACCAAACTCCACGATGGTCTGGAGGAAGCCTACACTAAAATTGACAATCTTGAAAATCACACCAGGCAGTATAATTTTTGCATTCGTGGTTTGCCAGAAACAGTTAAAGATATCACCTCTATCACTTCCTCCCTGATACAATCAGCTGTCCCAGATATTGATGAAACCCACATGAAGATCGATCGCATTCACACGACCCTAGTCCCTCTGAAACCTGACGGCCTCCCTGGGCCTCCCCGGGACGTGATTGTGAAGCCTCATTTTTTCAGGGTCAAGGAAGCGGTCATGCAGTATGCCCGGGAACATCCGGGAACATCCAGACCTGGAAGTTGATGGTTATAAAATTCAGATCTTTGCAGACATTTCCCAAGCTACCATTCAAAAAAAGAAGATCGTTTAAACCATTGCTTTCCTCTCTGATTTCAATATGACATTCGATAGCGATGGAACTATCCTTTTCATCTACAATTTACATATAACAACAGGTCATATGCTTTCTCTACATTCGCCGATGGTGAAAAGATCTTGCTGAAGTTGGGATTCATCTCTAATAATCCCTCTCTTGGTCTCAGGGCCAGTCAAGATCCAGCGGTCCTCCTCCTCCCCCTTTCACCTCTTTGGTCTTCCCCATCGTCAAGGAAATCCGCAACCCAGTTACCTGAAGACTTCCTGATTGATGCCAGTTGATTTGACTTTTTGGCTTGTTTGTTTGTTTTGTTTCACGGCAGTGGCTTCTCAGTGATCCTCTTATGGGACATTAGCCGCTGCCTATGTATGGTTACTACTTTTATATACCATGACTGTATACGTCTATTCTCTCCCACTTCCCTAAGAATTGCTGTGATCTACCGGCCCCCTGGACCATTATCGACTTTCCTTGATGAGTTTTCTGCCTGGCTACCCTACTTTCTCTCTTCGGAAATTCAACATCCCTGCTAATACAAACATTCCTGCTACTTCTAAACTTCTTAGTCTAACCTCTTCCTTTGACCTGAAGCAATGGGTACAGGCTTCTACTCACTCTGATGGCAACACCCTTGACCTTGTATTCTCTTACCTATGCACTCCATGCAACTTCTCAAACAATCCTTTTCCTCTCTCCGACCACCACCTTATTAGTTTCTCTCTCCCCCTGTCTTCCACCACCTTTCCCTCCAATCGCCTAACCGTCACCCGTAGAAACTTTCGCAACTTCAACTCCTCTCTCCTCTACTCTGCTACCGACCACCTCTATGACAAAATCTCCCCCCTGTCCTGCCCCAACCAAGCCATATCCATCTACAATAAATCTCTGTCCTCCACCCTGGACAAGCTCGCTCCCCTCACTACACGCAGAATCAGGCCTCGACCCCTACAACCCTGGCAAACAGATGACACTAAAATTCTCAAAAAACGTAGTCGCGCTCTTGAGCGTCTGTGGCACAAGACCAAGTCTCTCAAAGACTTCAACCAATACAAATCTGCCCTCCAAAAATACTATTTTTTCCTCCACACTGCCAAGCAAACCTATTTTACAACTCTTATTAATACCTTCTCATCCAATCCCCGTAAACTCTTCTCTACCTTCAACTCTCTACTTTGTCCTCCACCGCCTCCCCCCACTGATTTACTCACTGCCCAGGAAATCGCTAATCACTTCAAAAACAAGATTGATACAATCCGTGATGAAATCTCCACTCTACAGGTATCTCCCCCAGCTAAGACCCCATGTCAACAGATACAACTGACACTACCTCTATTCAAATCTACTACTCCAGACGAAGTTGCTAAACTCCTTTCTATCGCCCACCTAACTACCTGTCCCCTGGACCCTGTTCCCTCTCAAATGCTACGGTCACCCTCTGACCCCATCCTACACTCTCTAACCCACATCTTCAATCTCTCCCTCACCTCTGGCGTCTTCCCCGATGCTCTAAAACATGCACTGGTCACTCCCATACTCAAAAAACCATCCTTGGACCCTACCAATCTTAACAACCTACGCCCTATCTCCTTGCTCCCCTTTTCCTCTAAACTCCTTGAACGCCTGGTTTACAACCAACTGAGTGACCACCTCATTAAAAACAACCTTCTTGATCTCCTTCAATCTGGATTTCGCCCTCAACACTCCACAGACACTGCTCTTTTAAAACTCACAAATGACCTACTAACTGCAAAAACCAACGGACACTATTCTGTACTCCTACTTCTGGATCTTTCAGCTGCCTTTGACACAGTTGACCACCCCCTCCTCCTCAAAAAACTTCACTCCATCGGTCTCCGTGACTGTGCTCTTCAGTGGCTCTCATCCTACCTATCCCAACGCACCTTCAGTGTCACTTACAATTCTACTTCCTCCACTCCTCTTCCCTTCTCTGTCGGGGTCCCCCAAGGTTCTGTTCTTGGACCTCTTTTATTTTCAATCTACACCTCTTCCCTGGGTCAGCTGATAGCCTCTCATGGCTTTCAATATCATTTCTATGCTGATGACACACAAATCTATCTCTCCACCCCTCAACTCACTCCATCAGTCTCCTCACGCATCACTAACTTACTAACCGACATATCTGTATGGATGTCACACCACTTCCTCAAACTCAACTTGTCCAAAACCGAGCTTATAATATTTCCTCCCCCACGTGCCTCTTCCCCTGACTTCTCTGTGAAGAGCAATGGCAAAACCATCCACCCGTCCCCACATGTCAGGGTGCTAGGTGTTATCCTAGATTCTGAACTCTCCTTTCAGCCCCACATCCAATCACTTTCCAAAGCTTGCCGCCTCAACCTCCGCAACATCTCTAAACTACGTCCCTTTCTAACCAGTGAAACTACAAAGCTCCTGATTCACTCCCTGGTTATCTCTCGCCTTGACTACTGCAACTCACTCCTCATTGGCTTACCTTTAAATAGACTATCCCCCCTTCAGTCCATCATGAATGCTGCTGCCAGACTCATCCACCTTACAAACCGATCAGTGTCTGCTACCCCTCTCTGCCAATCCCTCCATTGGCTACCACTCGCCCAACGAATTAAATTCAAAATACTAACAATAAGTTACAAAGCCATCCACAACTGTGCCCCCAGCTACATCACTAACCTAGTCTCAAAATACCAACCTAAACGCCATCTCCGTTCCTCCCAAGATCTCCTGCTCTCTAGCTCCCTCATCACCTCCTCCCATATCCGCCTCCAGGACTTCTCCCGAGCCTCACCCATCCTCTGGAATTCCCTACCCCAATCTGTCAGACTGTCTCCAAATTTATCCACTTTTAGGCGATCCCTGAAGACTTTCCTCTTCAGAGAAGCCTATCCTGCCTCCATCTAACAACTGCATTATTTTCTCCATTAGCTCATCCCCCACAGCTATTACCCTTTTGTATAACTTGACCCTCCCTCCTAGATTGTAAGCTCTAACGAGCAGGGCCCTCTGATTCCTCCTGTATTGAATTGTATTGTACTTGTACTGTCTGCCCTAATGTTGTTGTAAAGCGCTGCGTAAACTGTCGGCGCTATATAAATCCTGTATAATAATAAATAATAATAATGACCCTGATGTTTTTTTTTACTCTCCGGGTTAATCTGGTATTATTGATTTTGGGTTAAGCTATATGCTATATATCTACTGATTGTTGGTCCATGAGAATTGCATGTGGTGTGTGTTTTTTTTTTATTTTATGTTCAGGAACATTCAGGAGGGCATCTTACCTGTCATATACTATTTGTGCCGGGAGGGGGCTATGCACTCTCCCAGTTTGCTGGACTTCCCCCATTGATTTTCTTTGGCGGGGACTCCCACATTCCCAGAACCTGTGTTCTGGACCATGTGGTTACACTATATTGTGTTTCAGTCTTTCATCTTGTTTATCCAGGTTATGCTTCTTGATACTGGGCGTTCTTAAGCCCACGTATCATCTATTCGGTTTTCTTCTTCCCCCCTTCTCTATTTTTAACCTTTCTTCCTTTTCCTTCCTGAGGGTCAGCCGGAAGTTCTCCTGGATTCCCGAGATACCTATACATTGGCGATGGTGGGTGAGTTTGTCTGTTACAGTTGTTTTTGTCCTTTGCCATGTTCAAGTTGATTGACTCCACTGGAACCATACGACTGCTTTCTCATAATTTTCAGGGGTTGGGATCTCCATCTAAGTGTATTAGGGTTTTTAATTACTACAAGTCGCTAGGTGCTGATAATGTAGCTCTTCAGAAAATGCATTTTGCTTCTTCCTTCACTTCCGCTATATACATACCTGTTTATCACGGCGGCTTTCATTCACTGAAACTAAAATACTGAGGGTTAAAAAGGGGTGAAACTTATTGGTGAAGGGACACTTGGGGGGGAATCTAGTGACATTTTTGGTCTATTATGCCCCCAACATGAACCAGGTGTCTTTTTTCCACTCCTTGCTTCGATCTTTGGCGCTAGAGTTTGAGGGAGATGTGATCTTGGCTGGTGATTCTAATCTAGCATTAGACCATATATTAGACAAATCCCACTTGTCTCAACTTCAATCCCTCCTAAACAAAGCCGAAAACTTGCTCAGCTGTTACATCACCATGACCTTGTTGATGCTTGGAGGGAAGCCAACCCTACCACTCAAGACTATTCCCACTTTTCTAAAGCTCATAATCATTATTCACGTATCGATCATGTATTTCTCCTCTCGGGGCTATTACCAAAATTGATTGCAGCTAAGATAATATCGACCCCCTGGTCTGATCATGACACTGTGGTACTGACATTTACTGACTTGACAATCAAATTGGCCAAATCTCACTGGATAAAGGAATCTTTACTCAGTAACGAATCTTACTGCCTAGATATCATTACTCACCTAAAAGCTTACTTTGATATAAATAAAGCAGAGGATACCAATCCAGCCATTAAATGGGCAAACAAAGCTTCTGTATGGGGTTTTTTGATTCAGTTGGCATCCGGACTTAAAAAAGCCTGTGATGAAGTGATCTTAGTTAAAAACTAGGGAATATGAAACCCTAGCTGCCCAACACAAACATTCTCCACATCTAGACTTGTTGATCAAACTTGAATAGGCCCCTTACAGAACTCAATATCTGCCTCACTGCAAAAGGCAGAGAAATCTCTACGTTGGACCAATCATACGTTTTTTACCTGGCGTGATCGACCGGGCTCACTGCTGGCACATAAACTTACCCCTAAACATACACATACAACTCTCCCGAAAATTAGACTCTCAGGGGGCAATCTCACCCAAAACCCCCAAAAAGTTCTTCAGAAATTTCAAAATTTCTATACTAAACTATACACCCCATCCCAGGGCCACATACCATCTTCTATCAGTGACTTCCTACGTACCTTATCTCTGCCGTCTCTCACAGAATCTCTCTATATATCTTTACATAAATCACCTGGCCTTGATGGCCTCCCCAACAATTATTATAAAAACTTTTCTGAACAGTTGGCTCCTCATATGGCTCCCTATTTTAATTCCCTGCGAGATGGTAGAGAAGTTCTTTTAGACGAAAATAGGGCTTACATTAGCATCATACCCAAACCAAATAAAGGACTCCACTGATATCCTTAACTACCGCCCTATTTCATTGATTAATTGTGATCTCAAAATTCTGACAAAACTTTTAGCTTTACGTCTCGGTACTTTCTACCTCAATACATCCATAAAGACCTCAGGCTTTATAAACCCATGCCAAACGTTAGACCAGATTCGTCGGTCTATAACACTGATTTCTGCAGTACATTCTAGATGGGATGCCCCTTGGTCTCGGGAACTGTTACTTCTTTCATTGGACCTTCATAAGGCCTTTGATAGCTTGAATTGGGACTACTTATTTACCGCTTTAGAGGCCTTAGGATTTGGTTCTACTTTGATCTCATTGCTAAAAATGCTTTACAGTAATCCGTCGGCCAAGGTCTTCATTCAGGGTTATAGGACATTATCGTTCCATATCCGACACGGGACAAGACAGGGCTGTCCACTTTCCCCATTACTATTTGTGTTAGCAATTGAATCCTTAGCTGTAGCAATTCGATCCCACCCTAAAATACATGGCGTATGTTGTGGACAACAAGAGCATAAATGTTCCCTGTTTGCTGACGATGTCCTCATGTATGTCACCAATCCTCAAGTTACCCTACCCACACTGCTAACTTTGTTTCATCAATTTTCCCAGCTCTCAAGGCTTTCTTTAAATACCCAGAAAACAATAACCCCCTCGACAGTGCGGAAATTACAAACTACCTATAATTTTCAATAGGCATCAAACTCCCTCCTATTTTTTGGGCATCCAGCTGACGTCTTCGATTACCACTCTATATCGGGCTAATTATCTTCCACTCTTTCATCGACTGCGGGAAGACCTTCAATGATGGGCAGATTATCCCTTATCTTGGTTCAGTAGAATCAACTCTATTAAGATGACATTTCTACCCAGAATACTTTATTACTTTAGAACTTTACCAACTGCGGTCCCAAGAGGAGACTACAACGATTACAATCGGCTGTCCTTCGCTTTATTTGGTGTAATAAAATATCTTGACTGAACAAACTGACACTATATGTCTCAAAACCAGGGGTGGGCTTGGTCTCCCTAATTTACAAGCTTACTATCAAGCTGATCAAATAACTCAGCTTTCCTACACAACAGCCAAGGGATCTCCACCCCTCTGGGTTCCTATAGAGGCTCTTTCGTGCCACCCTTTTGCCATCGGCTCCCTAATGTGGCTTCCGAGCTGCCTTCACCCCCCTATTTTGTGCCCTACCCTATCTCATTCCCTAGCAGTCTGTGATGGAGTGCGACATCATAATCCCTGCTGTTCCCACATACCCCGCTAGCCCCCTTGTTCTGTAATCCTGAGTTCTCCCCTGGCCTGACTCCACTTTCATTCCAACGGTGGCTCAACAAGGGACTTCTTAGGATAGAAGACCATCTTAACCACTTCCCACCCGGCCACTGCACATAAACGGCCAGGTGGGAGCTCCCTCCTTCAGAGTGGACGTTCCCGAACGTCCTTCAGAAGGAGCGGGATTGCGCGGGCGCGCACCCATGCAATCCTGATGCGCACGTGTCCCCCGGACATGCCGCATCTTGGAACTGCAGGAGGGCAATGTGATTTGCCCTCCTGATCCGCACGATGGCTGTGTCTAACCACAGCCATCATAAGGTAAGCAGAGGGGGAGGAGTGGCATCGGACAGGGGATCGCGCCACCACGTACCCGCACAGCGGCACGATCCTGATCTGCCTGTGCCCCCCAGTGTCCAATCACAGTCGTCATGTAATGTAAATAGAGAGCGGTTGTAACTGTTGTCTTCCTCTCCTCACACAGAGCCTGTCAGTGAGGAGAGGAAGAGAGATCTGTGCTGCAGCCGGGAGATCAATGAGTTTTATAGCTGTTTGTCTGCTGTTTACCCACTGATCACCCAGCTAGTGTCCCCAAAACACAGTGTCCCCAAAACACAAAACAGTGAAAACACCTGTCATACAGTGAACATCTGTCCACCAACAGCTGGCGCATCTGTCCGCCAACAGCAGGCACATCAGTCCATCAACAGCTGGCACATCAGCCCGTCAACAGCTGGCACATCAGCCGCCCACCATCATCAGGCACATCTGCCTGCCAACATCAGGCACATCTGCCTGCTAACATCAGGCACTGCCGCCCACCATCAGGACATCTGCCGCCCACCATCAGGCACATCTGCCGCCCACCATTTGACACATCTGCCATCCGCCAACATCTGGCACATCTGCCACCCGCCATCTGACATCTGCCCGCCATCAGGCACATCTGCCCGCCAACATCAGGCACATCTAGCCGCCGCCATCTGGCACATCTAGTCCCCCGCCATCTGACACTTCTGCCACCCGCCATCTGACACATCTGCCGCCTGCCATCTGGCACATCTGCCCGCCAACATGACGAAAAGATCATACAGTGCAGAGGAGGCTCTCCACATACTTCAGAGTATGTCGGACGAGAGTAGTGGGGAACTCTCTCCATCAGACTCGGATAGCGACTATGAGCCAGTGGAAAGTAGACATGTGCATTCGTTTTCGTCCGAATGCATTTTCGTCCGAATTTCAACTTAACTTTTTCATAATAATCTGCTGCTATTGTGTTAGTGTTGTGAACTTGATAGTGATACTAGTGTTGCTAGTGTTGTGATAGCCTCAGAGGCTGCCCGTGTTGTGGGGGGGGGGGGATTTATTATTATAGATTCTATATTATAGATTGAGATTCTATATAGATCTTGTTACCTGTCTGATCAGTGATCACTATCACCAATCCATTTTCTGTTTGAACTATATACATGCAACATGAACGACAAAGATTCATCAAAGCAGCGAAACATTCGACAGACACCATAAGCCTTCAATGACAGATTCGACCTTAATTAATTTTGATTTTCGGACGAATGCAATTTTTAACGAAAAACAAAATAAATAAAAACGAATTTCAGGAGTAACTAAATAAATTTATTTTTCGGACGAAAACGAAATTCCGAAACAAAATATTTCAGTGTGCACATGTCTAGTGGAAAGCAGTGGTTCCGAAATGGAAACCGAGGAAGATAGAATCCTCACAAGGAGAATCAGGAGAAATGAGCAGGCGCAGACATCCACCAGCAGTCCAGCACTCCAGGGCATCCACCAGCAGGCATCCACCAGCAGTGCAGCACTCCAGGGAGATATGCAGGCATCCACCAGCAGCACAGCACTCCAGGGCATCCACCAGCAGGCATCCACCAGCAGCGCAGCACTCCGGGATAGGCAGGCATCCACCAGCAGTTCTGCAACCTTCCTAGACGATAGGCAGATGCTAGCAACGGAGCATCCCATCAACGAGGCAGTGCCCATACTAGCCTCCCAGATGTTCTACTGTATCCACCATGGCTGCCCGATACGTCAGTAGAACCTGTAATTCCCCTTTTTACAGCCCAGCCAGGCCCTCAGATACAGACAGAAAATGTAACCCCACTTTATTATTTTCATTTATTTTTTACCAATGATCTTCTAACCTACATTGTGGAGCAATGTAATCTATACGCCAGCCAACAATCCAAGTTCTTCATATGCCCGTCCTTTTGTTTGGAAACCCATCACCATGGAAGAATTAAAAATTTTCCTTGGCCTAACCCTCAACATGGGGCTGACAAAAAAAATAACTCCATTCCTACTGGCCTACCCAACCTATCCACCACATGATGGTCTATTCGTCATCGATGCCCAGAACCCGTTATTAGATGATTATGACATTTTTACACTTCAACAACAATGCCCGATACCTCCCTCGAAATTATCCCAGTTACGATAAATTATTCAAAATTTGGCCTCTAATCAATTTTTTTTGCGCCAGCTTCAAGCAAATGTTTACCTCTGATATAAATATTTGTGTAGATGAATCCCTAATACACTTCTCCGGAAGACTTGGAATAAAGTAATACCTCCCCAGTAAAAGAGCCAGACGTGGGGTAAAATTTTCTTTTCAATTTTCTTTATTAAAGGTTTTGCAAATTATACAAAATGGCATGAACAATCAGTCAGCAATCATATTTTCTGTCAAATGACACAAACGTGTTGTACAGAACACGAAGAAAAAGGGAAAAAAAAAAAAAAAGGGGGGGGTTACAGGTGAGTATTAGTACGCTCTTTAAACATAAGGACACTAATGTTGACCAATCCTTAAAGGGTCTAGAATAACATATCATACACATTCCATATATCATTAGTGTTTATCAAAATGAAAAATAAAAATAAAAATAGAACTAAAAAAATAGAAAAGAGAAAGAAGATAAATTTGCCCCCTAAGCGGAGTACTCTTAACTTCTTGGTAATAGTAAATCAAGTTTTAGTACCTTTAGTATATCTCAGTATCAGGGCCCTTGGCGCCAAAGGAGGTTAGGCCTTTAAAGTTAGTTTACCTTGTTCCTCCATCGGAGCCAAGGAAAGATCCTCTAAAGCAAAGGGGTGAAGTTCCGGGGTACATCCTCGCCAGCCTCGCCGGGACAAGGTACCACCTGGACAACACCTTGTAGTTTCCCTCCACCAGGGAAGTATTGAGTATTCCCTTATGCACCATGGTCGACCATTTCCCCCATATCTCCTCCTCTATAGTCTCACCTAAATCATATTCCCATGCTATTTGGTATGAAGGTTTGGTCTGTTGGGTATTGAAGAGGGCATAGAGCTCAGAGATCCCTCCCCATGACTCTGTTCTGCGTAAGCATTTATTTTCAAAGTCCTAGTAGTTATGTCTATCAGATCAGTAGCTAGGGATTTGATGAAGTGAATGATTTGGTGTAGACGGAAAGAGAAGCCCGTAGCTGAGAAGGAAAGCAGTCAGCGCAGGGGGGACATGACAGGGTGATAAGGCAAACCAGCAAGGTCAGGGTTAAAGGTGTGGCATAAAGGTGTGGCATATGGTTGTAATTAAGTGGTCATTATTGGACGGAATTTGGTGCAAAGGGGGGAGCTAATAGTTAATAAATTAATGTGAATGGGGTGGGGCTGTAACAGTTCTAGTGGAACCTGTTGAGAGCATCATCTTTTGGAGTGGAGTTCTACCTAAAGGGATGAGCGAACTTGAGCAACTTTTAGCCCAGCTCAGGGCTGCTGCTGGGATACATGGAGCGGAGTGGATACAGAGACTGTGTCCTTACAAGGAGTCCAGCAGGGTCCTTCACAAGCAGGACCTGCCCCACAGCGCGCTAGGAGGTCTAAGCCTCCTGAGCGGTTCACCCCTGACAGGACTCCTCAGGCTCAGCGCCGCAATGGGAGCCCGCTTGCGGAACCTTCAGGCCCCCCTGCCAAACGATTGCCTGTGTTGGCCAGGCGTGAGCCT
Organism: Aquarana catesbeiana; assembly: GCA_037953035.1. Lineage (NCBI taxonomy): Eukaryota > Metazoa > Chordata > Amphibia > Anura > Ranidae > Aquarana > Aquarana catesbeiana. Next base: position 612,524 of record JBBHAA010000108.1, read on the forward strand.
GGGAGGAATCCCCATCCTAGGCGGAGCCTGCGGGGGATGGGACCTTCAAGGCAGATGGCGACTTACCCATCCTCCTCCGACCGGATCCAGGAGCGAGCGGCTGGCGTGGATGGCGATGTTCCGGTCGGCACGCCAGCCCAGCGGGGAAGAGAAGAAGGAGCGGGCCTCGGCCAGGATCGGGAGGCGGCCGGTGGCTCTGTCAGCCGAAGGGAGGAACGACGCTGCGAGATGGGCACGTCTGCCAGAGGAAGAGTGTCGGCGACTGCGCGCACCTCCAAGCCACAGGTGGCGCCTGCGAGCCCGGGTAAGGCCGGGGCGCAGGGGGATGACGTCAGAGCGGTCGGACGCTCTGAGCGGCGCAGGCCGGCGAGCCTGTCGGTGACAAGAGGAGCGGCGGCGGCTGAAGGGGAGAGAGGACGGCCAGCTCACAGGCGGCTTGCGGTTCCCGGGACGCCAGCGGAGAGACAGAGAGAGGATGCAAGCAGCGTGGAAGAGGGAGAAGTGGAAGAGGATGTCGGTGACGCCATGGGGGAAGTCGGTCCGGCGGCTGGAGGGGTCCCTGGCCCCATGCAGCCTGGTGAGTGCAATGCTGATATTCTTCCTTTCTTTTCTCCCTCTGTGTGGTCAGGTGTGGGGGCTCAGGGTCAGGTCGGGGGGACTGCTGGGAGTGTGGGGTCAGAGGGGTTCACGAGGGAGGTATTGTTGGGGTTGAGAGAGTTGCTGCAAAGGCTGGGCAGTGGGGGGGCGCCTGGGGGGGGCGGCCGTGGTGGGGGACAGTCCAGGGAGACAGGTGTCACCAGTGGAAATCTCATCCACTCCTCCGGCTGTGGTAGTAGCGTCGGATGTGCCGCAAGGAACAAGTGGAGAGACCTCGGGGGAAAAGCCGCCGGACAAAAGTGACAAGGAGGTGGATAAGGTAAGATTGGCGGACGCAGCGAAGTGCGAGGTGTATGTATGCTTCGAAGGTCCTTTGGGTGCACACCTGAAACAGGAAGTGAAGGAACGTATTTGGAAAGGGGAGTACGTGGAAATATTTTCCCTGCTCCCCCTTGAAAAGTTTAACTTAGACCGAGTGAAACCTGACGAGAGTAAGAAGGAGGACGAGGAAAAACGGCGGTATCGCCTTATTCCTCGCACATTCAATAATTGGTTGCAGGCATTTGCAATCTTAGCTAGCGTAGTTGGCGAGAAGGAGCCGGCGAGCTGCTCGGCCTTGTTTTGCTATTTGGACGCAATTGGGGAGGCATATAGGGTCTATGGCGGCATGGCGTGGTTACGCTATGACGAACAGTTTCGTCAGCGGAAGGCGGTCAGACCAGCTATTCGATGGGATCACAATGATATAGGGCTTTGGATGAAACTGATGACCCCAGCTAGGAGCGGGAGCCAGTTTTTTCCAGGAGGGGCTGGCGGTGCTTCCACCTCAGGCTCGTCGGCCGTTAAGAAAAAGGGGGTTTGCTGGCAGTTCAATGACAGCTCGTGCTGATTTGGAGGGTCCTGTCGCTTCAAGCATGAATGCTCAGGATGCGGGGGCAGTCATTCCTTCAGTAGGTGTTTCAAGGCAGGAAAAAACAAGGCGGGGGACGGATCTGGAAAAAGGGAAGACACCAGTGAGGGCGGGAAAGATGTTTTGTTTCCTAAATAGGTATCCGGACCAGGAGTCGGCTAGACTCCTGTGGGAGGGATTCTCGGTGGGTTTCAGAATCCCGTGCTCTTTGACTACGGTTCCGCCGATTTCCGATAATCTGCAGTCAGCTCGCCTTTTCCCGGGGGTAATAACGGAGAAACTGCAGAAGGAAGTTTCTTTGGGTAGGATGGGCGGTCCGTTTTCTTCCCCGCCAATTGAGGGCTTAATTGTGTCTCCTCTGGGTGTGGTGCCCAAAAAGGAACCTGGGAAGTTCCGTTTAATTCACCATCTTTCGCATCCTAAAGGGGCCTCGGTAAACAATGGTATTGATCCGCAGGCCTGTGCGGTCACCTACACATCGTTCAACGCCGCGGTAGTATGGGTACGCAGGTACGGACGGGGGACTTTGTTGGCGAAAGTTGACGTGGAGTTGGCTTTTCGTCTACTCCCGGTTCATCCGGATAGCATGCACCTCCTGGGTTGCAGGTGGCAAGGGTCGTATTTTGTCGATCGTTGTCTACCAATGGGGTGCTCCATCTCGTGCGCGCTGTTTGGGACCTTCAGTTCCTTTGCGGAATGGGTAGTGCGGTATGTGTCCGGTCTCAATTCCGTCATCCATTACTTGGATGATTTTTTGTGTATAGGCCCTGCGGGTTCTAACGCATGCGCGGTACTGCTGGGCACATTACAGCATGTAGCGGATCGTTTTGGCATTCCCTTAGCACCGGAAAAAACAGTCGGTCCCACGACGGAATTGGTTTTCTTGGGGATCACGATCGATTCAGTAGCCATGGAATGCCGTTTGCCGGAAGCAAAGCTTGTGGCTTTGCGGCAGGAAGTCAGGGCCATGGGGGGCAGACGCAAGGTTCGGGTCAGGGAGCTGCAGTCCCTTTTGGGCAAATTAAATTTTGCCTGCAGAATCATTCCAATGGGCAGGATATTCTGCCGTCAGCTTTCGTTGGCCATGGCGGGGGTCAGCAACCCCAGACATTTCGTTCGTTTGACCCGGGATCACCAAGCTGATCTCAGGGTCTGGGATGATTTTCTGGGAACTTACAATGGGTGGTCAATGTGGATGTCGGGCCCCGTTAGCAATGCGGACATGGCGTTGTTTACGGATGGGGCCGGGTCCGGAGGATACGGAGCGTTCTTCCAGGGTAAGTGGAGTGCCGGTGGTTGGCCTGATACCTGGAGGGAGCCGGGTGGTTGCGTAACTTAGCGCTTTTGGAATTGTTTCCAATTGTGCTGGCGGTGGAAATTTGGGGTAGGGCATTTCAGAACAAAAAGGTGCGTGTTCCACTGTGACAACTTGGGAGTTGTCACTGCCATTAACACCCTGTCGGCCTCCTCCCTTCCGGTGGTGCGCTTGTTACGGCATTTGGTGTTGTTATGCCTTCGCCTGAATGCTTTTGTCTATGCGGTGCACATTCCGGGGGTTTCTAACAGGATTGCGGATGCCTTGTCTCGTTCGCAGTAGAAAGAGTTTCGGATCTTGGCGCCGGACGCGGAGCAACATGGTACCCCCTGTCCTCCAGGGTTATGGACGATCGCATTGGAGTCACCGCAGGATTGATTCGCAAATCCCTGAGTGAGGCGACATGGGGCGCATACGCTGGTGCGTGGAGGGAATGGAATGCGTTGCTGGAGGAGGTAGGGCGGGTTGAGCCCCAAGACGACGTGTCGGCATTGGTCCTGTATTTCATTGTTCAAAACTTTCTGAGGGGGGCATCTGTATCTTCAGTGGACCGTAAGTTAGCGGGTTTGGCCTTTTGGTTTAAACTACAGGGAGGTAAGGATGTCACGAAATCTTTTATCATAAGGCAGGCTATGAAGGGATATCGTAAGGGGAGCAAGTCCAGAGATCTGCGGCGCCCGGTTTCCTTCACCACTTTGCGGTTGATTATGGCTCACATTCCGGGGGTGTGTGGGGACGGGTATGAACAGCTCTTGTTTCGGGCGGCTTTTCTGTTGGCCTTTTTTTGGGGCTTTACGCATAGGGGAATTGGTCAGCCCTGCCAAGCACGTTGCGGGGGGCCTTTTCAGAGACGAGGTGACTGTAACAGAGGTGTCAGTAAGCTTAGTGATTCGTAAGTCTAAAACGGATCAGGCTGGAAGAGGTGTAGTCCTGGAGTTGTTTCGGGGTGAGGTAGCCGGGCTGTGCCCGGTTTCGGCGGTATCACAACTTATTGCGGTCAGGCCTGCCAGTGCGGGACCTTTCTTGATGCACGAGAATGGCTCGTATTTATCGCGTTTTCAGTTCATTGCGGTTTTTCGCAAATGCCTGAAAGCGGCGGGCCTGGATCCCAGGCAATTCGGCTCACACTCTTTCCGAATAGGAGCCGCCACTGAGGCGTCAAGATGGGGGTTGGGAGCGGAGATGATAAAACGTATCGGCAGGTGGGAGTCGAATCATTTCAGGTTGTATGTTAGACCTCATTTAATGTGAGCATGGGGAGGGGGTCTTTGTCGTCATGTTTGTGGTGACACTCATGCTAACTCTTTTATATGTGTTGGTCTTATTGTTCTAGTTGTTATATGTCCAGGTTGGTGAGGCAATGTTTTTCTCTATTTGTTTCAGGTCGCAGATGCCTAGTGTGGATCCTCGGGCATTCATTTGTTTACTGGGGGGCCAGGAGGGCGGAAGTTAGACCCGATGCTAGGCAGTTAGGTCTCCCCTGGGAAGAGGGTAGTGTTCGCTGGATAGGGGTAAGGGGCATGATGTGGAACAGGGTGGTTCCCGAGGTGCATAGATTCGCACGCTGGGACAGGGCCCCAGATATTATGGTAATTCACGCTGGGGGAAATGATCTGGGCGTCAGGCGTTCCAGAGAACTGATCAGAGACATTCAGTTCGATTTCCTCAGGCTTCGCTGTGACTTCCCGGGCACTGTTTTTGTTTGGTCCGAGATCGTGGCTCGCACTGTTTGGAGAGAAGCCAGATCTGTGGATCGAATCAATAAGGCCCGGGTTAAAGTCAATAAGGAGGTGGGGCGGTTTTTTGTCAGGAATGAGGGCCTGGTAATTAGACATCAGGATTTGGAGTCCGAGACATGGCGGTACCTCAGGGGTGATGGCGTTCACCTCAACGCGGTAGGGACGGATATGTGGTTTTTGGGATTAGAGGATGGAGTGCACAGGGCTCTTCGTGTGTGGCGGAGCGCCCAGGTATAAGGAGTCATACCTGTGCGCTGTGGCATGTTAGGATCCTTGGCGGTGGTAGAATGTGGTGCATTCTGGGTAAACGGTGGGGAACCATCAGGTATGGTATCCTCGAGTGGGAACGGTTCACTGGCTAGTGACCGTGCAGCTTAAGGACCCTGGGGTGGCTGAGGTTAGCTGGGTTTAGGCCCTGAGTCTTCATAAGTAGCGGCTGGGGTGGCAACTCAGTTAGATGTGCCTCTGACACAAATTAAGAGGGTAATGGTTACATTGGTACCGCCTTGGATCTTAAAAGATATATATATATATATATATATATATATATATATATATATATATAGACAGTTTAGTTGAAATAGTGTAGTTAGGTGGGTTCTTACAGTGTGTATTGTAACAAAAAAGTTGTTTTATTAATAAAAGGCCATGTTGGCCATTTAACCCACCTTAGGTGTCGAGTGTTTATTCTAAATCATAGTAAATTTAATCTAAGGTAAAAATGGGTAATGGTTACTGCAGGGTAAGCTCTTAGCTACCCTTGTCAAGATTCCGTCTGTGGCATCTGTAATGTCTCTCGAAAATAAGCCTGTTGCCTGATCCCTTTGTGGTCTATGAAGTGTGCTATCCTGTAAAGGCCTTTGTTAACCCACCACGTGAATTGCTGGGGATTTTGTCCTGGAGGAAAGTGTGTATTATTGAGTATAGGGGCTACAGGAGAATGAGGAGATTTCAATGGGTTTATTTTGTTCACCGTGTCCCACAGACGCAGGGAATGGGATAAGGAAGGGCACAATATGGCCCGACGTTCTCTTGTCGGGAGCCACAGCAGGAGGTCTATTGGTAGTGAGGGACTGGCCTGTGCTTCCAACCGAACCCAGTCTGGTTGGTATGTTGTAGAAAAAATTTGGTAAAGTTGTACAAGTTGAGCCGCCCTATAATATTTCATGAAGTGGGGAACTCCCAGTCCTCCCCTCCCTTTGGAAATATAAAGAGTGGAATGAGCCACTCTGCATCCCTTACCACCCCAAATGTATTTATATATTAGCGACTGAAGTTTTTTAAGGAATGCCAATGGTATCGGGATCGGTAATGATCGGAAATAGTAAAGGATTCGGGGGAGTACCGTCATCTTTATGGCTGCTATCCTACCCATCCAGGAAAGATCATGTGACTGCCAGTTCTTTAGTTCTTGTTCAATGGACTTAAAAACCGGGATATAATTAATCTGAAATGGTGTAGAGACATCCCGAGTGAGTTTAATTCCCAGATAAGGGAGTGCTTGTGTGCACCATTTAAAGGGGAAACGACTGTTGTATTGCATCCCGTACCGGGCCAGGAAGGTTTATGTCCAACGCTTCAGATTTAGATTAGATGGTTAACTCGTAGACCAGAGACAGTTTCAAATCTAGAGAGTGTAGCAAATAGATTGGGTAGAGTTGTAATCGGATCTGTTACAAATAATAACAAGTCATCGGCGAAAAAGGCACATTTATGAGTCCTGCCGCCGCTAGGTACACCATGAATGTTGGGGTTGACACGGATAGCCGCTGCCAGTGATTCGATCGCCAGAACAAAAAGGAGAGGCGAGAGAGGGCATCCCTGCCTGGTTCCTTTCCTTATCTGTATAAGATCCGACTTGTGTCCATATGCAAGAATGTTGGCCGAAGGATTAGAGTATAATGTGCCAATAAGGCTCATAAATTTAGGTCCGCAGTTCCACTGTTTCAATTTATGGAAGAGGAAGGGCCAGGAAATAGAGTCAAAGGCCTTGTACAGGTCCAATGACAGAAGCATTCCTCGCCTATCGCCCATCCCATCCCAATTAGAACGTAAAATAGAGATCAGATCAGTGGCCCGTCGAATCTGGTCAGCAGCTTGTCGCCCCGTGACAAAACCCACTTGGTCTATATGGATATATTGTGCCAGAAATGTATTAAATCGGTTTGCATAGATGTTTGTGAGTAGCTTCAGGTCGCTATTGATCAATGATATCGGGCGATAGTTTGCCACTTCACCTATGATCCTTGTCTGGCTTGGGGATCAGACTGATGTGGGCTCTATTAGAATCTGTATCAAGCTGCTCCCCGTCACGAAGGGCATTGAAGAATTTTAGTAGATGAGGTGCCAATAGTGGAGCAAATTTCTTATAGTAAGAGGCTGAGAAGCCATCTGGCCCCGGAGTCCTGGACGCGTTAGCCTGTTTTATTGCAGCCAATATTTCTGTTACGGTGATGTCTCCCTCCAAGACCTCACGGTGAGAATCTGAGAAAGATGGTAGGGGCACGTCTTTAAAAAAGTCATCCAGGGCTCCGGGAGGGGGGGGCCTCCTGTGTAGAGTATAAGGAAGTATAGTAGGAGTGGAACAATTTTGTGATGCTTTGCGGGTTCTGTGTCAAGTTTCCATTAGGCTGTCTGAGTTTTGGGGGTACCGTCCGACGGGTCCTAGGCGTAAGTCTGCGAGCCAGCATAGTACCAGGTTTATCCTTCAACGTATAGAAGGAAGCCTGGGTCCACCTAAGGCTTTTTTCGGCTTTAGTTGTCAAGCAAAGGTTTAATTCCAACCTAGTGGAATCTATTTTGTCTCTCAAGTCTAGGTCAGGGCGCTGTTTGTGCTGGGACAATAGATCATTTAATTCCCGTTCTTTTTCCTGTATTAATGAGTTAGAATGTTTCTTAATTCGGGACACTATTTGTATGAGATATCCTCTAATTGTGGCCTTGTGAGCAGCCCAATTGGTCACAGGGGAAGTATCTTCCGGATCGTTCAATGAGAAATATTCCTTGAGGTGCTGCTCCACATCGAAACAGACGGAAGGGTTGCTCAGAAGAGAATCATTTATTCTCCAGGGAGCTGGACCTCTAGTGTCTCGTAAAGAGTCACACGTGGTCCAAAGCAAGGAGTGATCTGACCAAGTCACTTCCCCTATTTTACTGGCCCGAAAAAGAGGAACACTTGTGGGGTTTGTGAAAAAGTGGTCTATTCTGGAGTAGGTATTGTGGACATGGGAAAAGAATGTGTAATCTTTCCTGGATGGGTTTAACTCTCTCCAGACGTCGATCAAGTTATGATAATGTAACATTTTGGCTAATTTAGATCCAATTTTAGTGAAGTGTCGTGGAGCCGATGAGGGCCTCATGGTTTTGTCAAAAATAGAGTCTAGGGCCACATTGGAGTCTCCTCCAAAGAGAACAACTCCTCCTAGGTCAGGGGACACAGTGTGCAGTAGTTTACGAAAAAAAGGTAGTTGGCCTATATTGGGTGCATAGTAAGAAATTAAGGTAACGCGGGAGCCCTCTAGGTGACCTATTAATGCTAGGTATCTGCCCTCTGGATCACTAATTTGTTTCTCCAGTGAAAAGGAGACCCGCTTGGAAAAACATATTGCCACCCCCCCAGTCTTACCCGGGCCGTTCGCTAGGTAAAAGTGGGGGTAGTAGTGGTGTAGAAATTTAGGATGGTAGTTCGGAGGAAAGTGCGTTTCTTGAAGGAAAAGCACGTCTGTGTGTAGGGATTTGTAGTGTTGAAAAGCCATTCTGCGTTTAATTGGAGAATTAAATCCCTGAACATTATGTGTAACAATTTTAAAGGGGAGGTCTGTAGTCTGGTTCGCCATGGTGCACTCAAGAAGTATTAAACTCACTCACCTATGCCCCAGAGGACGGCCGCAGGATTGTCCAACTGGCGAAGTTCACTTAGTGGTCAGGACCCAGGACCGAGGGACTCCAAGGGAGAGATTTAAGAAAAGGAAGAGAGAAAGGAAAAGAAAGAGAGGTAGAGAGTAGAGATGGAGTTTACAACCTGAATAGGTACTGTCCTACAAAATGGAGAAAACAATATTAGAACAAGTCACTTAGATTATTAATGATAACTAAATTGTAATAACAAGGGGAAAGATGAAAAAAAAAAAGGGGGGGGGGAAGGGGGGTATAAGCCCCTTGTCAGTAACAGCCTTGGGTTAGACCCAAGGCCAGGTTTGATCCCAGTCTCCTCAACAAGGAGGGAGAACAAAATCAAACAGGGCAGATGACAACCGCCACCGGCCATTAGAACACCCTTGAACCATTAACTGTAGAACCATATTTTCTTTTTAACAAGGAATGGAAGTCCCATTGTTGTTGTACACAATATTAAAAGATAGTGATTGTTTGTAAGGGAGGATTTACCTCTTTCTGTAACATAACTGTAAACTTAGGAACCCTCAATGGTTCTAACTGTGATTCTAACTGTGATCCCGCCCTAGGATCAATTAGGGAAATTAGCGACAAAGAAAACGTTTTTCATCATCCTAAAAGGGACCTTGACAACCGTCGTCATCAGGGAGGTCGAGCCGTGAGCTTGGCCTTGCTTCTTGTGGAGCGCCGCACCTGGGATAGGGGCTCTGCAGTGGCACGCTGGTTGGAGGTTTGGATTGTGGGGTATGGGGGGAGCCTCTAGGTTCAGTGGAGATCAGGCCCAGACTTCTCAGCAATGTTTCGCCATCAGGAAAGGTCGAGAAGGCATGTTTCTTGTTACGGTAGGTAAAATTCAGTCGGAACGGGAAGGTCCAGTGATACTTTATGTTGTTAGCAATGAGTGGTTGTAGCAGTGGTTTCAATGCTCTGCGTTTTTGTACGGTGACAGGCGAGATGTCGGCAAAAATCTGGATAGAGTGCTCTCTCAGGTGTAAGTCCGCGATCTCCCTTGCTTTAGCCATCACTCTTTCCTTCACCTCGTAGTAGTGAGGTTTTACAATCATATCTCTTGGTAGACCATCGGGCCGGGGAGCAGTCAGGGCCCTGTGAACTCGATCTAGTTCCATTCTGTGGGAAGGTATATCTGGAATAAGGTATGAAATCAGTTCCTTGACAATAGCCTCAGAGTCTGTGAAACTTTCAGGGATGCCACGGACCCGAAAGTTGTAGCGGCGAGAACGGTTCTCCAGGTCATCAATCTTGTTTAAGGCGTCATCGAGCCTCTTGTGGATATTCTCTATACAGTCAGTATTTTGGTTGGTCCTCGTAATAGTATCATCCAGCGTGTTTTCTAATGTTCCTATGCGGGTACCCAATTCTTGGAATTCACGTTTGAGGTCAGAGGTTATGCGTGTAGTGGCCTTTCCCAGGCCTTGATCAAGCAATGCAGAAAATCTGGCTAAAAGTATAGGATCTCCGGAGTATTCAGCGGGTGGTGGAGCCACCTGCACATTGGATGAATAGCTAGGGCTGTTATCTGGGCTCCCCTGGCTGAATAGCATGTCCCCCAGAGCCCTGTCCACATCAGATTGTGAGGAGAACATGTCCCGTTCTGGTGATAGTGAGGCTGCTTGGGAGGTCGCCTCATTTGCCTCCCCTGCCAAGCTGTGAAATAAGGTATTCTCGGGCTGTGTCTGCGGGGGGGGCTGCTGTTTAATTGTGAGCCGCGCTGCTGCCGCCGCCATCTTGGTATTTCAGGCCCTCTCTGGCCTGTGTCAGAGCGGCAGCTGGGGGGGGCTAATCTGGCCTACCTCCACCTGTGGTGCTGGATCTCAGGGCTGCTCATTGTGGGTTACTGGAAGCCCAGGTGAGGAGGAGCGAACGGGTCGGCGGGTAATGTAACTGAGGCCGCGGCTTCCGGCCTTCCCCAGTCCCCGCTCCAGTGGCTCTTGTGGCTCTTGTGGGGACAATTTCTGTTCCGTCCGGGCCGTGGATCGGGTCCCCGGGGTAGCGGTAGTCTGAGCGGGTGTTTTTCACCGGCGGGCGGGATCGCTAACTGTCCGGGTGAGTGACGAGCAGGCCGGTGGGGAGCGGAGCCGAGACTTCACACGTCCGCCATCTCAGCCTCGCGCATGCACCCTGTGGGGTAAAATTTTATAAGGCGTGTGACAGGGCCACACATATGACTTTATCATTTATGAGGGAAAAGACAGACAGCTAAACCCCCCCTGGATGCCCTACCTACATGGGAACAAGTGGCAAAATTGTCTGGCAGCTGATCCAACCATTGCTTAGGAAAGGTTACCACCTATACGTAGACAATTTCTACACTAGTCTCCCACTTTTCCACCATTTGTACCAAAAGAACACTGTAGAATGTGGGACAGCATGGACCAAACTCAAAGGCTTCCTACAGAGATTGGTCGCCAAGAAATTGAAGCAGGGTGAAATGGCCAGTATGCGGACTGAAGAGGCACTAGCGCTGAAGTGGAGAGATAAAAAAAGAGATGTCCACATCCTTTCAACAATGCATGATGACACCTTGGTGGAACTGCAGAGAAGAAGAGGCCCCATCCAGAAGCCAAAATGTGTGCGTGAGTACAACACACGGGGGGGGGGTATGAACGACCAGATGATGCAGCCCTTCTTAGCAACCAGGAGATCACTGTTTTGGTACAAGAAAGTCGCCATTTATTTGCTGCAACTAGCCCTGTTCAATTCATATATTTTTTCTAAGAGCACCCAAAGTTCCCTAACCTGTCTAAAATTCCAAGAAGACGTTGTCACAGCCCTTCTCTATCCCTATGGCCAAGCCCCTCAACTAATTTGCTCCGATTCATTAGCCAGACTCCATGAAAGGCACTTTCCCGAAATCCTCCCTCTTACCCAAACAAGATGCAAACCCCCCAAAAAATGTCGTGTGTGTTCAAGTAGAGGAATTCGCCGTGACACCCGATACTACTGTCCCCAATGTCCCTCCCAGCCAGGCCTCTGTATTGGAACATGCTATCGGAGCTATCATACTTCACTACACTATTAGTAAAGTGAAGATGATTTTTTTCCAGTTTCCACTATCTGCCATTTCTGTGAATGACCCGGACTGTTAACGACTATGCCTCTGCCAAACATGTTTCTGCCTTCAACGTGAATTGACCTCGGCCTGTTAAATGACCATGCTTTTTGCCTGCTGATGAACTGATCATTTGTCCTGCCACTGTACAGCAAAGGGGTCTCACATATGTGAGGGGCTCCAGAAAAGGTTTTCCGAGTGGAGAAAACAGGGTCTGCAGACTCGGATGCTACATAGAGATTTGGGTGGGAAGAAGCCTCTACACCTGTCCTCAGGTCTTACCTGACCAAGGCCCAATGTACAAAGTGCTGCCACCTGAACTGGTCATGCCTCTGCCTGCCACCTGAACTGGCTATGTCTTTGCCTGCCACATGAACTGGCCATGCCTTTGCCTGCCACCTGAACTGGCCATGCCTATGCCTGTTACCTGAACTGCCTGCTAAACCTTGGACTGTACTGAACCATGTTCATACTTTTCCATATCTGTCTGCCTGGACAATTCCTGGACATTTCCTTTGGCTGTCTGGACAAATGCTTTGACTGCTCTGGAACGGTATTCCTGCCTGCTAAAACCACAGGTGAGCTTTTTTTTACCCTTTGCTCAGCAGAATGTATTTTGGGGTGTAATTCTTGGTGTGTACATGCTAGGTGTTAGAAGCCTGGAGGTGCTACTTGCATGTTGGGCCTCTGTATGTGGCCAGGTAGTGGAAAAGTCTCACACATGGGGTATCGCCATACTCAGGACGAGTAGCAGAATGTATTTTGGGGTGTTATTTTGGCTATGTACATGTGTAAGAATAATCTTCTAAATTGACAACTTTGTGAGAAAAAAATAGGTTTCATTTTCTTTCCACATTTTCCAAAAACTTGTGGAAAGAAATGACATGTTCCAAAGACTCATTATGCCTCATAGAATATACATTGGGTTCTTTTCTTTGCAAAATGAGGTAATTTTGTGGGTAATTCCATTGTCCTGGTGCTCCAGGGCCTTCAAAAATGTGATAGGTACTCAGGAAATAAAATGTGTAATTTATGCCTTTTTAGAACACCTGATGGTGCTATATGGATGTTGGGCCTCTGTATGTGGCCAGGCTGTGGAAAAGTCTCACACGTGGGGTTTCACCATACTCAGGATGGATAGCAGAATGTATTTTGGGGTGTAATTGCAATTATGCCTGCATAAATATATATATATTTCTTAATTTTCCAAAGCATTGTGGGGAAAAAATTGCAGCTTCAAAAAATTCACTATGCCTCTTACTAAATACCTCAGACTGTCTTCTTCCCAAAAAGGGGTCATTTGGGGGGTTATTGTACTGCTCTGACATTTTAGGGCCTCAAGAAATGGGCAATCAGTGCATTAGGATTGATACATTTTCAATAATGCGTAGCATGGCTTGTAGACTCTATAACTTTCACACAAACCAATGATCATACACTTATCAGGATTTTTTTTTACCAAAGACATGTAGTAGAATACATTTTGGCCTAAGTTTTCAACAAAATTTTATTTTTTTGGTTTCTTTTAAAAGAGAAAGTAGAAAATTTTGTTTTGTTTTTTTTTTCAAAATATTCGCTCTTTTTTCGCTTATATCACAAAAAATAAAATAAGTGGTGAATAAATACCACCAAAAGAAAGCTCTATTTGTGTGAACAAAATGATAAAAATTTCATTTGGGTACAGTGTAGCATAACTGAGTAATTGTCATTCAAAGTGAGAGAGCACTGAAAGCTGAAAATTGGTCTGGGAAGGAAGGGGGTGAAAGTGCCCAGTATTGAGGTGGTTAATGGAGATCAGCCATATTCTTTGCAATGTTTTAAAGACACACTACAAATGCCCTCTAGTGAACTGTTTAGGTACAATTAGCTTATTTATTTTGTGCAATCTAAACTTAACCTGTTAGGGGGACCTCTTACACTGACAAACTTTGAATTACAGTGCCTTGCAAAAGTATTCACCCCCGTGGCTTTTTACCTATTTTGTTACATTACAGCCTTTAGTTCAATGGTTTTTTTAATGTGAATTATATGTGATGGATCAGAACACAATAGTTTAAGTTGGTGAAGTAAAATTAGAAAATATATACATAAAACAATTTTTCAGAAATAAAAAACTGATAATTGGCATGTGCGTATGTATTCACCCCCTTTGTTATGAAGCCCATAAAAAGCTCTGGTGCAACCAATTACCTTCAGAAGTCACGTAATTAGCGAAATGATGTCCACCTGTGTGCAATCTAAGTGTCACATGATCTGTCATTACATATATACACCTTTTTAAAAGGCCCCAGAGGCTGCAACACTTAAGCAAGATGCACCACTAACCAAACGCTGCCATGAAGACCAAGGAACTCTCCAAACAAGTAAGGGACAATGTTGTTGAGAAGTACAAGTCAGGGTTAGGTTATAAAAAAAATATCCAAATCTTTGATGATCCCTAGGAGCACCATCAAATCTATCATAACCAAATGGAAAGAACATGGCACTACAGAAAACCTGCCAAGAGACCGCCGCACATCAAAACTCACGGACCGGGCAAGGGGGGCATTAATCAGAGAGGCAGCACAGAGACCTAAGGTAACCCTGGAGAAGCTGCAGAGTTCCACAGCAGAGACTTGAGTATCTGTACATAGGACAACAATAAGCCGTAGGCTCCACAGAGTTGGGCTTTATGGCAGAGTGGCCAGAAGGAAACCATTACTTTCAGCAAAAAACAAAATGGCACATTTTGAGTTTGCGAAAAGGCATGTGGTAGACTCCCAAAATGTATGGAGGGAGGTGCTCCGCTCTGATGAGACTAAAGTTGAACTTTCTTGATCATACATCACGGGACACAGAGTATTCATTACATAGTGGGTTAGATAGGCACCATCGGTGACTGAACACTTGTTAACCCCAATTAAGGAGAATTCCTCCCCTATATAACCCCTCCCATACGGGGAGGACCTCAGTTTTTTCACCAGTGTCTAAGGTTGTTGGTCACGTAAAACATGTGCTGTGAAGAAAGCTCCAGTTTGGTCCCTGCGGGGGCTTAAAGGGCTATGCTGACCGGATCCATATCTCGGGCCGATATTTTGACTCCCAAGATGGTATGGTACCCGGGCCTCGTCATCCGAAGAAGCGAGGTTTTGCCTGTAAGTCTCTCTTTGGAGGACTGGGCTCTGAGAAAACCAGGCTTGGTGTACTATTAAAACAATGGCACGAAAGTTTCTGGCAGAGTCTTTTACAGGTCCAGGTAAAGAGGTTTCTCTGAGTAGGAACCCAAAAAACCCTGAAGGTTGGCACAACGCTACCCGCCGTGATGGGTGAAGGCTGGAAACTGTCTGTGCTCAGCAGTTCCTGCGGCGGGGACAGGTAAGAGAAATTAATCCTATATATATATTTATATTACAAGTGGATTATCTTTAATGAGTAGTTCATGTCTTACCTGATTTCCACCACTAGAGGGAGTAAAGAGCAAACTTACGTGCTTTTCAGGCACACTCAGTGAAGCTGGTGTCCAATCTTTCCCTTCCTCCACTGCAGGTGCAGATGCCAGGTGGCTAATTTAAAAGCCCAGAGCGTTCAGAGCTCTGTAAACAGATGGACACAGAGTTTGGGCAGTGAACATCTTAAAGTGGTCGGATCCAGGCTAACCTAAGACACCTACTCGGCATCAGGTTGTGCAGTATTAAGCATATATGTATATTGTGAGACTTTTAGCACAACAGTGATTGCATATGTACTAGTACCTCTGTAACTTGGGACTATGTCTCCTCGTAAGAGGGTCTCGAGGGGAGGTAACAAAGGCACAAGAAAGTCACCGCCTGTGTCTAGGGGTCCTAAAGATGCCTGCAGATTATCATCCCCCCCCTGCAAGACTGGAGCCAGCCTCACAGGATGAGTCAGTGCCCCTGTCAGGTTTTGCAGCCTCTCCTAATGTTACAGCCCCAGCGTATGTCACAGAGGATTCCCTTAGGGCTACATTGGAGGGTTTTGAGGGAAGAATTATGAATTTTATTTCAGCTTCCTTAAAAGATAGCAGAAAAAGGGGTAGATCCCCTCCCTCTGCTGCACTTTCTCTTTCAGATGATTCTTCTGACAATGAGGAGAGATCCCTATCCAGAGATAGGGATCAAGAGCAGTCTGAGGATTCAGAGGAAGAGGAGAGAGCTTCTTCCTCTCAGGCACTCAAGAAGCAGATAAAGTATTATACTGAACTAGTGCGTTCCACATTTAAAATGCCCTCTGCTGAGGCCGTTACATCCTCTGTTTCTTCCCTGGGGGTCAGAAGGATCCCACAGACTGAGTTTTCCTTTCCAATTCATCCTTTAATGGATAAATTGTTGTATGAGGACTGGGGACATCCTGATAAACTGTTTTCTCCTCCTAAAAGGTTTTCTATGCTTTATCCTCTGGAGGAAAGCTTCACCAAGAAGTGGGAGGTCCCATCCGTGGATGCGGCTGTCTCTTGTGTGAATAAAAACCTGACCTGTCCCTTGGACAATGCTCAGGTGTTTAAAGATCCAACTGATAAAAAGCCTCCTTCTCCATGGCTGGCGCTGTAGTCCAACCTACAGTCGCAACTGTGGGTTTGTGTCAGTTCCTCAAGGAACAGGTTAAGCAGATGCTTAGCCTCCTTCCCAGTGAGGAAGTGGAGAACTATGCAGACCTTCCACAGGTGCTGTGTTTTATGATTGATGCCATTCTGGATTCTGCCCAGCAAGCATCTCGTTTGTCTCTCCTGTTGGTACACATGCTCAGGTCCCTTTGGCTTAAAAGTTGGGCAGCAGAGCTTTCATGCAAAAGATATTTAGCTGGCTTCCCATTCAAAGGGGAACACCTATTTGGGGATGACCTAGATAATTTTATCCAAAAAATTACAGGTGGTAAATCTACACTCCTACCAGTTAAGAGGAGTAAACGTCCACCATTCAAACGGTCTCTTTCCCCTTCCCCTGGAACACCAGGCTCTAAGCAGTGGCGACGGCCTTCCCAATAGGGATGAGCCGAACACCCCCCGGTTCGGTTCGCACCTGAACCTGGGAACGGACCGAAAATTCGCACGAACGTTAGAACCCCATTGATGTCTATGGGACTCAAACGTTCGAAATCAAAAGTACTCATTTTAAAGGCTAATTTGCATGGTATTGTCCTAAAAAGGGTTTGGGGACCCGGGTCCTGCCCCAGGGGACATGTATCAATGCAAAAAAAACTTTTAAAAACGGCCGTTTTTTCGGGAGCAGTGATTTTAACGATGCTTAAAGTAAAAAAATAAAAAGTGAAATATTCCCGTAAATATCGTACCTGGGGGGTGTCTATAGTATGCCTGTAAATTGGCGCATGTTTCCCGTGTTGAGAACAGTCCCTGCACAAAATGTCATTTTTAAAGGAAAAAATCTCATTTAAAACTGCTTGCGGGTTTAATGTAATGTCGGGTCCTGACAATATGGATGAAAATCAGTGAGACAAACGGCATGGGTACCCCCCAGTCCATTACCAGGCCCTTTGGGTCTTGTATGGATATTAAGGGGAACCCCGCACCCAAATTAAAATAAGGAAAGGTGTGGGGCCACCAGGCCCTATATACTCTGAACAGCAGTATACAGGCGGTGCAAACAAGACAGGGACTGTAGGTTTGTTGTTAAGTAGAATCTGTTTGTAATTTTGAACAGGTACATTTTTAACGTGTTTAGCTCCAGCCAAAAAATCTTTTTTAAGCTTTTTGGAAAACATAGGGAAGGGTTATCACCCCTGTGACATTTGTTTTGCTGTCTGTCCACCTCACTTTTTGTCCCAATGACAAATGTTTTTTGAAAATTTGGGGTTTTTGTGGAACAAGGATTGGAAAGCATCAGTGGAAAGGAGAAATGTTTTTCCCATATTAACTCTTACAGGAGAGAATTTCCCTTCCTAGGGGTAGATTTCATCTCACTTTCTGTTGTCTCCTTCCGTTTGCAAGTATGAGTCGTTTGTAAGTTAGATGTTTGAAAGTAGGGGCCTGCCCTATATACTCTGCAGAAATTTGGGCCTTAGGTGTTGTTGTGGCCACAACACTGTAAGCCCTCACAGGGCTCTGCTGTGAAATATTAGATCAACAATTGTAATTACATGCCCCTGTTGAACAGGGGCAGACAAATTGGGCCTTTGGTGGTGGTGCTGGTGCCACAACACTGTAAGTCCTCTCTCGCTCTTGGTGGGCGCAGAAATGGGCCCTGCTGTGAAATATTAGATCAAGAATTGTAATTACATGCCCCTGTTGAACAAGGGCAGAAAAATTGGGCCTTTGGTGGTGGTGGTGCTGGTGCCACAACACTGCAACCCCTCACAGACACTCTAGTTGGAACGCAGGAACGAGCCCTGCTGCAAAGTATTGCATCAAAAATTGTAATTGTAAAGGCCCACACCAAAGAACTTTTTGAATAACGCGCAGAGACTGCAGCACCCTGCACATGTGGAGCTTTGGGGTGTGATGCAGTCAATGTGCTGCCCTTAGGCTGGCCCCTGGAGGGCATCCTGCCTCGTTGGTGATGTGCCGCCTCCTCCTCCTCCTCCTCTCTCCTCTCTCCTATCAGGCACCCACGTTGAGTCAGTGACCTCATCATCCCCTCCCTCCTCATCACTGGAGCAAACCTGGCAGTATGCTGCAGCAGGGGGAGCATGACTGCCAGATTGCTGTCCTTCTTGGGCACCCCCTCTGTCCGTGCTCATATTACTGCCTTCATCGAGCTCAGTATCATCATCAGATCCTTCCAAACGCTGGGCATCCTCCTGGAGCATGTACCCAACACTGTGGTAAAACAGTTCGAGGGACTCCTCAGGAGGACATGGTGGGGCTAGGGAAGGAGTCACTGATGACATTGAGCCGAGGGAAGAGGCCGCTGCTTTGCCAGACAAAGTACCCTGGGCATGGGTGAGAGAGGATGAGGAGGATGAGGACGGCTTGGTCATCCACTCGACCAAGTCTTCCGCATGTTGCGGCTCAACACGGCCAGCTGCCCAAAAAAAAGGCCAAGCGTGTCCCACGGCCACGTGCTGATGATGATGCACCGTCTCCACGACCAGCACGAGACACAGACCCTGCTTGCCCTCTCTTATTGGCTTGTGACTGTCTGCCTCTCCTTCTTGGCCTTCCAGACATACTAATGGCCTGTAGCTGCACTAAGCTGGGAGAGAGAGATATATATATATATATATATATATACTGATACTGCAGCTAGCAAAATCAACTGCCTGCCTGTAGTATGAGAACACCACCAACCTTCTACAGGTAGCTTTAGCTGAACACTGTGCAGAGCTCACAAAAAAATAACTTGTAGGTTTAGCTGAACACTGTGAGGAGGACGCACTACACTAACTTGTAGTTTTAGCTGAACACTGTAAGCAGGACGCACTACCCTAACTTGTAGCTTTAGATGAACACTGTGCAGAGGTC
Source organism: Aquarana catesbeiana (assembly GCA_037953035.1). NCBI lineage: Eukaryota > Metazoa > Chordata > Amphibia > Anura > Ranidae > Aquarana > Aquarana catesbeiana. Next base: position 631,463 of record JBBHAA010000108.1, read on the forward strand.
TCACTACACTAACTTGTAGTTTTAGCTGAACACTGTGAGCAGGACGCACTACACTAACTTGTAGCTTTAGATGAACACTGTGCAGAGCTCGCAAAAAAATAACTTGTAGGTTTAGCTGAACACTGTGAGGAGGACGCACCACACTAACTTGTAGTTTTAGCTGAACACTGTGAGCAGGACGCACTACACTAACTTGTAGCTTTAGCTGAACACTGTGCAGAGGTCTCACTACACTAACTTGTAGTTTTAGCTGAACACTGTGAGCAGGACGCACTACACTAACTTGTAGTTTTAGCTGAACACTGTGAGCAGGACGCACTACCCTAACTTGTAGCTTTAGATGAACACTGTGCAGAGGTCTCACTACACTAACTTGTAGTTTTAGCTGAACACTGTGAGCAGGACGCACTACACTAACTTGTAGCTTTAGATGAACACTGTGCAGCGCTCGCAAAAAAATAACATGTAGGTTTAGCTGAACACTGTGAGGAGGACGCACCACACTAACTTGTAGTTTTAGCTGAACACTGTGAGCAGGACGCACTACACTAACTTGTAGCTTTAGCTGAACACTGTGCAGAGGTCTCACTACACTAACTTGTAGTTTTAGCTGAACACTGAGAGCAGGACGCACTACACTAACTTGTAGCTTTAGATGAACACTGTGCAGAGATCTCACTACACTAACTTGTAGTTTTAGCTGAACACTGTGAGCAGGACGCACTACACTAACTTGTAGTTTTAGATGAACACTGTGCAGAGGTCGCAAAAAAATAACTTGTAGGTTTAGCTGAACACTGTGAGGAGGACGCACCACACTAACTTGTAGTTTTAGCTGAACACTGTGAGCAGGACGCACTACACTAACTTGTAGCTTTAGATGAACACTGTGCAGAGGTCTCACTACACTAACTTGTAGTTTTAGCTGAAAACTGTGAGCAGGATGCACTACACTAACTTGTAGCCTAAGGCACTGGTGGTGGCGCCCAGAACCAAAAATGTTCTTACAAGCTATCAGCGTGATGATTGAGGAGGAAGAGGATAATTACTCAGGGATAGTCACTCAGCATCAGCATAGGCAGTCTTTGAAGGGATCTGAGATTTCAAAAAAAATTATTCGGTTACATCAGCATCAGGTGCTTGGTAGCTGGTGGTGATCCAAGACTGATTCATTTTTATTAAGGTCAGTCGATCGACCGAGTCGGTGGACAGGCGCACCCTGTGATCGGTTACAAAGCCTCCATCAGCACTGAATGTGCGTTCCGAAAGAACGCTGGATGCAGGACAGGCCAGTAGCTCAACTGCATACTGTGCAAGCTCTGGCCAATGATCCATCCTCAAGACCCAGTAACCCAGAGGATTTTCGGTGGGAAAGGTGTCCAAGTCAGATCTTGCCCCTAGGTATTCCTGCACCATGTAAAACAGACGCTGGCGATGGTTGCTGGAACCGATCATACCTTGGGGCTGCGGACCAAAAAATTGTCTGAACGCATCGGTCAGACGGCCACCTTCTCCACTGCTCCTTCTTTGACTGACTGAAGCCTCAGCAACACGTTGTCCAGAAACAGGAGTTTGTAACCTCCAAGTCTCTGGGAACGCGTTGCACAGACCTTTCTGCAAGGCCTCCCGAAGATGTTTCATCCTCTGCTCCCTCTGCGATGGCAAGATAAGGTCTGCAACCTTACCCTTGTAACGTGGATCAAGGAGGGTTGCCAGCCAGTATTGGTCCTTCTCCTTGATACCACGAATACGAGGATCCTTACGCAGGCTTTGCAGGATCAGGGAGGCCATGCAATGTAGGTTTGCTGAGGCATTCGGTCCGGAGTCCTCTGGGTCACTAAGGACAACATGGTCCGCAGCCACCTCCTCCCAGCCACGTACAAGTCCATGTGTTTCTTGGGACTGATCCCTTAAAGACTGCTGCTGATGCTGAGTGCCAGGCTCCACCTCCATACTGACACAATCTTCCTCCTCCTCCTCCTCTTCCTGTGTGATCGGCGGGCACGCAGGAACACTGTCTGGATAAAGGGGGCCTTGAGAGCTAAGGAAGTCCTCCTCTTCCTGCCTCTGTTCTGCCTCAAGTGCCCTGTCCATTATTCCACGCAGCGTGTGCTCCAACAGGTGGACAAGGGGGACAGTGTCACTGATGCATGCACTGTCACTACTCACCATCCTCGTGGCCTCCTCAAATGGTGACAGGACAGTGCATGCATCCCTGATCATGGCCCACTGGCGTGGGGAAAAAAAAACAAGCTTCCCTGACCCTGTCCTGGTGCCATAGTCACACAGGTACTCATTGATGGCCCTCTGCTGCATGTGCAGCCGCTGCAGCATGGCCAACGTTGAGTTCCACCTGGTGGGCATGTCACAGATTAGGCGGTTCTTGGGCAGGTTAAACTCCTTTTGGAGGTCAGCCAGCCGAGCACTGGCATTATATGACCTGCGGAAATGCACACAGACTTTCCTGGCCTGCCTCAGGACATCCTGTAAGCCCGGGTACCTGCCCAAGAACCGCTGAACCACCAAGTTAAGGACGTGAGCCAAACAGGGCACATGGGTCAGTTGTCCCTGTCGGAGGGCGGAGAGGAGGTTGGTGCCATTGTCGCAAACCACCATTCCTGCCTTAAGTTGGCGTGGCGTCAACCACCTCTGAACCTGCCCCTGCAGAGCTGACAGAACCTCTGCCCCAGTGTGGCTCCTGTCCCCCAAGCACACCAGCTCAAGCACCGCATGGCATCTTTTGGCCTGCGTGCTTGCGTAGCCCCTTGAACGCCTACGGAGCACCGCTGGTTCTGAAGACAAATCAGCACAGGAAGAGGCCATGGAGGAAGAAGAAGAGGAGGGGGTGGAGGAGAGAGGTGTGGCAGAATCACCACTAGTAGTATTTTGGAGGCGTGGTGGCGGAACAACCTCCAACACTACTGCACCTTGTCCTGCATCCTTCCCAGCTGCCAGCAGAGTCACCCAATGCGCCGTGAAACTTAGGTAACGTCCCTGTCCATGCCTGCTGGACCATGAGTCAGCGGTAATATGCACCTTACCGCTGACCGCCCTGTCCAGCGAGGCATAGACATTGCCTTCCACATGCCGGTAGAGAGCCGGAATCGCCTTCCGTGAGAAAAAGTGGCGTTTGGGTACCTGCCATTGAGTAACCGCACATTCCACAAACTCACGGAAGGGGGCACAGTCTACCAACTGAAAAGGCAGCAGTTGAAGTGCTAGCAATTTTGCCAAGCTAGCATTCAACCGCTGGGCATGTGGATGGCTGGGAGCAAACTTCTTTCGGCAGTGCAGCAGCTGGGGCAGGGAAATTTGCCTGGTACAATCTGATGTCGGTGTACCAAAAGCAGATTGCCCACAAGTACTTGGCTGTGACACACCTGATTCTACACCTTCATTCCTCTCAGTGCAGGTCTCAGAGAGGACTGAAGGTATAGTGGGGTTGGAGATCTCAGCTGATGAGGAGCAAGGAGAGGTCCTCTTTGTTCTTTGGTGTGGGTCTTTTAGATACGCTTGCCAACGAACTGCATGGCAGGTCAACATATGTCTGGTCAAGCATGTGGTACCCAAGCGGGAGATGTTTTGGCCACGCGAGATACGCTTGAGACATATGTTGCAAATAGCAGCAGTGCGATCTGATACACTCATCTCAAAAAAGGCCCACACCAAAGAACTTTTTGAATAACGCGCAGAGACTGCAGCGCCCTGCACATGTGGAGCTTTGGGGTGTGATGCAGTCAATGTGCTGCCCTTAGGCTGGCCCCTAGAGGGCATCCTGCCTAGTTGGTGATGTGCCGCCTCCTCCTCCTCTCTCCTATCAGGCACCCACGTTGAGTCAGTGACCTCATCATCCCCTCCCTCCTCATCACTGGAGCAAACCTGGCAGTATGCTGCAGCAGGGGGAGCATGACTACCAGATTGCTGTCCTTCTTGGGCACCCCCTCTGTCCGTGCTCATATTACTGCCTTCATCGAGCTCAGTATCATCATCAGAGCCTTCCAAACGCTGGGCATCCTCCTGGAGCATGTACCCAACACTGTGGTAAAACAGTTCGAGGGACTCCTCAGGAGGACATGGTGGGGCTAGGGAAGGAGTCACTGATGACATTGAGCCAAGGGAAGAGGCCGCTGCTTTGCCAGACAAAGTACCCTGGGCATGGGTGAGAGAGGATGAGGAGGATGAGGACGGCTTGGTCATTCACTCGAGCAAGTCTTCCGCATGTTGCGGCTCAACACGGCCAGCTGCCGAAAAAAAGGCCAAGCGTGTCCCACGGCCACGTGCTGATGAGGATGCACTGTCTCCACGACCAGCACGAGACACAGACCCTGCTTGCCCTCTCTTATTGGCTTGTGACTGTCTGCCTCTCCTTCTTGGCCTTCCAGACATACTAATGGCCTGTAGCTGCACTAAGCTGGGAGATATATATATATATATATATATATATATATATATATATATATATGTACTGATACTGCAGCTAGCAAAATCAATTGCCTGCCTGTAGTATGAGAACACCACCAACCTTCTACAGGTAGCTTTATCTGAACACTGTGCAGAGCTCGCAAAAAAATAACTTGTAGGTTTAGCTGAACACTGTGAGGAGGACGCACTACACTAACTTGTAGCTTTAGATGAACACTGTGCAGAGGTCTCACTACACTAACTTGTAGTTTTAGCTGAACACTGTGAGCAGGACGCACTACACTAACTTGTAGTTTTAGATGAACACTGTGCAGAGGTCTCACTACACTAACTTGTAGTTTTAGCTGAACACTGTGAGCAGGACGCACTACACTAACTTGTAGCTTTAGATGAACACTGTGCAGAGCTCGCAAAAAAATAACTTGTAGTTTTAGCTGAACACTGTGAGCAGGACGCACTACACTAACTTGTAGCTTTAGCTGAACACTGTGCAGAGGTCTCACTACACTAACTTGTAGTTTTAGTTGAACACTGAGAGCAGGACGCACTACACTAACTTGTAGCTTTAGATGAACACTGTGCAGAGGTCTCACTACACTAACTTGTAGTTTTAGCTGAACACTGTGAGCAGGACGCACTACACTAACTTGTAGTTTTAGATGAACACTGTGCAGAGGTCTCACTACACTAACTTGTAGTTTTAGCTGAACACTGTGAGCAGGATGCATTACACTAACTTGTAGCTTTAGATGAACACTGTGCAGAGCTCGCAAAAAAATAACTTGTAGGTTTAGCTGAACACTGTGAGGAGGACGCACCACACTAACTTGTAGTTTTAGCTGAACACTGTGAGCAGGACGCACTACACTAACTTGTAGTTTTAGATGAACACTGTGCAGAGCTTGCAAAAAAATAAATTGTAGGTTTAGCTGAACACTGTGCAGAGGTCTCACTACACTAACTTGTAGTTTTAGCTGAACACTGTGAGCAGGATGCACTACACTAACTTGTAGCTTTAGATGAACACTGTGCAGAGCTCGCAAAAAAATAACTTGTAGGTTTAGCTGAACACTGTGAGGAGGACGCACCACACTAACTTGTAGTTTTAGCTGAACACTGTGAGCAGGACGCACTACACTAACTTGTAGCTTTAGATGAACACTGTGCAGAGGTCTCACTACACTAACTTGTAGATTTAGCTAAACACTGTGAGCAGGACGCACTACACTAACTTGTAGCTTTAGATGAACACTGTGCAGAGGTCTCACTACACTAACTTGTAGTTTTAGCTGAACACTGTGAGCAGGACGCACTACACTAACTTATAGTTTTAGATTAACACTGTGCAGAGGTCTCACTACACTAACTTGTAGTTTTAGCTGAACACTTTGAGCAGGACGCACTACACTAACTTGTAGCTTTAGATGAACACTGTGCAGAGCTCACAAAAAAATAACTTGTAGGTTTAGCTGAACACTGTGAGGAGGACGCACCACACTAACTGTAAATAGTCTAGCTGCCTGACTGTGGTACTAATAGGATCAAAAGAACACCAGCAATTTTCTTCAGGTAGCTGTAAATACTGTAACAAGACAAGCCTGCCTGTCAGTAGGAAGATAACAGGAACGGATCTAGCTAAACTGAATACAGTGTATATATATATATATATATGCAACACCTGGGATATATATATATATATATACACAATATACTGTAAGTGCTGCTAACTCACTGATTGTCCTGCCTAATCTAGCTAACTCAAATGAAATGACACTGTCTCTCTGTCTATCTATGTATCTCAACGCCGGAACACACACTACACAGGGCCGCCGTGCAGGCGGCCATATATAGTGTGGGGCGTGTTCTAAACCCCCTGAGCCATAATTGGCCAAAGCCACCCTGGCTTTGGCCAATTACAGCTCTCTCTACCGACAACGCTGTGATTGGCCAAACATGCGGGTCATAGTGCATGCTTGGCCAATCATCAGCCAGCAATGCACTGCGATGCCGCAGTGAATTATGGGCCGTGACGCGCCACACGAATTTGGCGCGAATGGCCCATAACGTTCGGAATTCGGCGACCGACCGAACAGCCAATGTTCGAGTCGAACATGGGTTCGACTCGAACACAAAGCTCATCCCTACTCCCCACCTCACTAAAAAAGTAAAAACACATGTGGGAATGTGAGTTCCTGCTATGCAGAGTTGTGAACGGAGCTTGACAGGTGAGTGTTTTTGTCCACTCCCTCCTATGTACTTGTATAAAGATGGCCATACACTATGCAGTCTGATTGTATATTGTGTATTTAGTGTGAAGGGTAATCACTGATTGATTACATCTCATTTAAAAAACATGCACCTGGGAGTGGTTGGGTGGATGATGCAGGGTGTGTGCTAATGAGGTCTGCTGGTCAACTCCTTCCTGTGTCATGACCTAAAGTCTGATCAGGAATAAAGACATTACAAAGGATTACGTGTGGAAACATGGATGAGCACAAGAAAAGTAAGTGACTGTAGATTTAATGAAAAGAGATAGATATTTTTGCAAAAAAAAGTTCATGAATGCTATATTGGTGCATAGGGGAGCTGGAATTTAGAAAAAAAAAAAGTGTACAAAGGTGAACTTATCCTTTAAGACAGAACTAAGGGAGGGTTTATTAAAACCAATGTACTCCAAATCTGGTGCGGCTGTGTATGGTAGCCAATCAGCTTTTAACTCCAGTTTGTTTAATTAAGTGTTTGCAATAAAACATGGAAGCTGATCGGTTTCAGATTTTGCACCATGCAGTTTTAGTAAATAACCCCCTAAGTACTTACAGTACTTAAGTGATAATATAGATAAAAAGCAGGTATTTTTTTTATTTAGCACATGTAATGATTTTATCAGTAGATATATAGTAGGTGGAGGCTGCTGACAGCAAATGACTCTGAGACACTTTGCATAGAAAGGTGTGGTCTATGTACAGAATATAAATATGAGAATAAGAAGGATTCAACTAAACTCCTTTCTGTTAAAGTGATTCCTCATCATCAGGATCATGTTCTGGACTGTCTTCACTTTCATCACTTATTTTTCCTGTAATTCATATTTTATACTTTATTACTGAATATAAGCACACTAAGATTTCTTTTCTACTATCAAAATTCTCTAATTTGTGTTGCAGATTCTGTGGCTCAGTTTACGGTCATCCAGGAAGCCACAATAACGGCGCCTCTTGGTGGTAATGTCATTTTTTCCTGTGGTCGTAGTGATGGTTCTGTAGCTGGTGGTAACTACCCACTCTGGGTATATCAGACACCTGGAAGTGTTCCTAAAGGTTTAACAGGTAGTGATGGAGGAAGTAATCATAATATAAAACCCCCCGGAACCTCTGAACGTTTTACTGGATCCATCCAAGGAGGCTCAAGTGTTTTGTCTATCAGTAATGTACAGGATGCAGATGAAGGGGATTATTTCTGTGCTCTTCACACTGGTAGTGCGTACACAGTGCTACAAATTCACACACAGTGAGACATTAATATATACTTCCTCTTTTGGTCCTAGTACATACTTATTTAAATATCCAAAGAATAATAATCAAATATATTTGTATCAATCACACAAAATATTCCTTTCACTGGTCTGACTGTAGTAGTTTTAACTGATTTCTATTGATTGCTGCACTAATTGTTATATTTTGTTATAATTGTTATATTTTGCCTTTTTCAGTAAGCATAACAATGATTTGTGATCATATAAAAAAAAAAACATATGTGGGAATTCTGTGAGCATTACTGATGTTCTACCGAATAAGCTACTAAAGTTAATAAATAATTTCTTATCAATTTGATCCAAATTATAACAAAATAATACAGGAGTGGGGACTGATTTTTTAGCAGGGTATCTACCCAATACAAAATATAAGGTTCTGGCTAGAATTGGGCTTTAATGGACCAGCAGAATTTTTAGGAAAATTATGTATATGTTTGAGGTCATGTTCATTAAATACTCACTACAATGCCATACATTACTGTATATCAGGGGTGTAACTAGGGTTGTTAAAGACCTGGGGCACACTTATACAGCAATGATGCAACAACAGTATCATAATAACTGCCTGTCGAGTTATTTTCTGTACCTGTGTCCCATTGGGGAGATTTCTCTTTATTTCCTGTCCCTTGGTCACAAAAAGAAGTGAGAGGAAATCTCTCCAACGTGAAAAGATCTCTGGTAGTCAGCAGGATCACTAGAAATAGTAGGTGACCCTGCGCTACGGTATCTATCAAGTGAAAAGAAAAGAAAGTGGCCCTAGTATTGAGGTCCAGTAAATGGATGCCACAGTAATCAAAAAATAAAAAAGTGGTAAAAAAGGTGGTAGGAGATAATAAAGAAATGTATAAAATTATAAGAATTATAAGACAAATGTGTAGGTAAGAGAACGGAAAATTGCTGCCTCTACATAATACTACCACCTAGGTGGAGTACACAGATGAAAGATGAAGTGTAGAAATGGCGTTATTCTACTCTTAAAATAATATAAAAAACAAAGTGCCTAACAATTTAACTGTACCTATGGCTTAACGTATTCTGTACAGAAATATAGAGATGTCACAAAACAAAAAACAGGAATAAACCAGAATTTTTTCAATGAAAAAACATGAACTGTGAAGAACAGTGTTACACCCTCTGCCTTATTGGATCAGGCAACTAGGCTAAAAAGATTTATACTGCACAATAAAGATTTATTGAAAAAACACTCAAATAAATGAGTGTAAGGAGTTGTAAGTATAAAGAATATACCTAAATATATATGTGTACGTTTGCAGGGTGTCAACCTATGTTTGACATAAAAAATATTTGTGAATGAACAAGTGACTAAGTGCAATTCACTGATATATCACATAAAATGGCAAAATAGGTGAAAAACTCCCAATAATAGTAAAATAATATAACGTGGTATGACCCACCCATAAAAATGTATACAAAAAGTGACACCCTGCAAACATACACATATATATTTAGGTATACTCTTTATAATTACAACTCCTTACACTCATTTATTTGAGTGTTTTTTCAATAAATCTTTATTGTGCAGTAGACCTCTAGATGTTCATTCTGGTTGGTTTTGCCCAATAACGGACATCACATTTTCAGCGCCACATTTTTTTCACTTTTATTATATTTTACAATTGGTCTATTTGTTATGCTGGCTGCATTTCACATTTAGTTGGCGCAGTATTTTTTACAATATTTTTTTTTAAAGATTTATGTAGTGGTGTTACTCTTCCTGGAGAGTATGGTGAACTCCGGATTTCAAACCACCTTTGCAATTAAAAAATTTTCTTTGGTGTAAAATGTGTTACAGCCCCTGCCTTTCATAAAAATGTGAAATGTGTGCAAATGCGATTTAATATTCTTGGTAATATAATATATTTGTAATAAACTAATTACATTATTGCCAGAAAAACGCAAAATGAATAGGTGTGTTACACCCTCTGGTGGGTGTCAGAGAGGTGAAACTGTAAAAAACTACAATCATGCAGCAAAAATTGTGGAAACAAGAAATAAGAAATAAACTAGGAGTGTTACACCCTCTGGGAATAGAGGATGTTTAGAGAAAAAACTTTTTGCAAGCAAAATAATAAGTGTGTTTGATCCTCTGCATCAGAATTCAAAACATATAACCATAAATATAAATAGTGAATATTCCATAATAAACAATTAAATATTGAATACAAAAATGGTGAAAAAATAGTGAAAAAATAGTCCAACTGTTTTAGAAAATATACAGTTTCATTGATTAAAGTGACTTTGCGCTTCAAACTGTGTTCATTGACTGTTCGGATTTAGTGCTGATTATTTTCCCTCAGTTGACAATAGTGCCAAGTGACTTTTCCGTGCTGATAATACGTTGCACTCACCAGATAGCATTACCCTCCAGGGGTATTAGACCTTCCCAGTTTTAGCCACTGTGTAGCTCTCTGGGGTGTGCTGGATGGTCTGCACATCAAAAGCTGGCTTTCCCCCAAGTTGTCACATGCAGGAGAAAGGAATGCCCATAGCGTGATATTGTTTTAAAAAAGCTTTATTTATAATAAATATATGTCGATATATACTCACATTGAGAGAATTATACATGCAGCAGTGAGATAGAGTAAAAATGGAGCCGGCGCTGTATACAAACAATCGCCGCTCTGACTGGAAGTGATGCAAAGACGTATGGTACCGTCCTACGTGTTTCGTCATCAAGACGTCATCTGGAGCGTCCATCTTGCTACACCTCCAGTCTATTTATAGGGTGTAGTGTCCCTATGATGCTTGTGCTAGAAAAAACTCCCGGCAGCTATTCTGGAGTGGACTTTGCAGACCGAAGCCCACTAGAAACTAAATGTATCTTTACATAGAAAAAATACAGCGGCCATTTTGGAGTAGATTTTACAGACCGAAGTCCGTTGGAAAGATGAGATATTAATGCAGGTTGAAATATTCATGCTGTTCTCTGTTGGAATAACTCTAATAGCGCTGATACCTTATCTGGTATACAAAAATTGGCTATAAATAGCCCTGGGTTGCAAGCCAGAAAAGAAATGTAATGCCATTACCAATAAATATAGTTACACCATGATATACAAGACATTACATCCCATAACCATGACCAATAAATTAATATAATTACGTCATGATATATATATTAGCAACCTACCAACATAAAAGAGCATATGTGTGTACGTAGGTGTGTGTATGGGAGAAAACAATTGGGATTGCATATCAGAAAGATTAATACAATTTTGAAACTTATTATTAAAAGGTTATCAGATTGTTAAATATTTATTTATTAAAATATCCCCAGTGTGCATACATAAGTGCCCACCCCATGTTCATGCATATATACACCCCCTGGCTGAGGTGTGCGCACAAGTATGCATTACAAAGGATGCCTAAACCAAAAGGAATGGTGGGAATTAGAATGTAATATAAAAAATAAAAGAAAAAAATAATAATAAAAATAAAAAAGGATAAAAATAGATGTGAAAAGTAAAATTAGGCACAAAAGCCTCAATGTATGGTGAAAGGAAAACTATACATATATAAAATTGAGAAATTAATATGTGAATTATTGACTGTGTGAATTGCGAGGAAAGTATAGGAGTAATAGATGAATAAATGAATAAATATGGAAATATAATGTAAATTACAAAAATTAATAAAATGATAATACAAATGGAGAAAATTTTAAAAAATTGAAAAAATACACAATTCGACTGGAGCGTCACGGCCCATAATTCACTGCGGCATCGCAGTGCATTGCTGGCTGATGATTAACCAAGCATGCACTATGACCCGCATGCTTGGCCAATCACAGCGCCGTCTGTACAGAGAGCCGTAATTGGCCAAAGCCAGGGTGGCTTTGGCCAATTGTGGCTCAGGGGGTTTAGTACACGCCCCACACTATATAAGGCCGTCTGCACAGCGGCCCTGTGTAGTGTGTTCCGGCGTTGAGAGAGAGATAGATAGACAGAGAGACAGTGTATTGTGTATATATATATATATATATATATATATATATATATATATATATATATATATATATATATATATATATATATATATATATATCCTAGGTATATACACTGTATTCAGTTTAGCTAGATCCGTGCCTGTTATTCTCATCCTACTGCACAGTGTGCACCTAAAGCTACCTAAAGAAAATTAGTGGTGTTCTTCTGATCCTATTAGTACAGTACAGCAGGCAGCTGCAGTATTTTCAAGTTAGTGTAGTGCGTCCTCTGCACAGGTGCACCTAAAGCTACCTGAAGAAAATTGGTGGTGTTCTTCTGATCCTATTAGTATCGCAGGCAGCTGTAGTATTTACAAGTTAGTGTAGTGCGTCCTCTGCATAGTGTGCACCTAAAGCTACCTGAAGAAAATTAGTGGTGTTCTTCTGATCCTATTAGTACACTACCGCAGGCAGCTGCAGTATCAACAAGGTAGTGTAGTGTGTCCTCTGCACAGTGTGCACCTAAAGCTACCTAAAGAAAATTGGTGGTGTTCTTCTGATCCTATTAGTACCGCAGGCAGCTGTAGTATTTACAAGTTAGTGTAGTGCGTCCTCTGCACAGTGTGCACCTAAAGCTACCTGAAGAAAATTAGTGGTGTTCTTCTGATCCTATTAGTACAGTACCGCAGGCAGCTGCAGTATTTACAAATTAGTGTAGTGCGTCCTCTGCACAGTGTGCACCTAAAGCTACCTGAAGAAAATTGGTGGTGTTCTTCTGATCCTGTTAGTACCGCAGGCAGCTGTAGCATTCTCAAGTTAGTGTAGTGCATCCTTTGCACAGTGTGCACCTAAAGCTACCTGAAGAAAATTGGTGATGTTCTTTTGATCCTATTAGTACAGTACAGCAGGCAGCTGCAGTATTTACAACTTAGTGTAGTGCGTCCTCTGCACAGTGTGCACCTAAAGCTACCTGAAGAAAATTAGTGGTGTTCTTTTTATCCTATTAGTAAAGTACTGCAGGCAGCTGCAGTATTTACAAATTAGTGTAGTGCGTCCTCTGCACAGTGTGCACCTAAAGCTACCTGAAGAAAATTGGTGGTGTTCTTCTGATCCTATTAGTACCGCAGGCAGCTGTAGTATTTACAAGTTAGTGTAGTGCGTCCTCTGCACAATGTGCACCTAAAGCTACCTGGAGACAATTGCTGTTGTTCTGCTCCTATTAATACCACAGGCAGGCAGCTACAGTATTTACAGTTAGTGTACTACGTCCTCTGCACAGTGTGCACCTAAAGCTACCTGAAGAAAATTGCTGTTGTTCTGCTCCTATTAATACCACAGGCAGGCAGCTACAGTATTTACAGTTATGCCGCGTACACATGGTCGGACTTTTCGTCTACAAAAGTCCAACGGACGCTGACGGACTAAAGCTGGCTGGTAATCCGATCGTGTGTGGGCTTCTCCGGACTTTCAACTGACTTTTTTATCCTCAAATCCGACGGACTTTAGATTTGAAACATGCTTCAAATCTTTACGTCGTAATTACGACGGACCCCGAAGTCCGCTCGTCTGTATGCTAGTCCGACGGACAAAAAAACGACGCATGCTCATAAGCAAAAACTAAACGGAAGCACTCGGTCTAGTAAAACTAGTGTTCGTATTGTAGGTAGCACATTCCTCACGCTGCAAAATCTGTGATCGTTGAATGCAGCGCATTTAATGTCTTCTTTACGAATGCTATAAAGAACGAAGATGTTTTGCTGTTCATATTCAAACAGAGTTCTCCCAAACAGATTTCTGTATTCTTTTTCTCTTTGATCTCATGAATGACATGGTATGCTTTTTCAAAACAATGTTTCCATACTAATAATACTTTTTAAACTTTTTTTTTTTTTTTGGTGGAGTCATCTTTTCTTGTAATTTTTATCCAGATATTTATTTTATGATTGTTGTGGAACTTTTTTTCTGTTTATCTCTAAATTTTTTTGTAAAGTTACCACAGGGAACCCATTTTTATATATATATTTTTAAATTTTTTTTAATGTTTGTAAAGTTACCACAAAGAACCCTTTATAATTTTTGTTTTTATAGTGATTTGTTATTTTTTTTATATAAAGTTAACCCAAAGAACCGTTTTTGATTATGTATCTTTTTTTTTTTAAATACTTACCACTCGAACATTATTAACATTATTTTAATCTATTTTTGTTGTGTTTTTGCAAAATCAATGAGATTGTTGTCCCTTGTTAATTTAAAACATTGTGTCTAAAATCTATGATTTAAAATAAAAAACCTAAACTCAAAAAAGATCCATTTATTTATGGTCTAAATAAAATATAGAGGAAGTCAACGCTGGAAAAAGTATGTGTACAAGAAAATGGGGATCTTGAGGAGTCCATATAAGAGGGAGCACAATCTGGTCCAAGAATCCCAGAGATCAACAGCACCAGCAGATGATATAGATGTCCCCAGACTGTGGTACTACAACAGCCTGCGTCTTCTGTCAGACCAGACTGAACCCAAGTCATCACTTTCTTCTCTTCCCTGCAGCCTTTCCTCCACGCTGCCCTGCAGCCTTCCCTGTAGCCTTCTTTCGAGCTGTGGCTCTGGTGTTTCAGTTGTGGCAGGAGGAGGAGGAGGAGGAGGAGGAGGAGGGGGGGCTGCCTCATGTAGTTGGGTGTTTCGTGTTAGCGTGCCCTGCAGCCCCTTCTGGATTGTTTCCCCAAATAGTCGCTCACAAATGAGGCGCTGCTCCCAATCCATTTGAAGAAGCCTGCTGGCTAAGTAGCAGCCATAGGACTCTTCCGCTTCGGGGGGGCTCTTTAAAAAACGGGTGGCCTCTTGCATGAGGCGCAGGGATGCCTCCTGTGTGACCGTCCCCTTCCTGGCCCTTTTTTTGGGAAGGTGGAGGGGAGGCACTTGGGATTCGGTCAGGCTCCTACTGGGCCCAGCCACCTCACTTGGCCCAGCCACCTCACTTGGCCCAGCCACCTCACTGGGAGCAGCCACCTCACTGGGAGCAGCCACCTCCTGCCTGACACTGGGCCCAGCCTCCTCCAGGATGATGGTGAATCCGGCCTCCTCCAGGCTGTCCATGGGCCCGGTCTCCTCCTGCCTGCCACTTTCCCCACATTCCTCCTGGATGGACTCATCCTGTGTATAAAAAAAGGACAATAGTTTTAGTATATTTTTTTGGGTTCATCAATGACACACAGTTTGCTTCTCATGACTAGCAAATTCAATGTGAATACATCTCTTTAATAAAAGAGTCTAATCAGACACCCTAATTATTTCAAGCAGGTGCCAAACATATTTAGCCACTACTGTCAATTTATATGTATACACAATTTTGAGGGCAAAATTATTTTAGACAATTATAACATCCAGTTAACATCATTAATATTAGTACAGTAAATATTTGTTAAAATAATTTACCTGACTCCAGATGGTCATATCCGGTTCATCCAGGATGGAAGACCCAGCTTGCTCCTCATCAGCCTCTGCTGGGGTGGAGGGAAGGGTGGAGGGAAGGGTGGAGGGAAGGGTGGAGGGAAGGGTTAAAAGTGATGCCCTGGCTTCAGTCTGGTCATCAAGAAAACGGAGTTGATTGTAGTACCACAGCCTGGGTACATAAACATCATCTGCTGATGCTCCTGATCTCATTGATTCCTGGATCTTCTTATGTTCCCTCTTATACATGTTCCTCAAGACCCCAATTTTCTTGAGCAATGTCTCCATTGTTGCTTCCGGGATGGTCGCCTGGACAAAGGCCAGAAGTCTCTCCAGCGTTGACTTCCTCACATGCTTTGCATAATACTGTGGGTGTTTCACCTCCCACAAATTCCTCATCTCTCTATATTTAGAAATAAAAGCAGTAAGGAACTCTGGATCCTTAAATAGGGGATTCATAATGTCTGTATAAAAGATAAAGTCACAAGACAAAAAACACTTTTATTGGGTTTCTGCTAAACCCTCATCATCTTATCCCTATGTAGGCCTCATCAATCTGTCAAGCCATATAGGCCGCTTGCTACAAAGTCTTGACCAAAAGTATAAATTTTAAATTACCTTCGTTTAGTAGCGTCCCGGTCCACTATCACCTACGCACAGAACGTACGTACGACACGTGCGCAAGGCCCCTCTTTATACACTACGCATGTGTGAAACTCCGCCTGCGTCGCCCGCCCCTGACGTTCGATTTTAACTCATGTTCTCCGCCCCTTAATTCTACGCACAGAACGTACGTACGACACGTGCGCAAGGCCCCTCTTTATACACTACGCATGTGTGAAACTCCGCCTGCGTCGCCCGCCCCTGACGTTCGATTTTAACTCATGTTCTCCGCCCCTTAATTCTACGCACAGAACGTACGTACGACACGTGCGCAAGGCCCCTCTTTATACACTACGCATGTGTGAAACTCCGCCTGCGTCGCCCGCCCCTGATGTTCGATTTTAACTCATGTTCTCCGCCCCTTAATTCTACGCACAGAACGTACGTACGACACGTGCGCAAGGCCCCTCTTTATACACTACGCATGTGTGAAACTCCGCCTGCGTCGCCCGCCCCTGACGTTCGATTTTAACTCATGTTCTCCGCCCATTTTTAGTTACGGCGCGTAGTGGGGTGAATAATGGCGGAGACACACGACATGTTAACTACCTCAGGTAGCGAAAAAAGCCCGGAGGCTGGAACGTCAACAAGATCTGTGAGGCCTAGATTTAAGGCCTCCAATATGAGTTTTGAAGAGATGGTGGAGATGGTGGCCATTCTTCAAAAAAAGGACTATGATGGGAAGTATGGGCCGTACGCCCGGCCAAATTTGCGCAAGGCCAAAATAATGGCGAAGGTGGTGGACACTTTACAGGCTTCTTTTGGGGTACAGCGCTCCAGGGATCAACTTAGAAAAAGATGGTCTGACCTGAAACTCAGGGAGCCGGATCAGTTCAGACGGATCCGGAAAGTGCTGCAAAAAAGTAAGTACCTGTGTTTTCATCTTGTGTTGATTACCTCGTATACCGCTCCATGTGCTTTTCATTCCTCTACGATTGTTTGCATCGTTTGAAACGATCTTTTAATAAACATCGTTACATATCTATATATAATATATACATATATATCTCTCTCTATATATATACACATAGACATATATATATATATATATATATATATATATATATATATATATATATATATATATACACATATATATATATATATATATATATATATATATATATATATATATATATATATATATATATATATATATACGTGTGTATATATATATATATATATATACGTGTGTATATATATATATATATATATATATATATATATATATATATATATACATACATATGTATGTATGTATATAGATATATAGGTAGATATATAGGTAGATTTAGAATTTTTTTCTTTTTTTTTAATTAAATTAATATCTATTTTTAGATTTAGATTTTGTTTGAGATTGAAGATTTATATTTAGTTATAGATATATAGAGAGAGAGAGATCCAAAGATTTTTGGATATATTTTGATATTGATATCTAGATATCGAGATATCTATCCATCTTGATATGTCTTTAGAAATTAAAATCTTGAAGTCTACTAGGAACTCTACACAAACAGACAATTTGTACACCACTTCACTACAAATGTTTGAAGATTAGTATGTACTAAAATATCTGTGTGCTAAGTATATTAATTTTTTGCTTCACATAGGGGAAAAATCACTCAGCCAACAAGAGGAACCCAGTCCCCCCCCCCAGCAAAAGAACATACTTGGAAAATCAGCCCAAGCCCCACTGAGGATGTGGAGGAAGGAGAGGTGGGCGACATGGGCACCCCACCAGGTGAGTGTCTGACACACCAGCTTACGGTAATCTATGCATGGCTGCCTTTTCTTTTATGTAATTTTTCTACTCTATTTTAGGTGATCTGGTTGTGCTTGAGTCAAGCAACAGCGCCACCCCCGAGGATGTTCAGGAATTATGCGACATGGGCACCCCACCAGGTCAGTGTCTGAGACACCAGCTTTATGGTAAGGTAAACTATGTATGTGTGCATATTTCTAAACACATTTTTTTGTTTCATTCCACTTTAGGTACAAGAAGTGACTATTTCACCTCAGACAGTGCCCAACGGCTAATTTGTCAAATAATGGCCTGGAATGGGGAGATCGATGAAATGCGTAATCGGCTGGATCGTATGCAGCAGGAAATGAAGGACATGATTGATGTTTTGGGTCGAATCTAAATGCCCTTTTTGAAACCCCAAAACATCGATCATGTCCTTCATTTCCTGGTTTGCTGACCCCATTCTGGGCCTTCTCTTTATTATTTTTGGTCAAATTATATGGCTGTTTAACAGCATTTAAAAAAGGAGGGCTGTTTAGAGAAAATACCTTAAAAATCCAAAAAAAAAAAAGTGATTTTAAAAAACCCAAAAAAAAAAAAAAAAAAGTGATTTTAAAAAACCAAAAAAAAAAAAAAAAGTGATTTTCAAAAACCCAAAAAAAAAAAAAAAGTGATTTTAAAAAACCCAAAAAAAAAAAAAAAGTGATTTTAAAAAACCAAAAAAAAAAAAATGGATTTTAAAAAAACAAAAAAAAAAATGGATTTTAAAAAACCAAAAAAAAAAAAAAATGGATTTTAAAAAACCAAAAAAAAAAAAAAAAAAGGATTTTAAAAAACAAAAAAAAAAATTAAAAAAACGCATGTTTGCTAAAATCAAAATGCCCAAAAAATTGTATTTTTGATTATGTAAAAATATTTAACTATAATTATATTTTTTGAAATTATTAAGATATCATTATATTTTTGTCTAGGAACATTTTATACTAAATGCATAACTGAATGCATAACAACGATTAATAAAAACATCTGCTTAGGAATTAAAGAAATGTGTGGTTTGTTATTTCAATGCTCAGTATCAGTTTGGTTATAATTTTAAAAAAGTTGTTTACAGTGGCAATGGAGCTTATTTAGACATTTAAAAGGAAAATACAGTTGGCACTACAACTGCTCGACCATAACCTAGGAGAAAGCCCAAAAGAAAGGCAAGCAATAAATATAATTCACAATTTCATCAAGATTTTTTTTATTTAAAATATTTAGATATCCTGGCCCATTGCAATGGCCCCCCTACCCATAAAATAATTAACATATTGCTGTCTAACTTGACGGGCACTTTGGGGGGCCAAGCCAGTACGGACAGTATCCAGGCCCGTAAGGTTGTCATCGATAAGTCCGGCCTCAGGCCCAACTGTTACCATATAATTTGGAGAATGTTGTTGTAAAAAGTTGTGCAGGATGCAGCACGATAAAATGGTAAAATTAAGTTTGTATTCCGCCAAATTAATGGAGGTTTGAAACAGGCGGAACCGGCTGGCCAGAATCCCAAACGCATTCTCAACCACTCTTCTAGCTCTGGCCAGCCGGAAATTAAAAACCCTCCTCTCCGGGGTGAGGGTTCTTTGCGGGAATGGCCTCATGAGGTGCTTGCTCAGAGCGAAGGCTTCATCGGCAATGAAGACAAAGGGGAGTCCTTCCATGTTATCCGCATCAGGTGGCAATCCCAGGCCACCACTCTGGAGACGCTGGCAGAACTCCGTCTGGGCAAATACTCCTCCATCCGACATCCGGCCATTCTTCCCCACGTCCACATATAAAAATTCATAGTGTGCCGACACCACCGCCATTAAAACAATACTGTGGAACCCCTTATAATTAAAATAGTATGACCCCGAATGGGGTGGTGGCACGATGTGGACATGTTTCCCATCTATAGCCCCTCCACAATTGGGAAAGTCCCAACGGGTGGCAAAATGGGATGCCACAGTCTGCCATTCCTGTGGCGTTGAAGGAAACTGGGGAATCAAACAAGAAAACCAAAATCATTAATTTTGAAGATAACATTGCAAGAAAATTATACAATTAAAAACATTATTCCCCAGGATCAGTATAACATTAAATGATTTAAATCTTCGGGAAGAACTAATATGGAAAGGCACACTTATCAGATTGCTCACCCCCTCTGATGGAACATTGATTACATTTTAGGGGGTTGTGAAATCCCTAAAAAAGATTACTTTTAGGACACGCAGGGATTTAGGGACTAAAAAGGCTACAAGACTGCAGTTGTCGCACTCTGCAAGTGCAGTTGCTACCCAGCTTACAGTAAATGAGGTAAGGTAAAAAGGCAGTCATGTTGCAAGGAGTACACAATCACATGCAAGGGCAATTAATGAAAACACTTTGTGGCTTGCATATGATTTGATGATGGAAATCAGCAGAGCTTCTGCTCATTTACTAAAGCACTGGAACAAATGCACTTGGAGAGTGCACATGCATTTTGCAAAGTGCAACATATATTTGCTTTATACAAATCAACACCACAGAACATTCTAGCAAATTTTTACGAGGGTGGGGGGGGTGGGGGGGTTGGGAAATCAAGCTAATTGCTAATTATAAGCACACTATTTGGATTGAGTTTAGGTGGGGGGGAGGGGGTTGGGAAATCAAGCTAATTGCTAATTATAAGCACACTAAATACACTCAAACAAAATACATTCAAAATGAGTAGACTAGGTGGATATGTGCCCATCATTGCATGCTGGGGAGGTTATTGAAGGAAAATATACATGCATGACAAAAAAGAACAGGAAAAAAATCCAGCATGTGTGAGGATAAAAAGGGGACATTCACACTATATTGCAATGATGGTAAGTAGTGTTTGAGGCAAGAAATACATTACATTATCAAAGATTACATAAAAGAACATGTGATGCTAATAAAAGAAAAATATCTTACCTTAATATAGTCCTTCTGCAGGACCTGGATGATGGCAGAACAGGTCTCTGGGATAATGATCCCCAGAGCCTGGGGGGAGATGCCTGTCGAGAACTTGAGGTCCTGCAGGCTTCTCCCTGTCGCCAAGTACCGCAACGTGGCAACTAGCCTCTGCTCCGGAGTGATGGCTTGCCTCATGCAGGTATCCTGCCTGCTGATATAGGGGGTCAGCAAAGCCAACAAACGGTCAAAAACGGGGTCTGTCATCCGGAGAAAGTTCCTGAAATCCTCCTTATTCTCACGGATCTCACGGAGCAATGGCATGTGACAGAACTGGTCACGCTGGGGCAACCAATTCTTGGTCCATGAACTCCTCCTCGCCCTGTTCATGGACTGGTCTTGGTCTGAAGAATAAACTACAGCACCAAACACATACAATGCACGAGCTCGACGACGAGTACGTACAGGTAACATGGTTTCAAAACGGTCGGCTGGTCAGAACGCACTAAACAGAACGCACTGAAGAACAGCAAGGCCTGTGAAGAGCGACCTGAAAATCAGGAACGAGCGGACAATAAAACAAAGATTTCTCAATGCCAACTGACCAAACGCACTGAAAAGCAGATACAAACCTCACAAGCACAGACTGAACAACAGTTAAAACGAACTGAAAAATACGAGTCTCACAAGCGCGAATCGTCTCTCACCAAACTTCTACTAACACGAGATAAAAACGAGATTAGCAGAAGGAGGCCAAAGGGTGTCGTACGGGCTATTGAACTTCCGTTTTATAGTCTCGCCGGACTTGGTGTACGTCACCGCGTACTAGGCTGTCGAACTTTTGTGTGGTCGTGTGTAGGCAAGTCCGTTCGTTAGAAAGTCTGCCGCAAGTCCGCCGAAAGTCCGCCGGAAGTCTGTCGGACAGGCTGTCGGACTTTTGTAGACGAAAAGTCCGACCGCGTGTACGCGGCATTAGTGTACTGTGTCCTCTGCACAGTGTGAACCTAAAGCTACCTGAATTGAATTGGTGGTGTTCTGATCCTATATTAATACCACAGGCAGGCAGCTACAGTATTTACAGTTAGTGTACTGCATCCTCTGCACAGTGTGCACCTAAAGCTACCTGAAGACAATTGCTGGTGTTCTCATACTAATAATACTACAGACAGGCAGTTGATTCTGCTAGCTGCAGTATCAGTATATATATACATCCCAGCTTTGTGCAGCTACATCTCACTGCAGGCCATTAGTATGTCTGGAAGGCCAACAAGGAGAGGTAGACAGTCACAAGCCAATAAAAGAGGGCAAGCAGGCTCTGTGTCTAGAGGCAACAGCGGTGGTCGTGGAGATGGTGCATCCTCATCAGTACGTGGCCGTGGGACACGCTTGTCCTTTTTTTCGGCAGCTGGCCGTGTTGAGCCGCAACATGTGGAAGACTTGGTAGAGTGGATGACCAAGCCGTCCTCATCCTCCTCATCCTCTCTCACCCAGGCTCAGGGTACTTTGTCTGGCAAAGCAGCTGCCAACGCAGCCTCTTCCCTCGGCTCAATGGCATCAGTCACTTCTTCCCTAGCCCCACCATGTCCTCCTGAGGAGTCCCCCGAACTGTTTGACAACAGTGTTGGGTACATGCTCCAGGAGGATGCCAAGCGTTTTGAAGGCTCCGATGATGGTACCCAGCTAGAGGAAGGCAGTAACGTGAGCCCAGAGAGAGGGGGTGCCCAAGAAGGACAGCAATCTGGCAGTCATGTTCCCCCAGTTGCAGCATACTGCCAGCTTTGCTCCAGTGATGAGGAGGGAGGGGATGATGAGGTCACTGACTCCATGTGGGTGTCTGATTGGAGGGAGGAGGAGGCACATCACCAACGAGGCAGGATGCCCTCCAGGGGCCAGCTTAAGGGCAGCGCACCGACTGCATCACACCGCAGAGCTCCACATGTGCTGGGTGCTGCTGTCTCTGCGAGTTATTCCAAAAGTGTTTTGGTGTGGGCCTTTTTTGAGATGAGTGCATCAGATACCACTGCTGCTATTTGCAAAATATGTTTTAAGCTTATGTCGCGTGGCCAAAACATCTCCCGCTTGGGCACCACATGCTTGACCAGACATATGTTGACCTGCCATGCAGTTCGTTGGGAAGCATACCTAAAAGACCCACACCAAAGAACAAAGAGGACCTCTCTTGCTCCTCATCAGCTGGGATCTCCAACCCCACTATACCTTCAGTACTCTCTGAGACCTGCACTGAGAGGAATGAAGGTGTAGAATTAGGTGTGTCACAGCCAAGTACTTGGAGGCAATCTGCTAGCGGTACACCGACGTCAGATTGTACCAGGCAAATTTCCCTGCCCCAGCTGCTGCACCGCCAAAAGAAGTTCTCTCCCAGCCATCTACATGCCCAGCGGTTGAATGCTAGCTTGGCTAAATTGCTAGAACTTCAACTGCTGCCTTTTCAGTTGGTAGACTCTGCCCCCTTCTGTGAGTTTGTGGAATGTGCGGTTCCTCAGTGGCAGGTTCCCAAATGCCACTTTTTCTCACGGAAGGCGATTCTGGCTCTCTACCAGAATGTGGAAGGCAATGTCTTGGCCTCGGTGGACAGGGCGGTCAGTGGTAAGGTGCATATTACTGCTGACTCATGGTCCAGCAGGCATGGACAGGGATGTTACCTATCTTTCACCGCGCACTGGGTGACTCTTCTGGCAGCTGGGAAGGATGCAGGGCAGGGTGCAGTAGTGTTGGAGGTTTTTTCACCTCCAAAATACTACTAGTGGTGATTCTGCCACACCTCTCTCCTCCACCCCCTCCTCTTCTTCTTCCTCCATGGCCTCTTCCTGTGCTGATTTGTCTTCAGAACCAGCGGTGCTCCGTAGGCGTTCAAGGGGCTACGCAGGCCAAAAGATGCCATGCGGTGCTTGAGCTGGTGTGCTTGGGGGACAGGAGCCACACTAGGGCAAAGATTCTGTCAGCTCTGCAGGGGCAGGTTCAGAGGTGCTTGACGCCACGCCAGCTTAAGGCAGGTATGGTGGTTTGCGACAATGGCACCAACCTCCTCTCCGCCCTCCGACAGGGACAACTGACCCATGTGCCCTGTTTGGCTCACGTCCTTAACTTGGTGGTTCAGCGTTTCTTGGGCAGGTACCCGGGCTTACAGGATGTCCTGAGGTAGGCCGGGAAAGTCTGTGTGCATTTCCGCAGGTCATATAATGCCAGTGCTCGGCTGGCTGACCTCCAAAAGGAATTTAACCTGCCCAAGAACCACCTATTCTGTGACATGCCCACCAGGTGGAACTCAACGTTGGCCATGCTGCAGCACCTGCACACGCAGCAGAGGGCCATCAAT
Organism: Aquarana catesbeiana; assembly: GCA_037953035.1. NCBI lineage: Eukaryota > Metazoa > Chordata > Amphibia > Anura > Ranidae > Aquarana > Aquarana catesbeiana. The sequence continues at coordinate 655,488 of JBBHAA010000108.1, forward strand.
GAGTATCTGGGCGACTATGGCACCAGGACAGGGTCAGGGGAGCTTGATTTTTTTCCCCACACCAGTGGGTCATGATCAGGGATGCATACACTGTCCTGTCACCATTTGAGGAGGCCACGAGGATGGTGAGCAGTGACAGTGCATGTATCAGTGACACTGTCCCCCTTGTCCACCTGTTGGAGCACACGCTGCGTGGAATAATGGACAGGACACTTGAGGCAGAACAGAGGCAGGACGAGGAGGACTTCCTTAGCTCTCAAGGCCCCCTTTATCTAGACAGTGTTCCTGCGTGCCCGTCGATCACACAGGAAGAGAACGAGGAGGAGGGGGAGGAAGAGGAGGATTGTGTCAGCATGGAGGTGGAGCCTAGCACTCAGCATCAGCAGCAGTCTTTAAGGGATCATTTACAGTCCCAAGAAACCCATGGACTTGTGCGTGGCTGGGAGGAGGTGGCTGCGGATCATGTCGTCCTTAGTGACTCAGAAGACTCCGGACCGAATGCCTCAGCAAACCTACGCTGCATGGCCTCCCTGATCCTGCAAAGCCTGCGGAAGGATCTTCGTATTCGTGGTATCAAGGAGAGGGATCAATAGTGGCTGGCAACCTTCCTTGATCCACGTTACAAGGGTAAGGTTGCGGACCTTATCTTGCCATCGCAAAGGGAGCAGAGGATGAAACATCTTCGGGAGGCCTTGCAGAAAGGTCTGTGCCACGCGTTCCCAGAGACTAGGAGGTTACAAACTCCTGTTCCTGGACAACGTGTTGCTGAGGCTTTGGTTAGTCAAAGGAGGAGCGGTGGAGAAGGTGGCCGTCTGACCGATGCGTTCAGACAATTTTTTAGTCCGCAGCCCCAAGATATGATCGGTTCCAGCAACCGTCGTCAGCGTCTGTTTTACATGGTGCAGGAATACCTAGGGGCAAGATCTGACTTGGACACCTTTCCCACCGGAAATCCTCTGGGCTACTGGGTCTTGAGGTTGGATCACTGGCCAGAGCTTGCACAGTATGCAATTGAGCTACTGGCCTGTCCTGTATTCAGCGTTCTTTCGGAACGCACATTCAGTGCTGATGGAGGCTTTGTAACCGATCACAGGGTGCGCCTGTCCACCGACTCGGTCGATCGACTGACCTTCATAAAAATTAATCAGTCTTGGATCACCACCAGCTACCAAGCACCTGATGCTGATGTAATAATTTTTTTTGAAATGTCAGATCCCTTCAAGACTGCCTATGCTGATGCTGAGTGACTATCCTGTTATGCTGAGTGACTATCCTCTTCCTTCTCAATGATCATGCTGATAGCTTGTAAGAATATTTTTGGTTCTGGGCGCCGCCAGCAGCGGCTAAGGTCCAATTTTTCAGCCCCTGTTTAACAGGGGCGTGTAATTACAACTTTTGATGCAATATTTTGCAAGGAGGGTTCGTTGCTGCGCTCAGCTAGATAATTTGTGAGGGGTTGCAGTGTTGTGGCACCAGCACCAGTGCCTAAGGCCCAATTTTTCAGTCCCTGTTTAACAGGGGCGTATAATTACAATTTTTGATGCAATACTTTGCAGCAGGGCTCGTTCCTGTGCTCCAACTAGAGTATCTGTGAGGGGTTGCAGTGTTATGGCACCAGGACCAGTGCCTAAGGTCCAATTTTTCAGCCCCTTTTTACCAGGGGCGTGTCACTACAATTTTTGATGCAATACTTTGCAGCAGGGCTCGTTCCTTCGCTCCAACTAGAGTATTTGTGAGGGGTTGCAGTGTTGTGGCACCAGTACCAGTGCCTAAGGCCCATTTTTTCTGCCCCTGTTCAACAGGTGCATGTAATTACAATTCTTGATCTAATATTTCACAGCAGGGCCCGTTTCTGTGCCCACCAAGAGTAACTGTGAGGACTTACAGTGTTGTGGCACCAGCACCACCACCACCACCAAAGGCCCAATTTTTCTGACCCAGTTCAACAGGGGCATGTAATTACAATTCTTGATCTAATATTTCACAGCAGAGCCCGTTCCTGCGCCCACCAAGAGTAACTGTGAGGGCTTACAGTGTTGTGGCAACACCAGCACCTAAGGCCCCAATTTCTGCAGAGTATATAGGCCAGGCCCCTACTTTCAAACATCCAACTTACAAACGACTCCTACTTGCAAACGGAAGGAGACAACAGGAAGTGAGATGAAATCTACCCCTAGGAAGGGAAATTCTCTCCTGTAAGAGTTAATATGGGAAAAACGTGTCTCCTCTCCACTGATGCTTTATCACCAATCCTTGTTTCACTAAAAACCCCAAATTGTCAAAAAACATTTGTCATTGGGACAGAAAGTGAGGTGAAATCTTCTGAAGAGGTACACAGACAGCAAAACAAATGTCACTGGGGTTATAACTTCCCTATGTTTTCCAAAAAGCTTAAAAATAGATTTTTTGGCTGGAGCTACACTTTAAAAATGTACCAGTTCAAAATTACAAACAGATTCCACTTAACAACAAACCTGCAGTCCCTGTCTTGTTTGCACCGCCTGTATACTGCTGTTCAGAGTATATAGGGCCTGGGGGCCCCACGCCTTTCCTTTTTTTAATTTGGTGCGGGGTTCCCCTTAATATCCATACAAGACCCAAAGAGCCTGGTAATTGACTGGGGGGGTACCCATGCCATTTGTCTCACTGATTTTCATCCATATTGCCGGGACCCGACATTACATTAAAGCCGCAAGTAGTTTTAAATTACTTTTATTCCTTTAAAAATTTAATTTTGTGCAGGGACTGTTCTAAGCACGGGAAACACGCGCCACTTTACAGGCATACTATAGACACCCCCCAGGTACGATATTTAAATGAATATTTCACTTTTTTTTTCACTTTAAGCATCATTAAAATCACTGCTCCCGAAAAAACGTCCGTTTTTAAAACTTTTTTTTGCATTGATACATGTCCCCTGGGGCAGGACCCGGGTACCCAAACCCTTTTTAGGACAATACCATGCAAATTAGCCTTTAAATTTAGCACTTTTGATTTTGAACCTTCGAGTCCCATAGACTTCAATGGGGTTCTAAAGTTCGCGCAAATTTTTGGTCCGTTCGCAGGTTCTGGTGCGAACCGAACCGGGGGGTGTTTGGCTCATCCCTACTGGCCTTAAATCTTCCCCTGGGACATGGATTGAACCAGTGGCTAATCTGTTTGTCGTGCCTGCAACGTTATTTGATCAGGCAGGTCCAGGAACTCTATAAACTGTGATCTTATGTCCTGGAGGCCCTATTGCGCATAATAGAGTCTCAGAGACAGCATAATTAGGAGACAGTAGTGTGGGAGCATATAATACAATGATATTCCTGCGCTACCAAACGTGTGCGTTTTTTAATAATATGCTGCAACACTGAAGGAAATATCAGAACCCAGAAAATATATAAAGTGAAGGTAGTGCTGTGCTATGAACCTAAATACTGATTGTAATAAAGTGCAAAGGTGCTCAATAAAAGATATGGTTGAAAGAGGCAATGTTCAAAGGTCAAAATATATCCAATCCTAGGCAGTATAAAAATGTATCGCATGGCCTGCAATTTCTTCGAATAAAACAATAAAAGGGTATCAATAAGACAATAAAAGTATATCAAACACTCAAATGATTCTTCATAGAACAGTGAAAGGAAATAGATCCATATGGTGTACAAATGAAGTGAAAAAACAGTGCTCAAAATTTCAATAAATCCTGAAGGAATAGGTAAAATCCTAAACGGCATATAAAAGCATACAAAAAAGTTTCCTCCATATAGGTATATGCTGCAAATGTTCTTATAGGTGAAAGCAAAAAAGATAAGTAGTGTCCATACAAGGTGCAAGGTAGGTAATTGGCTGTATATTAGAAGTGTCAGCATAAATGACAAAGTGCTGGTGACAATCCTCTGGCATAAAGTGCTGATGATACAGTAGGTGACCGCGATATTGTGTCAATCTCGCCGCTGTTATCGGCGAGATTTGACACCTGTGAGCCCTGTTGCGGGAGCCAGCGCCGAGCTGGCTCGCTCATCGGGAAAGGAAAACTGTGTTTTTTCCTTTCGTGATGAGCGGCAAGCATTGCTGACAGGTATCTGGTGTGAATCATGAGGGGGAACGCCGCACCAAATTTTAAATAAAAAAACGGCATGGGTTCCCCTCCAGGGGCATAACAGGCCCTTAGATCTGGTATGAATTTTAAGGGCAACCCCCTACGCCTAAAAAACAGCGTGGGGTCCCCCCCAAAATCCATACCAGACCCTTATCCAAGCACGCAGCCCGGCCGGTAAGGAAAGGGGGTGGGGACGAGCGCTTTGGGGCAGGGTGGCGCCCTGCGGCCCCCTCACCCAAAAGCACCTTGTCCCCATGTTGATGAGGACAAGGGCCTCTTTCCGACAACCCTGGCCATTGGTTGTCGGGGTCTGCGGGCGGAGGGCTTATCGGAATCCGGGAGCCCCTTTAATAAAGGGGCCCCCAGATCCCGGCCCCCCACCCTATGTGAATGAGTATGGGGGTACCCATTCACCTGGGGGAAAAAAGTGTCAATAAAAAAACACACTGGACAGGTTTTTTAAAAGTAATTTATTAGGCAGATCCGGGGGTCTCTTCCGACTTCGGGGGTCTCTTCCGACTCCTCCGCTCTCTCCGGCCTCTTCTCCCGGTCTCCGGCTCTTTTCCCGCTCTCCGGTTCTTCTGCTGGGTTCCTCCGATATCTTCTGCTCTTTTGCCGCTCTTTTGCTAGCATTGGCCAGGTCTTCTCCGTTGTCTTCTTCCCTCTTCTTATCTTCTGATGTTGACACGACGCTCTCTCCCGCGGTGCACAACGACTTATATAGGCATGGGGCGTAGTATTGTAGTATTGCTCTGGTCACAGTTTGTTAAAAAAATCATTTAAAAAAGTATAACTTTTTTTTTTTTTGAACTGTCACATGTCAGTGTCCCTGATCACCGCCACAGCAGTTACTTGGTGAAGCTGTACTGAGCTGATGACAGTATGTAAAAAAAATAAAATTGTTTTTTTTTTCATTTTCCAAAAAATTATGACAAAAAATTACAACTTCAAAAAACCCGCCATGGCTCTTACTAAATACCTTGGGCTGTCTACTTTCCAAAAAGGGGTCATTTTGTGGGGTATTTGTACTGTCCTGGCATTTTAGGGCCTCAAGAAATTAGATCAGTCTTCAGTACATCAGGATTGATCAATTTTTACATATATACCTTTAGTTTGTGGACTAATTGGGGTTATTTTCACCAAAGAAATGTAGCAGAATACATTTTGGCCTAAATTTATGAAGAAAGATGATTAATTTACAAACATTTTATAACAGAAACGTGTTTTTCTTTATCGTACATCACGGGACACAGAGCAACCATAATAATAACTATATCGGTTATACGTCACCTACTGGTGGATGGACACTGGAAGATAGTCAAACAGGAAGTCCACCCCTATATAACCCCTCCTACACAGGAAGTACCTCAGTTTTATCGCCAGTGTCTTCAAGGTGGAATGGTCACTGGTGTGATACATGTGCTCTTGGAGCATATCTGGAGGTCTGGACGGTTTTATTTAGAATCATGGACTTCATTCGGATCCATTCGAAAAAGCTGTCAGCCAAAATGAATGGTACCCGAGCCTCATTGGAAGGAGAGAAGATTCCTTAAGGTCTGCCTGTAATGCAGTCTTACGGTGCTGGACCCTGCGTAATGGAGCCCTGTGCAATGTTTGTTCTGACCAAGGTGCTTTCCTGAAGGGTGCTATACAGGTCCAGGGGAGTAGACCCCACATTAAGGGGGACCCAGTCCCTGAAGGTCTTCTATGACAAAGCTCACCGTGATGTGTGAAGATTGGACTCCTGTTATGTTGAGAGTCCTGCAGCAGGAATGGTAAGTCTGCATTTTTGTAGCTTGTCTTTCTAAAAAAAAAAAAGAAAAAAAAAGGGAGATCTGACTGTCTGTTCTCCCAGTGGCCACTGGGGGCAGTGTGCTGTTTAATCATGCTGTGTACTTCTTAGTCGTGTGGGCTGCTGTTTCTCCTCCAGCCACTAGAATGCGCAGGCTCGCTCAGTATGGCCTATTTTTATATACGCAGGAAGTGGAAGGGCGGCCATGTAAAGAAAGCCATGTGGTCGACAGCTTCAGCAGGGCCTCTTGAGAGATAACACCAGCCCATGGATACTAGTGAAGTGTGAGTACTTACTATGGGAGAAATGTGTGGCCAGACAAGTCATGATTATATACTGCATACTTACTACTTAATCCGGGTGGACTGTACAACTGTAAGTCGATACACCCCTAGCAGTGCATTGTAAAGTATTGGGTCTCCAGAATACTGTGCATTTGGCACAAAAATAGTATGGGGCCTGGTGCAGTTGAACAGGTGCATACTTGCAAACTTCAGAATAAGGATGGGCTCAGGCGTGTTTGCAAGCTGCACGTGCCGAGCCCGCCAGGTAGTTGGCACTGCGCTGCGCTAATCACAGGCAGTAAGACATTTCCTGACCTCTGCAGTCACACATCGGGAAATGTCTCTGCTTGTGATTAGTGCTGTGCAGTGCCGACTTTCTGGCGGGCTTGGCACGTGCAGCTTGCGAACACGCCTGAGCCCATCCTTACTTCAGAATAATGTGTATTTGGTCTGCAGGAGCTTACTTTTAGGCTGAAGCAGGAAAAGGCTGGGTGGCATGCATATGTGCTAAACTAGTAAAAACTAGTATGGGGCCAAGTGCAGCATAGTATACATGCTTGTAAGCTTGTTGCCTAAATGCATGCTTGAATAAACACATGTTTTGCAGATGTGCAGGGGGGCAGATGTGCAGGGGGTACAGTGCTGGAACAGATGAGAATGGGGGTTCAGCAGTGTGGCAGATGTGCAGCGGGTACAGTGTTGGAACAGATGAGAAGGGGGTTCAGCAGTGTGGCAGATGTGCAGGGGTTACAGTGGTGGAACAGAAGAGAAGGGGGTTCAGCAGTGTGGCAGATGTGCAGGGGGTACAGTGTTGGAAGAGATGAGAAGGAGGTTCAGCAGTGTGGCAGATGTGCAGGGGGTACAGTGGTGGAACAGATGAGAAGGGGGTTCAGCAGTGTGGCAGATGTGCAGGGGGTACAGTGTTGGTAGAGATGAGACGGGGGTTCAGCAGTGTGGCAGATGTGCAGGGGGTACAGTGGTAGAACAGGTGAGAAGGGGGTTCAGCAGTGTGGCAGATGTGCAGGGGGTACAGTGTTGGAAGAGATGAGAAGGGGGTTCAGCAGTGTGACAGATGTGCAGGGGGTACAGTGGTAGAACAGATGAGAAGGGGGTTCAGCAGTGGACAGAAGAGCAGTGGGGCAGATGTGAAAGGAGGTGTATTGCCGGGGCAGATGAGCAGGGTGAACAGAGGTGGGGCAGAAGATCAGGGGGAACAGAGGTGGGTCAGGAGAGCAGGGGGGTACAGTCTGGTGGGGCAGATGAGAAAGGGGTCAATAAATAGTGAAAATGGTCAGTTGCGCTCATATTATCCTCATATTCCCATAAAAAAATGAAGGTTAAAATATGCTTCTAATAGTAACACTAAATTCCCATAAGAATGGTAAAAATAAGATTGGTAAAAATAAGAAGTAAAATTCCACTTCTAATAATAACAGTGAATATTCATTAATAAATTAAATTCAACAAAACTAATCCCACCATAATACATAAATGTGCTCATAAAAAGACTCACAGTAATAAACCTTGCTGTGTATGCGCTTTAAAACAACTACAGTATAAGCTCCTTACAAATAAATATATTAAGTTGTCACGGACCTGGCCGGGACGGAGGCTGTTGGAGAGGACTGTATGCAGGCCTGTTGCCCACCGATTATGGGCCCTAGCATTTGGGGGAATGGTGCTCTCTGTGAGCTGTATGCCTGGGGACCCTGGGGTTGATGTTACTATGGATTCAGCTCCATGTCCCCCCAAAACACACAGACTCTGGAACCCTTTATATGCCATATTAGAATGGTGACTGATTTATACCATTGGGACTCGTACTGTTAAATGCTAATGTCATCAACTCTGCTATAATGTGTTTAGTGTGGCTCTAAGAGTCTTTTCACCCATTGTTGTTTATGTTAATTGAGAGAGCTGATCACATTAGCCACCAGCCCTGGCTAATAGACGAATGGTCTAGGCTGAGGAGGGGGGAGATTGTTGTTTGTATTGTTAATTGTATTAATGTGTGAAGCCCGGTGCCCACAAGACTGTCATCTGGTCTGGGTACATTTTGTAGTAAATTAGGTCATGTTAATTAGGTTAGCTTTGAGTCATCCCTGACATAAAAAGGTCTGTGAGATCTCAAAATAAAGGCAGTTCTGATGTACTCCAAGACTGGTGTTGTCTAGTTCTTGGGGTTCCTATAGCCAGATCCATTGGACTCGTGTTCCAGAACTTAGGAAGCGGTATATGACAGAAGCACTCAAGCGGAGTGTGGGGTGTTCCGTGACATTGGTGGCAAGCAGCGGGAAAGCTTCCTGAAGTCTGAAGTCTGGGACATCCAAACCTCCAACTGGATCCAAGATCAGCATAGCAGACTTCAGTCACCCCAGCGGAGATATGGACCTGGCATCAGAATTCCCGGGGCTGCTGCGGATCATCCTTTCAACGTACACCAGGACTGTGTCTGAGGATGAATACCTGGAGCTCAGGCAGCTGATTCGGGTGGAGCTCTGGAATGCAGCCCTCCGTCTCGCTGGTATAAAACAGGGCAAGTGCTTTCAAACCCAAGAGCAACGGGCCAGTGACCAACGGGCATTGCGGATGGCATTCCTGGGAGAGCAGCCCCAGGAGCAATGGGTGACTGAGTTGGACAGGTTGGTCCAGCAGGAGATAGAGCTGGACAATCGTTATCGGGCTCTGCAATGGCACGCAGAGGAGGGATATTTAGGGGAGACAACAGAATGCTCTCCGGAGGGATATGACTTTGGCGGCCCTGGATTGCTGTGGGAGAACCTTACAGATCTTTTTATGTTTGGCGATGAGGGGGAACCTGACCTTGAGGACATGAGAGACTATAGAGAGTCTATGCTCGGTCTTGCAGGGGTATCAGAGCTCAAACCTGATCTGGACCATTTGCTAAGGAAGGAACAGCATCTGGAAAGGGCATACAGGAAACTGCTAGAACAAGTTCAGCAGCATGCCAGAGAATCGGCAGTGGAAAATCCGGAGATTGCCGTCCCCAAACCTGAAGTGCTGACAACAGGGCAGAGCTCTGCTAACCTCTGTCCAGAAATGATAGCATCTTCTGGGTTCCATGGACAGGAGATGGTGAACCCCTATTCCCCGACATCAGTTGCAGAGACATGGGATTTGATAGACTTTTCTGCTGAGGAAGAACAACCTGATGAGCCTCCAGCAGAAGAGCTGCTATCAGGGCCAAAGTTCACTGTGTTCTGCCCAGCACCAACAGTGGCTTCGGCCTTACTGAGAGAAGAGGTAGTCAGCCTTTCTCCCACAACACTGACAGGGACATGTGATTTTCTGCCAGCAGCATCTATGGAGTTAAAACAAACTTCTCCAGCTGAAGATCTGGTAACTGAACAGAGGGTCCAAGACCTCTGTCCCACACTTTTACCAATTCCAGAGACTGGGGATTTAATAGACGTTTCTGTAGAGGAGGAACCACCTGGAAAACCCCCAGCAGAAGTGCTGGCAACCGGACAGAGGGTCCAAGACCTCTGCCCCACACCTGCAGCAATTGTGGAGGTCCAAGGAGAGAATGCAGTCATCACCTCACAACTGCAGCTTGATCTGGTGTCGGTTGATGGGGCTTCAGTCCCCACCTGTATACCCCAGGAATGCTGGGCAGTCGGCCCAGATCCCCAACAGCAGGATGGAGTGAGCCCAGTCCCCCTGTCTTCTCTCCAGCGGCAGAAAGGATTCCAGGGAGAAGAGCCAGTCCGGGCCTCTCCCCAGCAGCAGATATGTTCTCTGAGAGAGGCAGAGGTTGGCTGGGTGAGTGATACTCTGTTTGGAATAATTTATTTGGGGTACGGTGTGGGTACAGGCAGTAGAGGACTGGAGCTGTTTACTAACTTCGGAGTCAACCCGTCTGGGGTCTCCTCCTGTGTTAGTCTCCTGCCGAAAGGGGAGAAATGTCACGGACCTGGCCGGGACGGAGGCTGTTGGAGAGGACTGTATGCAGGCCTGTTGCCCACCGATTATGGGCCCTAGCATTTGGGGGAATGGTGCTCTCTGTGAGCTGTATGCCTGGGGACCCTGGGGTTGATGTTACTATGGATTCAGCTCCATGTCCCCCCAAAACACACAGACTCTGGAACCCTTTATATGCCATATTAGAATGGTGACTGATTTATACCATTGGGACTCGTACTGTTAAATGCTAATGTCATCAACTCTGCTATAATGTGTTTAGTGTGGCTCTAAGAGTCTTTTCACCCATTGTTGTTTATGTTAATTGAGAGAGCTGATCACATTAGCCACCAGCCCTGGCTAATAGACGAATGGTCTAGGCTGAGGAGGGGGGAGATTGTTGTTTGTATTGTTAATTGTATTAATGTGTGAAGCCCGGTGCCCACAAGACTGTCATCTGGTCTGGGTACATTTTGTAGTAAATTAGGTCATGTTAATTAGGTTAGCTTTGAGTCATCCCTGACATAAAAAGGTCTGTGAGATCTCAAAATAAAGGCAGTTCTGATGTACTCCAAGACTGGTGTTGTCTAGTTCTTGGGGTTCCTATAGCCAGATCCATTGGACTCGTGTTCCAGAACTTAGGAAGCGGTATATGACGGAAGCACTCAAGCGGAGTGTGGGGCGTTCCGTGACATAAGTGAAATCTAATTCAATAAAACAAGTAAAATCTGATTATATATATCATGCTTCCATGAGATTTCTCCAAAAATATAAATACAAATGTGCAAAAATTATATATACAAAAATCCTCCTTTTCCTACAAATCCTGCATGTGAAGTGTGGAAAATTCATCAAGTGTTATATAATTGAACAAAACAGTGTCAATTAACTTGTGACAATGTTGAAACAAAAGTTGAAATGAAAGTGAAAAAAGTGTCAAGAATAAGTCCTCATGCACACGGACGTTTTTACAGCTGCTTTTTTGAGCTTTTTTTGCAGCATAAAAAGGCCTGTCTATGTTAGTCTATGGCTTTATGCCCACCTAGGTGTTTTTGAGCTGCAAGTGAAATAGGCGTTTTTAAGCTGTAAAAAAAACCCAGGACCAGTGGGTTCTGAGAGACGTTTTTCAGCTGTAAAAACGCTCTAACGCTGAAAAACGCTCAAAAACGCTCAAAAACGTCATTCACCAATGTTTTTCAACGTTTTTGATCCATTGAAAAAAAAAAAAAAAAATTGAAAAAAAAAAAAAAACGCTAAAAAACGCTAACGCGGAAAAACACTCAAAAACGCTGAAAAAAAGCTGAAAACAGTTAAAAAAAAATCACTGCAAAGATACTGGCGTTTTCATAACGTTATTTTAACAGCCTGTGTGCATGAGGGCTAAAATGTTACTTTTTACTCCTTGCGCTTCTTCTTCAGTGTTAATCACTGCTCCACTCAGATTCCGGACATATGGGGAGAAAAATTAAATATCCATTGCGCAGAGATTAAAAGATTCATTGGATACTATAATTAAGATAGGGTTGATACACTCACAGACTCTTTCTGGATGGGATCGCTTTTTATATTGATCAGGCTGCAAACAAGAGCTCAGCGGCACAGCTCTACCTTCACCGCCGCCAACTCACACACTGCAGATGCTGGACGTCACAGGCTCCTCCCTGGAGCCTTGGAAATCTCAGCTCTAGCAGATCCCTCCTGTCTGCTCCCCAGACTACAGATGTCTGTAAAAATGAATGGTAAGAAATTAAACGTTGAGGTGCCACATCAGAGCCTGACGTATTTCACTGCACTCTTCTTCCATATCCTGTGCTGCTATCACTACTGGCTCTTCTGAAGATGTATTCCAATCCTGATGGAAGTCTTCTCCATGACTTTCACAAAGATTGTGAAGAGCACAGCAAGTAAGTACCATGGATTTGGCAAGTTTAATGTCACTGTCATTACTCTTCATAAGACACCGCCATCTACCCTTAAGTCTTCCGAAAGCATTTTCCACTACGACCCGTGCCCTGGATGTTTTCTTGTTGTAGGTTTGTTGTTCTGGTGTCAGACGGCCATTGTCAGGAAATGGTTTCAGGAGCCAATTTTGTAAAGGGTAGGCAGAGTCCCCGAGCACATAATAGCCAACATTCACCCCACAAATGTTCTTAGTGCACACAGCATACAGGCCTCCCTGGCCAACCCAATCCCAAAATGTGGACAATCTTAGAACACGAGCATCATGCAAACTCCCAGGCTTTCCTACATTCACATTCCAGAACAGTCCTTTTCCATCCACTACTCCCTGGAGGATGATGGAATGCCAGCCTTTTCTGTTGAAGTAGTCAGTGTGGTATTCTTCTGGTGCTATTATTGGTATGTGTGAGCCATCAATAGTACCAACACACTGTGGAAGGCCCCACCTGTTCTCAAAGTAGTCAACCATGTCTTTAAGCTTTTCCCTGTCCGGAAAATGTACAATTTCAGGAGCTAGCAATGTGCAGACAGCCTTACAGAAGTCCTGCACACACCGGCACACAGAGGATTTACTGACACCAAAAAAGATGATCTATACTTCGGTATTCACTGTTGGTAGCCAGCTTACACAGTGCAATGGCAACTCTTTTCCTCACAGGCAAACTGGCTCTGAAGTTGGTGTTTTGCTTCTCCATCGCTGGACGTAGCTTTGAACAAAGGTAAGAGAAGGTTTCCTCAGACATTCTGAAATTGGGCACCCACTGTGTGTGTGTGTGAATCCTGGGACAGTCACATCCCACCACTCATTGGCGCGGGGGAGAGCCCAAATGACTGGTCAGCGGCGCTGCTTTGACAAAAGGAGAAGCATCTAAAAAAAATAAAAAAATAAAAACCCACAGTTGGTAACAGATCACAAAAAAGGTGGGTCAGTGTATGTGTGTGTGTGTCAGGTACTGTAGGTGGGTCATTGCGTGTGTCAGGTAGGTGGGTCAGTGTGTGTGTCAGGTAGCTGGGTCAGTGTGTGTGTGTTTGTGTGTGTGTGTGTCAGGTAGCTGGGTCAGTGTGTGTGTGTGTGTGTGTCAGGTAGGTGGTTCAGTGTGTGTGTGTCAGGTAGGTGGGTCAGTGTGTGTGTTAGGTAGGTGGGTCAGTGTGTGTGTGTGTCAGGTAGCTGGGTCAGTGTGTGTGTCAGGTAGGTGGGTCAGTGTGTGTGTGTGTCAGGTAGGTGGGTCAGTGTGTGTGTGTGTCAGGTAGGTGGGTCAGTGTGTGTGTCAGGTAGGTGGGTCAGTGTGTGTGTGTGTCAGGTAGCTGGGTCAGTGTGTGTGTGTGTCAGGTAGGTGGGTCAGTGTGTGTGTGTCAGGTAGGTGGGTCAGTGTGTGTGTGTCAGGTAGGTGGGTCAGTGTGTGTGTTTGTGTGTGTGTCAGGTAGCTGGGTCAGTGTGTGTGTCAGGTAGGTGGGTCAGTGTGTGTGTGTGTGTGTGTGTCAGGTAGGTGGGTCAGTGTGTGTGTCAGGTAGGTGGGTCAGTGTGTGTGTTTGTGTGTGTCAGGTAGGTGGGTCAGTGTGTGTGTCAGGTAGGTGGGTCAGTGTGTGTGTGTGTCAGGTAGCTGGGTCAGTGTGTGTGTCAGGTAGGTGGGTCAGTGTGTGTGCCAGGTAGGTGGGTCAGTGTGTGTGTGTTTGTGTGTGTGTGTTAGGTAGGTGGGTCAGTGTGTGTGTCAGGTAGGTGGGTCAGTGTGTGTGTGTAAGGTAGGTGGGTCGGGGTGTGTGTGTATGTGTGTGTTAGGTAGCTGGGTCAGTGTGTGTGTGTGTGTGTGTGTGTGTGTGTCAGGTAGGTGGGTCAGTGTGTATGTCAGGTAGGTGGGTCAGTGTGTGTGTTGGGTAGGTGGGTCAGTGTGTGTGTGTCAGGTAGCTGGGTCAGTGTGTGTGTCAGGTAGGTGGGTCAGTGTGTGTGTGTGTGTCAGGTAGGTGGGTCAGTGTGTGTGTGTGTCAGGTAGGTGGGTCAGTGTGTGTGTTTGTGTGTGTCAGGTAGGTGGGTCAGTGTGTGTGTCAGGTAGGTGGGTCAGTGTGTGTGTGTGTCAGGTAGCTGGGTCAGTGTGTGTCAGGTAGGTGGGTCAGTGTGTGTGCCAGGTAGGTGGGTCAGTGTGTGTGTGTCAGGTAGGTGGGTCAGTGTGTGTGTGTGTGTGTCAGGTAGGTGGGTCAGTGTGTGTGTGTGTGTGTCAGGTAGGTGGGTCAGTGTGTGTGTCAGGTAGGTGGGTCAGTGTGTGTGTTTGTGTGTGTCAGGTAGGTGGGTCAGTGTGTGTGTCAGGTAGGTGGGTCAGTGTGTGTGTGTCAGGTAGCTGGGTCAGTGTGTGTGTCAGGTAGGTGGGTCAGTGTGTGTGTGTGTGTGTGTCAGGTAGGTGGGTCAGTGTGTGTGCCAGGTAGGTGGGTCAGTGTGTGTGTTTGTGTGTGTGTGTTAGGTAGGTGGGTCAGTGTGTGTGTCAGGTAGGTGGGTCAGTGTGTGTGTGTAAGGTAGGTGGGTCGGGGTGTGTGTGTATGTGTGTGTTAGGTAGCTGGGTCAGTGTGTGTGTGTGTGTGTGTGTGTGTCAGGTAGGTGGGTCAGTGTGTATGTCAGGTAGGTGGGTCAGTGTGTGTGTTAGGTAGGTGGGTCAGTGTGTGTGTGTCAGGTAGCTGGGTCAGTGTGTGTGTCAGGTAGGTGGGTCAGTGTGTGTGTGTGTCAGGTAGGTGGGTCAGTGTGTGTGTTTGTGTGTGTCAGGTAGGTGGGTCAGTGTGTGTGTCAGGTAGGTGGGTCAGTGTGTGTGTGTCAGGTAGCTGGGTCAGTGTGTGTCAGGTAGGTGGGTCAGTGTGTGTGCCAGGTAGGTGGGTCAGTGTGTGTGTGTCAGGTAGGTGGGTCAGTGTGTGTGTCAGGTAGCTGGGTCAGTGTGTGTGTGTCAGGTAGCTGGGTCAGTGTGTGTGTGTCAGGTAGGTGGGTCAGTGTGTGTGTGTGTGTGTGTGTGTCAGGTAGGTGGGTCAGTGTGTGTGTGTCAGGTAGCTTGGTTAGTGTGTGTGTCAGGTAGGTGGGTCAGTGTGTGTGTGTATCAGGTAGGTGGGTCAGTGTGTGTGTGTCAGGTAGCTGGGTCAGTGTGTGTGTGTGTGTGTGTGTCAGGTAGGTGGGTCAGTGTGTGTGTGTGTGTGTGTGTGTGTCAGGTAGCTGGGTCAGTGTGTGTGTGTATGTGTGTGTTAGGTAGCTGGGTCAGTGTGTGTGTGTGTGTCAGGTAGGTGGGTCAGTGTGTGTGTTAGGTAGGTGGGTCAGTGTGTGTGTGTCAGGTAGCTGGGTCAGTGTGTGTGTCAGGTAGGTGGGTCAGTGTGTGTGTGTGTGTGTCAGGTAGGTGGGTCAGTGTGTGTGTGTGTCAGGTAGGTGGGTCAGTGTGTGTGTTTGTGTGTGTCAGGTAGGTGGGTCAGTGTGTGTGTCAGGTAGGTGGGTCAGTGTGTGTGTGTCAGGTAGCTGGGTCAGTGTGTGTCAGGTAGGTGGGTCAGTGTGTGTGCCAGGTAGGTGGGTCAGTGTGTGTGTGTCAGGTAGGTGGGTCAGGGTGTGTGTGTCAGGTAGGTGGGTCAGTGTGTGTGTCAGGTAGCTGGGTCAGTGTGTGTGTGTCAGGTAGCTGGGTCAGTGTGTGTGTGTGTGTGTGTGTGTGTGTGTGTCAGGTAGGTGGGTCAGTGTGTGTGTGTCAGGTAGCTTGGTTAGTGTGTGTGTCAGGTAGGTGGGTCAGTGTGTGTGTGTATCAGGTAGGTGGGTCAGTGTGTGTGTGTCAGGTAGCTGGGTCAGTGTGTGTGTGTGTGTGTCAGGTAGGTGGGTCGGTGTGTGTGTGTGTGTGTCAGGTAGCTGGGTCAGTGTGTGTGTGTCAGGTAGCTGGGTCAGTGTGTGTGTGTCAGGTAGCTGGGTCAGTGTGTGTGTCAGGTAGGTGGGTCAGTGTGTGTGTGCCAGGTAGTTGGGTCAGTGTGTGTGTGTCAGGTAGGTGGGTCAGTGTGTGTGTGTCAGGTAGGTGGGTCAGTGTGTGTGTGTGTGTGTGTATGTGTCAGGTAGGTGGGTCAGTGTGTGTGTGTGTCAGGTAGCTTGGTTAGTGTGTGTGTCAGGTAGGTGGGTCAGTGTGTGTGTGTGTATCAGGTAGGTGGGTCAGTGTGTGTGTGTCAGGTAGCTGGGTCAGTGTGTGTGTGTCAGGTAGCTGGGTCAGTGTGTGTGTATGTGTGTGTGTGTCAGGTAGCTGGGTCAGTGTGTGTGTGTGTGTGTGTGTGTGTCAGGTAGCTGGGTCAGTGTGTGTGTCAGGTAGCTGGGTCAGTGTGTGTGTGTGTGTCAGGTAGCTGGGTCTGTGTGTGTGTCAGGTAGGTGGGTCAATGTGTGTGTGTCAGGTAGCTTGGTTAGTGTGTGTGTCAGGTAGGTGGGTCAGTGTGTGTGTGTGTATCAGGTAGGTGGGTCAGTGTGTGTGTGTCAGGTAGCTGGGTCAGTGTGTGTGTGTGTGTGTGTGTGTGTCAGGTAGCTGGGTCAGTGTGTGTGTGTGTGTGTGTCAGGTAGCTGGGTCAGTGTGTGTGTGTGTGTGTGTGTGTGTGTGTCAGGTAGCTGGGTCAGTGTGTGTGTGTCAGGTAGCTGGGTCAGTGTGTGTGTGTGTGTCAGGTAGCTGGGTCTGTGTGTGTGTCAGGTAGGTGGGTCAATGTGTGTGTGGCAGGTAGCTTGGTCAGTGTGTGTGTCAGGTAGGTGGGTCAGTGTGTGTGTGTCAGGTAGGTGGGTCAGTGTGTGTGTCAGGTAGGTGGGTCAGTGTGTGTGTGTGTGTGTGTGTGTGTCAGGTAGCTTGGTTAGTGTGTGTGTCAGGTAGGTGGGTCAGTGTGTGTGTCAGGTAGCTGGGTCAGTGGTGTGTGTGTGTCAGGTAGCTGGGTCAGTGTGTGTGTCAGGTAGGTGGGTCAGTGTGTGTGTGTGTGTGTCAGGTAGGTGGGTCAGTGTGTGTGTCAGGTAGGTGGGTCAGTGTGTGTGTGTGTGTGTCAGGTAGGTGCATATAAAAAAGGGGAATGCTGGACTTTAAATGAGGCAATTGACTTGTGGAGGTAGAGTATATAGTAATAATTTTTTATTTGTAGCAATAGTAAAAAAGTATTTTAATATGTATACATGCACAATGGCATAAACATAATAGATGCATATACATTAGCTAGGCAGCACATAAAAGATAGTAAATGTTAATAAATATAATACAAGGTATTTCATATTAGCTGGGTCAGTGTGTGTGTGTGTGTGTGTGTGTGTGTGTGTCAGGTAGGTGGGTCAGTGTGTGTTAGGTAGGTGGGTCAGTGTGTGTGTGTGTCAGGTAGGTGGGTCAGTGTGTGTGTTAGGTAGGTAGGTCAGTGTGTGTGTGTGTGTGTCAGGTAGGTGGGTCAGTGTGTGTGTGTCAGGTAGGTGGGTCAGTGTGTGTGTGTCAGGTAGGTGGGTCAGTGTGTGTGTTAGGTAGGTGGGTCAGTGTGTGTGTGTGTGTCAGGTAGCTGGGTCAGTGTGTGTGTCAGGTAGGTGGGTCAGTGTGTGTGTGTGTGTGTCAGGTAGGTGGGTCAGTGTGTGTGTCAGGTAGGTGGGTCAGTGTGTGTGTTTGTGTGTGTCAGGTAGGTGGGTCAGTGTGTGTGTCAGGTAGGTGGGTCAGTGTGTGTGTGTGTCAGGTAGCTGGGTCAGTGTGTGTGTCAGGTAGGTGGGTCAGTGTGTGTGTGTGTCAGGTAGGTGGGTCAGTGTGTGTGCCAGGTAGGTGGGTCAGTGTGTGTGTTTGTGTGTGTGTGTTAGGTAGGTGGGTCAGTGTGTGTGTCAGGTAGGTGGGTCAGTGTGTGTGTGTAAGGTAGGTGGGTCGGGGTGTGTGTGTATGTGTGTGTTAGGTAGCTGGGTCAGTGTGTGTGTGTGTGTGTGTGTGTGTGTCAGGTAGGTGGGTCAGTGTGTGTGTTGGGTAGGTGGGTCAGTGTGTGTGTGTCAGGTAGCTGGGTCAGTGTGTGTGTCAGGTAGGTGGGTCAGTGTGTGTGTGTGTGTCAGGTAGGTGGGTCAGTGTGTGTCAGGTAGGTGGGTCAGTGTGTGTGTTTGTGTGTGTCAGGTAGGTGGGTCAGTGTGTGTGTCAGGTAGGTGGGTCAGTGTGTGTGTGTGTCAGGTAGCTGGGTCAGTGTGTGTCAGGTAGGTGGGTCAGTGTGTGTGCCAGGTAGGTGGGTCAGTGTGTGTGTGTCAGGTAGGTGGGTCAGTGTGTGTGTGTGTGTGTCAGGTAGGTGGGTCAGTGTGTGTGTGTGTGTGTCAGGTAGGTGGGTCAGTGTGTGTGTCAGGTAGGTGGGTCAGTGTGTGTGTTTGTGTGTGTCAGGTAGGTGGGTCAGTGTGTGTGTCAGGTAGGTGGGTCAGTGTGTGTGTGTCAGGTAGCTGGGTCAGTGTGTGTGTCAGGTAGGTGGGTCAGTGTGTGTGTGTGTGTGTGTGTCAGGTAGGTGGGTCAGTGTGTGTGCCAGGTAGGTGGGTCAGTGTGTGTGTTTGTGTGTGTGTGTTAGGTAGGTGGGTCAGTGTGTGTGTCAGGTAGGTGGGTCAGTGTGTGTGTGTAAGGTAGGTGGGTCGGGGTGTGTGTGTATGTGTGTGTTAGGTAGCTGGGTCAGTGTGTGTGTGTGTGTGTCAGGTAGGTGGGTCAGTGTGTATGTCAGGTAGGTGGGTCAGTGTGTGTGTTAGGTAGGTGGGTCAGTGTGTGTGTGTCAGGTAGCTGGGTCAGTGTGTGTGTCAGGTAGGTGGGTCAGTGTGTGTGTGTGTCAGGTAGGTGGGTCAGTGTGTGTGTGTGTCAGGTAGGTGGGTCAGTGTGTGTGTTTGTGTGTGTCAGGTAGGTGGGTCAGTGTGTGTGTCAGGTAGGTGGGTCAGTGTGTGTGTGTCAGGTAGCTGGGTCAGTGTGTGTCAGGTAGGTGGGTCAGTGTGTGTGTCAGGTAGGTGGGTCAGTGTGTGTGCCAGGTAGGTGGGTCAGTGTGTGTGTGTCAGGTAGGTGGGTCAGTGTGTGTGTCAGGTAGCTGGGTCAGTGTGTGTGTGTCAGGTAGCTGGGTCAGTGTGTGTGTGTCAGGTAGGTGGGTCAGTGTGTGTGTGTGTGTGTGTGTGTCAGGTAGGTGGGTCAGTGTGTGTGTGTCAGGTAGCTTGGTTAGTGTGTGTGTCAGGTAGGTGGGTCAGTGTGTGTGTGTATCAGGTAGGTGGGTCAGTGTGTGTGTGTCAGGTAGCTGGGTCAGTGTGTGTGTGTGTGTGTCAGGTAGGTGGGTCAGTGTGTGTGTGTATCAGGTAGCTGGGTCAGTGTGTGTGTGTCAGGTAGCTGGGTCAGTGTGTGTGTGTGTGTGTGTGTGTGTGTGTGTGTGTCAGGTAGCTGGGTCAGTGTGTGTGTGTATGTGTGTGTTAGGTAGCTGGGTCAGTGTGTGTTTGTGTGTCAGGTAGGTGGGTCAGTGTGTGTGTTAGGTAGGTGGGTCAGTGTGTGTGTGTCAGGTAGCTGGGTCAGTGTGTGTGTCAGGTAGGTGGGTCAGTGTGTGTGTGTGTGTGTCAGGTAGGTGGGTCAGTGTGTGTGTGTGTCAGGTAGGTGGGTCAGTGTGTGTGTTTGTGTGTGTCAGGTAGGTGGGTCAGTGTGTGTGTCAGGTAGGTGGGTCAGTGTGTGTGTGTCAGGTAGCTGGGTCAGTGTGTGTCAGGTAGGTGGGTCAGTGTGTGTGCCAGGTAGGTGGGTCAGTGTGTGTGTGTCAGGTAGGTGGGTCAGGGTGTGTGTGTCAGGTAGGTGGGTCAGTGTGTGTGTCAGGTAGCTGGGTCAGTGTGTGTGTGTCAGGTAGCTGGGTCAGTGTGTGTGTGTGTGTGTGTGTGTGTGTGTGTGTCAGGTAGGTGGGTCAGTGTGTGTGTGTCAGGTAGCTTGGTTAGTGTGTGTGTGTGTGTGTGTCAGGTAGGTGGGTCAGTGTGTGTGTGTATCAGGTAGGTGGGTCAGTGTGTGTGTGTCAGGTAGCTGGGTCAGTGTGTGTGTGTGTGTGTCAGGTAGGTGGGTCGGTGTGTGTGTGTGTGTGTGTGTGTGTGTGTGTGTGTGTCAGGTAGCTGGGTCAGTGTGTGTGTGTCAGGTAGCTGGGTCAGTGTGTGTGTGTCAGGTAGCTGGGTCAGTGTGTGTGTCAGGTAGGTGGGTCAGTGTGTGTGTGCCAGGTAGGTGGGTCAGTGTGTGTGTGTCAGGTAGGTGGGTCAGTGTGTGTGTGTCAGGTAGCTGGGTCAGTGTGTGTGTCAGGTAGGTGGGTCAGTGTGTGTGTGTGTGTGTGTGTATGTGTCAGGTAGGTGGGTCAGTGTGTGTGTGTCAGGTAGCTTGGTTAGTGTGTGTGTCAGGTAGGTGGGTCAGTGTGTGTGTGTGTATCAGGTAGGTGGGTCAGTGTGTGTGTGTCAGGTAGCTGGGTCAGTGTGTGTGTGTCAGGTAGCTGGGTCAGTGTGTGTGTGTGTGTGTGTGTGTGTCAGGTAGCTGGGTCAGTGTGTGTGTCAGGTAGCTGGGTCAGTGTGTGTGTGTGTGTGTGTCAGGTAGCTGGGTCTGTGTGTGTGTCAGGTAGGTGGGTCTGTGTGTGTGTCAGGTAGGTGGGTCAATGTGTGTGTGTCAGGTAGCTTGGTTAGTGTGTGTGTCAGGTAGGTGGGTCAGTGTGTGTGTGTGTATCAGGTAGGTGGGTCAGTGTGTGTGTGTCAGGTAGCTGGGTCAGTGTGTGTGTGTGTGTGTGTGTGTGTCAGGTAGCTGGGTCAGTGTGTGTGTGTGTGTGTCAGGTAGCTGGGTCAGTGTGTGTGTGTGTGTGTGTGTGTGTCAGGTAGCTGGGTCAGTGTGTGTGTGTCAGGTAGCTGGGTCAGTGTGTGTGTGTGTGTCAGGTAGCTGGGTCTGTGTGTGTGTCAGGTAGGTGGGTCAATGTGTGTGTGGCAGGTAGCTTGGTCAGTGTGTGTGTCAGGTAGGTGGGTCAGTGTGTGTGTGTCAGGTAGGTGGGTCAGTGTGTGTGTCAGGTAGGTGGGTCAGTGTGTGTGTGTGTGTGTGTGTGTGTGTGTGTCAGGTAGCTTGGTTAGTGTGTGTGTCAGGTAGGTGGGTCAGTGTGTGTGTGTCAGGTAGGTGGGTCAGTGTGTGTGTCAGGTAGGTGGGTCAGTGTGTGTGTGTGTGTGTGTGTGTGTGTGTGTCAGGTAGCTGGGTCAGTGTGTGTGTCAGGTAGGTGGGTCAGTGTGTGTGTGTGTGTGTCAGGTAGGTGGGTCAGTGTGTGTGTCAGGTAGGTGGGTCAGTGTGTGTGTGTGTGTGTCAGGTAGGTGCATATAAAAAAGGGGAATGCTGGACTTTAAATGAGGCAATTGACTTGTGGAGGTAGAGTATATAGTAATAATTTTTTATTTGTAGCAATAGTAAAAAAGTATTTTAATATGTATACATGCACAATGGCATAAACATAATAGATGCATATACATTAGTGATAAGGTTGGAAATAATAGGTTGGAGTTCTACTTAAGTTGTTTTTCATTTTATGTATAATATGTGCGTGTCAGTTGTAAGACGTAGCTTAAGTCTTTCCAGATGTGTCCAGCGTCATGTATGTTGAAATTATACTGCTTGTTACCTTATATGGAAATTTGCTGAAATATGCGATCCTGTAACCAGTCTATAAAAAGCCCCAATAAAGAGCCGACAGGTTCAGTTGATAGTACGGGACCTTTAAGGCTCGGAGTTGATATACAGAAACTTTCTGATTCTGTGTCTTACTTCTTTAATAGAGCTAAATTTGGCAAAGCAATATAAACTAGAAGCAGTTAAGTTGAAAACTGCACTTATCATTTCTGGCGCCCGGAAGTAGGGACACACCGATGAAACTTCAAGAGGTGGATGAATTGGACTGACGGAACAAAAGCACAGGCATTCCGGGAACCACAGATTGAAAAACCTGGCCAGGTAAGAAAAAGCTTTATTTTTCTTATATTCTGTGCTCCCCTGATTTGTGCCTATCCGTTCTGTCAGTTATGGTTCTCCTGGTTTTAAAACACCAGCCTCTGTAGTGGTGAGTCTAGAATTACTGCATATTGTGGTTTATATTGCTGGAATTATTTGTTTGTTTTGTTTTCTGTCTGTCTTGTTGAGAAAGTGAATGAGCCTTGCCTAGGTTGGTATGAATTGAAAGAATATCATCCCAATGAGCAGTAGAATGCGTCCTTAACCTCGCAAGAGGACTTTGGGGGTCTGCCGCTTAAGTTTGATATTCAATTTAATTCATAAACCATAGACGGGTTGAAAGTATAAGCCCTGTCTGCTCCATAAAGCAGGGATAAGAGTGTATGAGAGGGATTCCCAGATACAGGGGGAATGAGGTCTCCATAAGCCCGGAGATCTAGTCGGATACCTGGTCACTTAAAGGAATGCTTGTATATGTTGTAGCTGTCAGTCTGGTCATAATATTTGTCAGTTGGCTAGCATATAAAGTAATTCGATTTCAGAAATCTCATCCTGGAGAGGTTTTTAGTATTCTGGCACCCTAGGAGGAAGGCAACGAGGAACTAGTGTAGCTTTTTTAGTATTTTGTATTGTACACTAAGTGTCCCACACGCTACCTAGGCACGGACTGTCAGAATGGGCCAGCAGAACACGAAACCCCGTCAGGGAATTGTGGCGCACTATACGGTACCACAGATAATTAAAAACATCTATGGGAAAGATGAAGCGCGGGACTTAAAGGATGTCCTTCGTAAATTTAAGGTGAAAGGAGCAGCGGGTTTAGACCCGGATGTATGGAGTGAAATAAAAAGGGACAGACAAGGAGAGGTGTTAGAGAAGCAATGGATGCGTCAGGTTCAATGCTTAATTAAGGTCTCAAATAGAGCGAAAGAAGAGGGGTGGAAATATAATCCAGATTGTGATGGTTGGGATATGAAAGATAGAAGAACAAAAAATGTTGAAATTTTAAATAATCTTAGTTCAACCATCCCACCCCCATATACTGACATAGAGCAAAATTCGCATAAGCCAGGGTTATATCCTGTACTTGAGGGGAGAGGATGGGTTTGTCAAGTTTGTGGAACACAGAATCCAGAATGGGCAATAGAATGTGTGCATTGTGGGGCACAAAAACCTCATTCAGAAACTGTAGCCCCCGTACGCACTGATACACGCATTGTACAGGTAAATAATCCAGAATTTGGACAAGCAGCCCATCCAAACGCCCCACCTACTATTACTCGTAGGATGCAAATAAGGACTTGGAAGCCTTGGTCAGCAGACACTCTTATGGCATTAATACAGAGCGCCCCAGACCCGGTAGCAAAGCCAGCTGCTTTCTGTAGATTTGTGACACAGTTAATGAATACACATGAAGCAACCTGGCAGGATGGGGAGGATTTATGCAGACACAAAATGACTCTGACCCTGTTTAACCAGTTTATGACTGAAATAGGTCCGCACCGACCTGCAGACCGAGCTGACGGGGATGGCAATCTAGAGGCAGGACATGTCAGACACATAGACTCAAGGGCCCCTTTTATTGTTAGATTAGAAGCTTTCTGTCAGACAAAACAACAGGAGAGGGGGTCCATATCACCCATGAAACAAATGCCAGGACAGACTGTATCAGAATTTTACTTATCTATGGAAAGTATGATGGCAGATGAGGGATTGGATTTGGCTCTGCCAGTCACGATCCGAGCCTTCAATAGACAGTTTATGGAAGGATTAAATCCACAGATAAGTGAAAGACTGAAAGCCTGCACACCAGAATGGAGGGCAATTAGAGATAGAGGGTCGTTGTTACAGAAGGCACAAGGCATAGAGGCGGACTTAGCAGAAACCAAAGGGAGGAAACATCATGCAATCAATGCGATTGTGGGTCCCCAAGAGCAAGGTAGAGGTTCCTCTCGCAAACCCCTTATCTGTTACTACTGTAACAAGATTGGTCACATCAGACGCCACTGCAGGAAAAGAATAAGGGATGAAGGAGATGAAGGTGTTGATTCTCCAGTTAATCAGAGAAGAAACCAGCCCAGGGGCAACAACAATAATGGTGACATAAGGCGACAGGGAGATGATCCACGGGCATGACTCGCCCCGGTTTTAGAAAGATCCAAAACAAAGATGCTTAAGACCACTATAACGGTTGGTAATAAGAAAATTTCTTGTTTAGTTGACACAGGAGCTTCACGCTCGTTACTTTCTGATTCTGAACTACTCCCTGAGCAAGAATCACCTGACACTATATTGATAACTGGATATGATGGCATTTTAGCCGACGCCCCGCTGACAAAACCTCTAAAAGTTAAAATAGGGAACCACATGTTCCTTTCACGTTTTCTGGTATCTAGAGGAGCCCCCACTAATTTGCTAGGAGCTGACATTTTGCAGAAAATAGGAGCTAACATTACCTATCACCCAGATGGTACTGTCACCTTAGCTATAGGGGATAATCAAGAACACATGGAGATGTGTAACCTGATACAATACCTGGAGGAGGAATCGGAACTGTCCGGTCCATCTCCTCCAGATTTGGATCAGATCTTGTCATCCCTTCCGGAAGAACTATGGGAGAAACATCCAGCTGATGTTGGACTTTTGCCCATACCTCCGGTTACCCTACAGCTGATTCCAGGAGCAGTGCTTCCCCAACAAAAACAGTATCCACTCAGTGCACCCCAAGAGGCAGCCATAGAAATGCAGGTCCAATCCTTGTTAAAAAGTGGAGCTCTAAAAGAGGTAAAATCACCGGCGAATACTCCTTTGTATCCGGTTAAAAAGAAAACAGTAGCCGGTAGTCCGGTTAAGTACAGAATGGTCCAAGACCTCAGAGCAGTCAACAAAATACTAGCCCCGATGACACCTTTAGTACCCAATCCACATACGTTATTGTCACAAATACCATCAACCAGTATGTACTTTACGGTTATAGATTTGGCCAACGCTTTCTTTTCCGTCCCGCTTGCGGAAGAATGCCAACCATGGTTCGCATTTTCCCTCAAAAATCGACAACTAACCTGGACACGCCTACCTCAGGGTATGGCGCATTCACCTACCTTGTATTCGCAAGCATTGCAAACGGTGTTGGGAGAATGGGTACCACCAGATTCCTGTGTGTTGTTACAATATGTGGATGATTTATTGTTATGCTGCCCAGACAAGGAAACTTGTTTGGCTACCACCCTTAATTTGTTGCGATTTTTGGCAGAAAAAGGTTGCAAGGTTAATAAGAAAAAGTTGCAAGTGTGTCAGAAAAAAGTTATCTTTTTGGGACATTGTATATCACAGGGTACGAGACATCTCACTGAGGAGAGGGTTCAAGTGATAAAGGGAATGTTACCCCCACGGAATTTCAAACAATTGCGTATGTTTTTAGGTATTGTGTCATATTGTAGACAATGGATACCACACGCTAGCGCTTTGATGCAGCCATTATACGATTGTTTGAAAATTGTACCGTATATGCTTACAGAAGTAGCTTATGAGTCGTTTGTCACTTTGAAAAGGTTATTGATTTCTGCCCCGGCTATTGGTATTCCAGATTACACCAAGACATTTCATTTGTACATTGCTGAAATCACTGGACACGCCACAGGTGTTTTGACACAGGCACATGTAAAACAAAGACCCGTTGCTTACTTTTCAGCAGCATTAGATCCAGTGTCCAGAGGTTCACCGTCCTGTGTACGGGCGGTAGCAGCGGTGTCGATAATCCTAGATAAGTCATCAGAGATTGTTCTAGACAATCCGGTTGTAGTGCATACCACACATGACATACATGCAATCTTGTCTCAAGTACAGCCCAAACACATTTCCATGGCTAGGCAATTAAGGTTACAGTGTACTTTACTCTTACCTCCAAATGTCACTTTTCAGCGCTGTACAACCTTAAATTTGGCCACCTTTTTGCCTCTTCAGTCACCAGATTTGGCAAGGGGGAATAATAGTGCTAATAAGGAAGGAGATGAGGAAACTGACACCCTTCTGTTTAAAGAGATAGATGAGCACGATTGTTTTCAGCTCATGGAACAGGAAACAATGGGATTCCCACATGTTACAGATACACCGATTTTAAACGCTGAGCACACTTTGTACATAGATGGCAGCAGGTTTGCTGATGACAAGGGTAAATATCACACAGGGTATGCCGTAGTGACTGATACACAGGTGATTGACGCACAGCCCTTACCAGCCCACATGTCAGCACAAGAAGCAGAATTAAAAGCTTTAGAACAAGCCCTAGAATACTTAAAAGGACGAGAAGGGAATATTTACACTGACTCTGCCTACGTTTATGGCGTAGCACACGATTATGGCCATATATGGAAGGCTAGAGGTTATCTGACAGCAGCAGGTACACCTGTAAAACATGGAGAAGGGATTAAGAGAGTCCTGAACAATCTTCAAAAGGTTAAACGAGTGGCCATTATGAAGATCGCGGCACACACGAGCGCAAAAACAATTGAGGCAAAAGGAAATGCATTTGCAGATTTGACTGCAAAACAGGCAGCTCTAGGGGAAGGAAGCCCTGAGACCTTAGCAGCGGTAGAGGTGAGTATCCCAGAACCAACATGGCAGCAGCTGAGTAAATTACAGGAGCAAGCAGGGGAGAGCGAGAAAGATAAGTGGGTCAGAATGGGAGCAGCACCAGACCTTGACAATGTATGGAGGGAAGGAGGCAAAGTATGCCTGCCTGCCTCTCTGTACCCAGCAATGGCAGCGGCAGTTCACCTACCCACACACGTCAGTTCCAATTCCATGTATAGGATTGTGAACCAAGGATGGCTCGCCCCTGGATTCAGTAGTACTGCAAGAAACTACTGTGCAGCCTGCCAAATCTGTCTCCTGAATAACCCAGGACAGAGAGTAAAAACCCCACGGAAACACCAGGTTCGGGCCCAATACCCCTTCCAGAGACTGCAAATTGACTACATACAAATGCCTAAGAGCGGCCCCTTTGAATTTGTCCTCGTGTGTATCGATTTATTCTCGGGTTGGCCCGAAAGCTATCCAGTAAAATCAGCCACAGCAAAAGCCACAGCCAAGAAACTGATCACTGAGTTAATACCTAGGTTTGGTCTTCCTGAAACTATAGAATCAGATAGGGGGACACACTTTACAGGAGAAATCATGCAGAATGTGATGACCATGTTAGGAGTTCAACAAAGTTTCCACACCCCTTATCATCCACAGAGTTCAGGATCAGTGGAAAGAGTAAATGGGACAATAAAGTTGAAAATACAAAAAGCCATGCAAGAGTTAAACAAGCCATGGCCAGAATGCCTGCCTTTGGCTTTGTTCTCTATAAGATACACTCCAACAGGGAAAACAGGATTATCCCCATATGAGATACTTTTTGGGAATGCACCTAGATTAGGTCTATACTTTCCACAGAGTATGCAATTGCAATGTGATAGTTTGACTGCATATGTGATACAATTACAACAACGTCTAACTAAGATCCACAAAAGTGTGTATTCTTCTCTTCCAGACCCTAACTCAATAGCAGGTACACATACACTGCTACCAGGAGATTATGTATATGTTAAGAAACACACAAGAAAGACATTGGAACCTAGATTTGAAGGTCCTTATCAAGTGCTTTTGACCACAGCCACTTCAGTGAAATTGGAAGGAAAAGCAGCCTGGATCCACGCATCACACTGCAAAAAGAGTCTTGAACCGAGAGAAACAGAATGAAGATCCTTCTAACTATGATAATAGTGCTTGAATGTTTTCAAATGTTTGTTTATACATGGACTCCGGGTATCAATGTAACAGTTCATGAAAATAGTACTGATCTTAGATGGGTAAATCAGGATAAGAGTATAACACAATATCCTTACTACGAATGGTATACGGTAGGAAATTTCACGGTGTCAGGACAGGAGGGTCCTTTTTATATGATGCAGAATATGGAATCACCAGTAGTGTGGATAAAAGCTAAATCACAAGCACAAGTAAACATAACTTTCCATTGGAGGGACAATTTAACATGGCCCTTTAATAACACACCACATAAATGTCATAAGTTAGGTCCATCTGAAACATGGAGAGAAGTAAAAGACAAATTACTACAGTTACTTAGAACTCCGAATTCAAAAGAATACGAGATAGCACAGAAGGGAAAAGGTCCTAGACCAGCAAGGGGAAGTGGGCAATTCAATCTAATAGGTCCTCTTAGTACCAATCAATCTGCAACTTATATTTGTACAGCATGGTATTTTGTACCAGTAAGGAAATGGGAAAACACAACAGGAGGATATATACAATGGCAACATTATGGTTTCAATATAA
The DNA here is from genome assembly GCA_037953035.1 of Aquarana catesbeiana. Classification (NCBI taxonomy): domain Eukaryota; kingdom Metazoa; phylum Chordata; class Amphibia; order Anura; family Ranidae; genus Aquarana; species Aquarana catesbeiana. Next base: position 683,766 of record JBBHAA010000108.1, read on the forward strand.
AAATAGAAGACGCTCTACCCACCATCTTCGAATCCTCTGTATTAACTCCTATTCCTAGATCTTGCATAAATGTTTCGGTATCACAACAGAAAACAAAAATCAAATTTAATGTAACTTTTCCCCAGCTACCAGAATGTAGGTATCGCCGAGAATGGTATGATACAGTTCTGGGGGCTGCAGGAACTGGAATGGGAATAATGAATGGGATACAGATGGAAATGATACAAAATAAGTGGAACCGTGCAGGAAGTCACATAGCTGATAGTTTAATAATTACAAGCAAATGGTTACCTACAACATTCGAAACACAAATTAGCCAGGTACAATTAACTAAATATCTCAATATTATGGTTAATCACACAGCACTAGCCAGTCTGGAGTTGTGGAAAGAAAATCAGGAGTTCATAAACATTACTCAATGTGCTTTTTCTACACTATCTTATCACATTCAAATTAATAGAGCTCGAGATGAGCTACGATTAGGGAATTATCGCACTTGGATGAACTATTTCAAGGGTTTAAATTTAGAAAGTACATGGTTTGAAGTACCAGGAAAAGAAGTTGAATGTGAGGAAAGATGGTGTGCTGGAAGGTTTGATGTATACAAAGTGGAGGAGGTCCAGGTAATGTGTAAGTTAATAGTGATGCCACTCCTGATAGGAAAGGATCTACCTGAATTTTGGTATCCTGAGATTTATGGACACTATGTAGATACACAAAACATGACTCATGATCTAAGTCTATGTGCTAAAACTAATAAGGGAATAGTCTGTGGAAGAAGTTCTCCAGTCTATGAACCTTGCTTATTGAAACATCAATCTAACATATGTAAGTTTCAGAGACTACCAGCAGGTGTAGGAAACAGATTTATGGAGATAGGACCACAACATATTTGTTTAGTCACAAATGATCAGGAAACTATGGAAAGTTTAAATAAAACGGCCCCTTTTTCAGGATGCGTAAAGAATGTTAAAATGCTTAAATGGCAAAATGACACTTTCCTTTTTGAACCAGATGCACATAGAATATTTAATCTAGAATGGACGGTAGATAATCTTACTGATACTACTCCTTTTATAATATCATTAGAGCCCTTACAGCAAATCTTAAATGAGTCAGAAATACTTAGAAAACACATAGAGACACAAGAACATACCCTTCAAAATAATCTAATATCTGCGGTTATAGATAAAGGGAAATTAATACATTTATCCTCACAAATAAGAGATGAAACAACACATCATTGGTATGATGTATTTGCTGGATGGTCACCCACTGCTACGGCAATTTTTAATTGGATGCTCAATCCGATACTTATTCTAATTTTAGTTTTTGTACTGCTTACCGTGATAAACTGTTGCTTATATAGGAAGATTAAGGCACGAACAGATAGAATGGAAAGAGAAAGGTATTAGGAACTCCAATGACAAAAAGGGTAACTTGACATCACCCCTTTTCTATTCTCTTTGCTTATAAGATGCTGGTATGGATTTGAGGGATGAGGGTAAATAAAGAAGACTTATCCTCCTCTGACAACCCGCGGTCAGGGATAGCACTCTTTGAAGTATCGGCTGTTCACTTGTTTGCAAGGACCCAGAATCGTGGAGGGGATGATGTCAAAGGGGGAAATTGATAAGGTTGGAAATAATAGGTTGGAGTTCTACTTAAGTTGTTTTTCATTTTATGTATAATATGTGCGTGTCAGTTGTAAGACGTAGCTTAAGTCTTTCCAGATGTGTCCAGCGTCATGTATGTTGAAATTATACTGCTTGTTACCTTATATGGAAATTTGCTGAAATATGCGATCCTGTAACCAGTCTATAAAAAGCCCCAATAAAGAGCCGACAGGTTCAGTTGATAGTACGGGACCTTTAAGGCTCGGAGTTGATATACAGAAACTTTCTGATTCTGTGTCTTACTTCTTTAATAGAGCTAAATTTGGCAAAGCAATATAAACTAGAAGCAGTTAAGTTGAAAACTGCACTTATCATTAGCTAGGCAGCACATAAAAGATAGTAAATGTTAATAAATATAATACAAGGTATTTCATATTAGCTGGGTCAGTGTGTGTGTGTGTGTGTGTGTGTGTGTGTCAGGTAGGTGGGTCAGTGTGTGTTAGGTAGGTGGGTCAGTGTGTGTGTGTGTCAGGTAGGTGGGTCAGTGTGTGTGTTAGGTAGGTAGGTCAGTGTGTGTGTGTGTGTGTCAGGTAGGTGGGTCAGTGTGTGTGTGTCAGGTAGGTGGGTCAGTGTGTGTGTGTCAGGTAGGTGGGTCAGTGTGTGTGTTAGGTAGGTGGGTCAGTGTGTGTGTGTGTGTCAGGTAGCTGGGTCAGTGTGTGTGTCAGGTAGGTGGGTCAGTGTGTGTGTGTGTGTGTCAGGTAGGTGGGTCAGTGTGTGTGTCAGGTAGGTGGGTCAGTGTGTGTGTTTGTGTGTGTCAGGTAGGTGGGTCAGTGTGTGTGTCAGGTAGGTGGGTCAGTGTGTGTGTGTGTCAGGTAGCTGGGTCAGTGTGTGTGTCAGGTAGGTGGGTCAGTGTGTGTGTGTGTCAGGTAGGTGGGTCAGTGTGTGTGCCAGGTAGGTGGGTCAGTGTGTGTTTGTGTGTGTGTGTTAGGTAGGTGGGTCAGTGTGTGTGTCAGGTAGGTGGGTCAGTGTGTGTGTGTAAGGTAGGTGGGTCGGGGTGTGTGTGTATGTGTGTGTTAGGTAGCTGGGTCAGTGTGTGTGTGTGTGTGTGTGTGTGTGTGTCAGGTAGGTGGGTCAGTGTGTATGTCAGGTAGGTGGGTCAGTGTGTGTGTTGGGTAGGTGGGTCAGTGTGTGTGTGTCAGGTAGCTGGGTCAGTGTGTGTGTCAGGTAGGTGGGTCAGTGTGTGTGTGTGTGTGTCAGGTAGGTGGGTCAGTGTGTGTGTGTGTGTCAGGTAGGTGGGTCAGTGTGTGTGTTTGTGTGTGTCAGGTAGGTGGGTCAGTGTGTGTGTCAGGTAGGTGGGTCAGTGTGTGTGTGTGTCAGGTAGCTGGGTCAGTGTGTGTCAGGTAGGTGGGTCAGTGTGTGTGCCAGGTAGGTGGGTCAGTGTGTGTGTGTCAGGTAGGTGGGTCAGTGTGTGTGTGTGTCAGGTAGGTGGGTCAGTGTGTGTGTGTGTGTGTCAGGTAGGTGGGTCAGTGTGTGTGTCAGGTAGGTGGGTCAGTGTGTGTGTTTGTGTGTGTCAGGTAGGTGGGTCAGTGTGTGTGTCAGGTAGGTGGGTCAGTGTGTGTGTGTCAGGTAGCTGGGTCAGTGTGTGTGTCAGGTAGGTGGGTCAGTGTGTGTGTGTGTGTGTGTCAGGTAGGTGGGTCAGTGTGTGTGCCAGGTAGGTGGGTCAGTGTGTGTGTTTGTGTGTGTGTGTTAGGTAGGTGGGTCAGTGTGTGTGTCAGGTAGGTGGGTCAGTGTGTGTGTGTAAGGTAGGTGGGTCGGGGTGTGTGTGTATGTGTGTGTTAGGTAGCTGGGTCAGTGTGTGTGTGTGTGTGTGTCAGGTAGGTGGGTCAGTGTGTATGTCAGGTAGGTGGGTCAGTGTGTGTGTTAGGTAGGTGGGTCAGTGTGTGTGTGTCAGGTAGCTGGGTCAGTGTGTGTGTCAGGTAGGTGGGTCAGTGTGTGTGTGTGTCAGGTAGGTGGGTCAGTGTGTGTGTGTGTCAGGTAGGTGGGTCAGTGTGTGTGTTTGTGTGTGTCAGGTAGGTGGGTCAGTGTGTGTGTCAGGTAGGTGGGTCAGTGTGTGTGTGTCAGGTAGCTGGGTCAGTGTGTGTCAGGTAGGTGGGTCAGTGTGTGTGTCAGGTAGGTGGGTCAGTGTGTGTGCCAGGTAGGTGGGTCAGTGTGTGTGTGTCAGGTAGGTGGGTCAGTGTGTGTGTCAGGTAGCTGGGTCAGTGTGTGTGTGTCAGGTAGCTGGGTCAGTGTGTGTGTGTCAGGTAGGTGGGTCAGTGTGTGTGTGTGTGTGTGTGTGTCAGGTAGGTGGGTCAGTGTGTGTGTGTCAGGTAGCTTGGTTAGTGTGTGTGTCAGGTAGGTGGGTCAGTGTGTGTGTGTATCAGGTAGGTGGGTCAGTGTGTGTGTGTCAGGTAGCTGGGTCAGTGTGTGTGTGTGTGTGTGTCAGGTAGGTGGGTCAGTGTGTGTGTGTATCAGGTAGCTGGGTCAGTGTGTGTGTGTCAGGTAGCTGGGTCAGTGTGTGTGTGTGTGTGTGTGTGTGTGTCAGGTAGCTGGGTCAGTGTGTGTGTGTATGTGTGTGTTAGGTAGCTGGGTCAGTGTGTGTTTGTGTGTCAGGTAGGTGGGTCAGTGTGTGTGTTAGGTAGGTGGGTCAGTGTGTGTGTGTCAGGTAGCTGGGTCAGTGTGTGTGTCAGGTAGGTGGGTCAGTGTGTGTGTGTGTGTGTGTCAGGTAGGTGGGTCAGTGTGTGTGTGTGTCAGGTAGGTGGGTCAGTGTGTGTGTTTGTGTGTGTCAGGTAGGTGGGTCAGTGTGTGTGTCAGGTAGGTGGGTCAGTGTGTGTGTGTCAGGTAGCTGGGTCAGTGTGTGTCAGGTAGGTGGGTCAGTGTGTGTGCCAGGTAGGTGGGTCAGTGTGTGTGTGTCAGGTAGGTGGGTCAGGGTGTGTGTGTCAGGTAGGTGGGTCAGTGTGTGTGTCAGGTAGCTGGGTCAGTGTGTGTGTGTCAGGTAGCTGGGTCAGTGTGTGTGTGTCAGGTAGCTGGGTCAGTGTGTGTGTCAGGTAGGTGGGTCAGTGTGTGTGTGCCAGGTAGGTGGGTCAGTGTGTGTGTGTCAGGTAGGTGGGTCAGTGTGTGTGTGTCAGGTAGCTGGGTCAGTGTGTGTGTCAGGTAGGTGGGTCAGTGTGTGTGTGTGTGTGTGTGTGTATGTGTCAGGTAGGTGGGTCAGTGTGTGTGTGTCAGGTAGCTTGGTTAGTGTGTGTGTCAGGTAGGTGGGTCAGTGTGTGTGTGTGTATCAGGTAGGTGGGTCAGTGTGTGTGTGTCAGGTAGCTGGGTCAGTGTGTGTGTGTCAGGTAGCTGGGTCAGTGTGTGTGTGTGTGTGTGTGTGTGTCAGGTAGCTGGGTCAGTGTGTGTGTCATGTAGCTGGGTCAGTGTGTGTGTGTGTGTGTGTCAGGTAGGTGGGTCAGTGTGTGTGTGTCAGGTAGCTTGGTTAGTGTGTGTGTGTGTGTGTCAGGTAGGTGGGTCAGTGTGTGTGTGTATCAGGTAGGTGGGTCAGTGTGTGTGTGTCAGGTAGCTGGGTCAGTGTGTGTGTGTGTGTGTCAGGTAGGTGGGTCGGTGTGTGTGTGTGTGTGTGTGTGTGTGTGTGTCAGGTAGCTGGGTCAGTGTGTGTGTGTCAGGTAGCTGGGTCAGTGTGTGTGTGTCAGGTAGCTGGGTCAGTGTGTGTGTCAGGTAGGTGGGTCAGTGTGTGTGTGCCAGGTAGGTGGGTCAGTGTGTGTGTGTCAGGTAGGTGGGTCAGTGTGTGTGTGTCAGGTAGCTGGGTCAGTGTGTGTGTCAGGTAGGTGGGTCAGTGTGTGTGTGTGTGTGTGTGTGTATGTGTCAGGTAGGTGGGTCAGTGTGTGTGTGTCAGGTAGCTTGGTTAGTGTGTGTGTCAGGTAGGTGGGTCAGTGTGTGTGTGTGTATCAGGTAGGTGGGTCAGTGTGTGTGTGTCAGGTAGCTGGGTCAGTGTGTGTGTGTCAGGTAGCTGGGTCAGTGTGTGTGTGTGTGTGTGTGTGTGTCAGGTAGCTGGGTCAGTGTGTGTGTCAGGTAGCTGGGTCAGTGTGTGTGTGTGTGTGTGTCAGGTAGCTGGGTCTGTGTGTGTGTCAGGTAGGTGGGTCTGTGTGTGTGTCAGGTAGGTGGGTCAATGTGTGTGTGTCAGGTAGCTTGGTTAGTGTGTGTGTCAGGTAGGTGGGTCAGTGTGTGTGTGTGTATCAGGTAGGTGGGTCAGTGTGTGTGTGTCAGGTAGCTGGGTCAGTGTGTGTGTGTGTGTGTGTGTGTGTCAGGTAGCTGGGTCAGTGTGTGTGTGTGTGTGTCAGGTAGCTGGGTCAGTGTGTGTGTGTGTGTGTGTGTGTCAGGTAGCTGGGTCAGTGTGTGTGTGTCAGGTAGCTGGGTCAGTGTGTGTGTGTGTGTCAGGTAGCTGGGTCTGTGTGTGTGTCAGGTAGGTGGGTCAATGTGTGTGTGGCAGGTAGCTTGGTCAGTGTGTGTGTCAGGTAGGTGGGTCAGTGTGTGTGTGTCAGGTAGGTGGGTCAGTGTGTGTGTCAGGTAGGTGGGTCAGTGTGTGTGTGTGTGTGTGTGTGTGTGTGTGTGTCAGGTAGCTTGGTTAGTGTGTGTGTCAGGTAGGTGGGTCAGTGTGTGTGTCAGGTAGCTGGGTCAGTGGTGTGTGTGTGTCAGGTAGCTGGGTCAGTGTGTGTGTCAGGTAGGTGGGTCAGTGTGTGTGTGTGTGTGTCAGGTAGGTGGGTCAGTGTGTGTGTCAGGTAGGTGGGTCAGTGTGTGTGTGTGTGTGTCAGGTAGGTGCATATAAAAAAGGGGAATGCTGGACTTTAAATGAGGCAATTGACTTGTGGAGGTAGAGTATATAGTAATAATTTTTTATTTGTAGCAATAGTAAAAAAGTATTTTAATATGTATACATGCACAATGGCATAAACATAATAGATGCATATACATTAGCTAGGCAGCACATAAAAGATAGTAAATGTTAATAAATATAATACAAGGTATTTCATATTAGCTGGGTCAGTGTGTGTGTGTGTGTGTGTGTGTGTGTGTCAGGTAGGTGGGTCAGTGTGTGTTAGGTAGGTGGGTCAGTGTGTGTGTGTGTCAGGTAGGTGGGTCAGTGTGTGTGTTAGGTAGGTAGGTCAGTGTGTGTGTGTGTGTGTCAGGTAGGTGGGTCAGTGTGTGTGTGTCAGGTAGGTGGGTCAGTGTGTGTGTGTCAGGTAGGTGGGTCAGTGTGTGTGTTAGGTAGGTGGGTCAGTGTGTGTGTGTGTGTCAGGTAGCTGGGTCAGTGTGTGTGTCAGGTAGGTGGGTCAGTGTGTGTGTGTGTGTGTCAGGTAGGTGGGTCAGTGTGTGTGTCAGGTAGGTGGGTCAGTGTGTGTGTTTGTGTGTGTCAGGTAGGTGGGTCAGTGTGTGTGTCAGGTAGGTGGGTCAGTGTGTGTGTGTGTCAGGTAGCTGGGTCAGTGTGTGTGTCAGGTAGGTGGGTCAGTGTGTGTGTGTGTCAGGTAGGTGGGTCAGTGTGTGTGCCAGGTAGGTGGGTCAGTGTGTGTGTTTGTGTGTGTGTGTTAGGTAGGTGGGTCAGTGTGTGTGTCAGGTAGGTGGGTCAGTGTGTGTGTGTAAGGTAGGTGGGTCGGGGTGTGTGTGTATGTGTGTGTTAGGTAGCTGGGTCAGTGTGTGTGTGTGTGTGTGTGTGTGTGTCAGGTAGGTGGGTCAGTGTGTATGTCAGGTAGGTGGGTCAGTGTGTGTGTTGGGTAGGTGGGTCAGTGTGTGTGTGTCAGGTAGCTGGGTCAGTGTGTGTGTCAGGTAGGTGGGTCAGTGTGTGTGTGTGTGTGTGTCAGGTAGGTGGGTCAGTGTGTGTGTGTGTGTCAGGTAGGTGGGTCAGTGTGTGTGTTTGTGTGTGTCAGGTAGGTGGGTCAGTGTGTGTGTCAGGTAGGTGGGTCAGTGTGTGTGTGTGTCAGGTAGCTGGGTCAGTGTGTGTCAGGTAGGTGGGTCAGTGTGTGTGCCAGGTAGGTGGGTCAGTGTGTGTGTGTCAGGTAGGTGGGTCAGTGTGTGTGTGTGTCAGGTAGGTGGGTCAGTGTGTGTGTGTGTGTGTCGGGTAGGTGGGTCAGTGTGTGTGTCAGGTAGGTGGGTCAGTGTGTGTGTTTGTGTGTGTCAGGTAGGTGGGTCAGTGTGTGTGTCAGGTAGGTGGGTCAGTGTGTGTGTGTCAGGTAGCTGGGTCAGTGTGTGTGTCAGGTAGGTGGGTCAGTGTGTGTGTGTGTGTGTGTCAGGTAGGTGGGTCAGTGTGTGTGCCAGGTAGGTGGGTCAGTGTGTGTGTTTGTGTGTGTGTGTTAGGTAGGTGGGTCAGTGTGTGTGTCAGGTAGGTGGGTCAGTGTGTGTGTGTAAGGTAGGTGGGTCGGGGTGTGTGTGTATGTGTGTGTTAGGTAGCTGGGTCAGTGTGTGTGTGTGTGTGTGTCAGGTAGGTGGGTCAGTGTGTATGTCAGGTAGGTGGGTCAGTGTGTGTGTTAGGTAGGTGGGTCAGTGTGTGTGTGTCAGGTAGCTGGGTCAGTGTGTGTGTCAGGTAGGTGGGTCAGTGTGTGTGTGTGTCAGGTAGGTGGGTCAGTGTGTGTGTGTGTCAGGTAGGTGGGTCAGTGTGTGTGTTTGTGTGTGTCAGGTAGGTGGGTCAGTGTGTGTGTCAGGTAGGTGGGTCAGTGTGTGTGTGTCAGGTAGCTGGGTCAGTGTGTGTCAGGTAGGTGGGTCAGTGTGTGTGTCAGGTAGGTGGGTCAGTGTGTGTGCCAGGTAGGTGGGTCAGTGTGTGTGTGTCAGGTAGGTGGGTCAGTGTGTGTGTCAGGTAGCTGGGTCAGTGTGTGTGTGTCAGGTAGCTGGGTCAGTGTGTGTGTGTCAGGTAGGTGGGTCAGTGTGTGTGTGTGTGTGTGTGTGTCAGGTAGGTGGGTCAGTGTGTGTGTGTCAGGTAGCTTGGTTAGTGTGTGTGTCAGGTAGGTGGGTCAGTGTGTGTGTGTATCAGGTAGGTGGGTCAGTGTGTGTGTGTCAGGTAGCTGGGTCAGTGTGTGTGTGTGTGTGTGTCAGGTAGGTGGGTCAGTGTGTGTGTGTATCAGGTAGCTGGGTCAGTGTGTGTGTGTCAGGTAGCTGGGTCAGTGTGTGTGTGTGTGTGTGTGTGTGTCAGGTAGCTGGGTCAGTGTGTGTGTGTATGTGTGTGTTAGGTAGCTGGGTCAGTGTGTGTTTGTGTGTCAGGTAGGTGGGTCAGTGTGTGTGTTAGGTAGGTGGGTCAGTGTGTGTGTGTCAGGTAGCTGGGTCAGTGTGTGTGTCAGGTAGGTGGGTCAGTGTGTGTGTGTGTGTGTCAGGTAGGTGGGTCAGTGTGTGTGTGTGTCAGGTAGGTGGGTCAGTGTGTGTGTTTGTGTGTGTCAGGTAGGTGGGTCAGTGTGTGTGTCAGGTAGGTGGGTCAGTGTGTGTGTGTCAGGTAGCTGGGTCAGTGTGTGTCAGGTAGGTGGGTCAGTGTGTGTGCCAGGTAGGTGGGTCAGTGTGTGTGTGTCAGGTAGGTGGGTCAGGGTGTGTGTGTCAGGTAGGTGGGTCAGTGTGTGTGTCAGGTAGCTGGGTCAGTGTGTGTGTGTCAGGTAGCTGGGTCAGTGTGTGTGTGTGTGTGTGTGTGTGTGTCAGGTAGGTGGGTCAGTGTGTGTGTGTCAGGTAGCTTGGTTAGTGTGTGTGTGTGTGTGTCAGGTAGGTGGGTCAGTGTGTGTGTGTATCAGGTAGGTGGGTCAGTGTGTGTGTGTCAGGTAGCTGGGTCAGTGTGTGTGTGTGTGTGTCAGGTAGGTGGGTTGGTGTGTGTGTGTGTGTGTGTGTGTCAGGTAGCTGGGTCAGTGTGTGTGTGTCAGGTAGCTGGGTCAGTGTGTGTGTGTCAGGTAGCTGGGTCAGTGTGTGTGTCAGGTAGGTGGGTCAGTGTGTGTGTGCCAGGTAGGTGGGTCAGTGTGTGTGTGTCAGGTAGGTGGGTCAGTGTGTGTGTGTCAGGTAGCTGGGTCAGTGTGTGTGTCAGGTAGGTGGGTCAGTGTGTGTGTGTGTGTGTGTGTGTATGTGTCAGGTAGGTGGGTCAGTGTGTGTGTGTCAGGTAGCTTGGTTAGTGTGTGTGTCAGGTAGGTGGGTCAGTGTGTGTGTGTGTATCAGGTAGGTGGGTCAGTGTGTGTGTGTCAGGTAGCTGGGTCAGTGTGTGTGTGTCAGGTAGCTGGGTCAGTGTGTGTGTGTGTGTGTGTGTGTGTGTGTGTCAGGTAGCTGGGTCAGTGTGTGTGTCAGGTAGCTGGGTCAGTGTGTGTGTGTGTGTGTGTGTCAGGTAGCTGGGTCTGTGTGTGTGTCAGGTAGGTGGGTCTGTGTGTGTGTCAGGTAGGTGGGTCAATGTGTGTGTGTCAGGTAGCTTGGTTAGTGTGTGTGTCAGGTAGGTGGGTCAGTGTGTGTGTGTGTATCAGGTAGGTGGGTCAGTGTGTGTGTGTCAGGTAGCTGGGTCAGTGTGTGTGTGTGTGTGTGTGTGTGTCAGGTAGCTGGGTCAGTGTGTGTGTGTGTGTGTCAGGTAGCTGGGTCAGTGTGTGTGTGTGTGTGTGTGTGTCAGGTAGCTGGGTCAGTGTGTGTGTGTCAGGTAGCTGGGTCAGTGTGTGTGTGTGTGTCAGGTAGCTGGGTCTGTGTGTGTGTCAGGTAGGTGGGTCAATGTGTGTGTGGCAGGTAGCTTGGTCAGTGTGTGTGTCAGGTAGGTGGGTCAGTGTGTGTGTGTCAGGTAGGTGGGTCAGTGTGTGTGTCAGGTAGGTGGGTCAGTGTGTGTGTGTGTGTGTGTGTGTGTGTGTGTGTCAGGTAGCTTGGTTAGTGTGTGTGTCAGGTAGGTGGGTCAGTGTGTGTGTCAGGTAGCTGGGTCAGTGGTGTGTGTGTGTCAGGTAGCTGGGTCAGTGTGTGTGTCAGGTAGGTGGGTCAGTGTGTGTGTGTGTGTGTCAGGTAGGTGGGTCAGTGTGTGTGTCAGGTAGGTGGGTCAGTGTGTGTGTGTGTGTGTCAGGTAGGTGCATATAAAAAAGGGGAATGCTGGACTTTAAATGAGGCAATTGACTTGTGGAGGTAGAGTATATAGTAATAATTTTTTATTTGTAGCAATAGTAAAAAAGTATTTTAATATGTATACATGCACAATGGCATAAACATAATAGATGCATATACATTAGCTAGGCAGCACATAAAAGATAGTAAATGTTAATAAATATAATACAAGGTATTTCATATTAGCTGGGTCAGTGTGTGTGTGTGTGTGTGTGTGTGTCAGGTAGGTGGGTCAGTGTGTGTGTGTCAGGTTAGTGGGTCAGTGTGTGTTAGGTAGGTGGGTCAGTGTGTGTGTGTCAGGTAGGTGGGTCAGTGTGTGTGTTAGGTAGGTAGGTCAGTGTGTGTGTGTGTGTGTCAGGTAGGTGGGTCAGTGTGCGTGTGTGTGTGTGTCAGGTAGGTGCATATAAAAAAGGGGAATGTGGGACTTGAAATGAGGCAATTGACTTGTGGAGGTAGAGTATATAGTAATAATTTTTTATTTGTAACAATAGTAAAAAAGTATTTTCATATGTATACATGCACAATGGCATAAACATAATAGATACATATACATTAGCTAGGCAGCACATAAAAGATAGTAAATGTTAATAAATATAATACAAGGTATTTCATATTAGCAGCTATTAGTACATCATATGGAAAAGAGCTGCTATAAGATAGGTAAACATACACATTGATAATTGCATAGTACTCAATGGATCTTAGATGTATAAAAAGTATATATGGGCCAGTGAAGAAGTAATGAGCCGGACTTGTCTTTTTTTTTTCTCATTTTCTTCCTAGCTTCAGTGCTGGACTTTCTAAAGATGCAGGGGGGTGTCAATCTCCGTATACCTCAATAACCTTTGCTCAGGAAGCAGTTGGCCCAGATTTTCCTTCCATACATTTTGCAGTTGGAAGCTGTATCTAGGTCGAAGCACATTCCTTATATATAGTCCTACTCCAGGTCTTGGAGAGGATCATTCTCTCTGTCTGGCACTTGAAGATCCAGGCATTGGATTGTAGGAGGGCTCTTTTCCTGGGGTATTGCACAGCTAAAGATTGGTGGTTGATGATTCGGAATCTAGAAAGGTTGAATTCTTCCTTTCAGGTATTGGAAGATAATAACCACTGATGCCAGTTTCTCCATTTGGTTTGAGGGTTACATAGTTACATAGTTAGTAAGGTTGAAAAAAGACACCAGTCCATCCAGTTCAACCTGAGTGAGTGTGGGTGCGTGTCTACAATTTTCCCTATCCCTGTACATTGTGTCTGATTAAGATGCTCATCTATTATTATTATTTAGGTACCCATATAGCGCTGTCAATTTACACAGTGCTCCACACATACATCGCACACTCACATCGGTCCCTACCCTCAAGGAGCCTACAATCCAAGGTCCCCAACTCACATTCATATACTAGGGCCAATTTTTGGACAGAAGCCAATTAACCTACTAACCTAGGGTGGCTACAGTTCAATGGACTTGGTCTCCACAGGAAAGTATACTGCCCATAAATATCTTGGAGCTTTTGGCCAGTACGCCTTGCTCTGGATTATGGTACAAACTAGTTTTAGGTTCTATTCGGGAAAGCCTCTGCGGGGGCATATATATAAACCACCAGGGCGGCATCAGGAGTCATGCGGCTCAGGAAACTGAACCACATTCTATCTGGGACAGCACAAGGACTAAATGAAAAAAATTGATTCACCACACTCTCACCCCAAGTGAACTCAAAATAGCAGCGCTAAAGTAAACCCTAATCATAAAGTGACTTATAATAAAGAGTGATAAAACAAACAATCAACCAGTGATATAATTATATCATCACTCCTCCCTATTATTGTGCATCAAATAATATGATCAAAAATCCACAAATAAAGTGCGCAAAACCAATTATGTGAATAACATATCTGTGCACACAAAAAATTAAATGTATAATTAAAATATATATATATGTGTAAACCAATGTGAATAAGTCCACAAATATAAAGAAGTGTCCACAAAAAGTCCAAAAAATTGTTGTTCCGTGACGTGATACAGTGCAGATCTTCACTTAAAATAAATCTTCCACCGCACCTCTGTAACTGTGAATCCACTCCCCTTAGGTAAATAAACTCACCAGCTCCTTTTGCCCACACTCTCGGGTCAGGGCCACCAAGCTTTTATCCCACACAGCAAGGGGAAATGAATGATCTCCAATGGTACACCTTTACATATCCAGAGTGTGATGCCAAAGAGCTCTCTCCGCATGAAAAAAGAAAATAATCCAATAGTGCAATAACGTAATGATATTTATTAAAATAACACACTCCTCCACCATTAAACTCACATCTTTAAAATTCACTGCAAGCCCAAAATAGCACAGCACAGCAAGCTGTCACAGCATAAAACTCCAATCAGTAAAACCAGTGTATGGTGGTCGCGGCGGACCCAGGTACTACGCTCTCAAGAATACCCGTCTCACCCGATCCCTGGTGTTGATAGGACCCACTTCCGCACTTCCTCGTATGGCGCTCCCTGTCACAGCGTCCTACGTCACAAGCGTTCGATTGCCGTGTAGCCACGCCCCGACATGTTTCGTCATAAAGACTTAATCATGGGATTGGCTACACGGCACGACAATCATTCTTTTATACCCTCCGCTCCCGATCCGAGCGGAAGTCACATTACTGCGCCTGCGCGCTCCCTGTGTCCCCGCTCGCACCATTTAACACTGTTACAATACAGCGGAGCACATAAAATACCATTGAGCATCACATTGCTAAAAATATCAGAACATTACATCCTATAATATTGCTACCAATATTGTTACCAATATTAGTGCTATTTAAATTGAGGATTTATCCTCCACACTCTAATAAAAAGCAGGCTAATTCTCCCATATATAAATTAAACTGCATTAAAACCCAGGGTCATCACTCCCTTGAGCAAGCGGTTAGATCTAGAAAGAATATAAGTAAATTACAAATAAATTAAAATTATAAATCCAATAATACTACCCTATCATTGAACAGATACGAAACGTTAACCCAGCAAATACCTTAAAGCTGCTCTTGAGCGAAATATATGTTTCCCCTAAAGTGCTATGCTTAGTTATACCTTCATCCAAGGATATATAGACCCTACTGCGTCATCAACATAATAAACACAGATAAATAAATCATAAAAATAAAATAAAATAAAATAGAATAAAATAAATAAATAAATAAATAAAATAAAAGAAGGGGATGTCGAGCAGGACAATGTCGACAATCCAAGAAAAAGAATGAGGGACACATAAAAACTGGCATATATAATTTAAGCAAGGTTAAATTAAATCCAAAAGAGCAGAACATATTGAATTTGGGTCTTAAATGTGCACCCAAAAAAATGCTCAATAAATTTGAAGTGTTTATTGATACACATAAATTTATACGGACTCTAAACATTAAAAAATATTTCTTGAGCCATCCGCTAGCCCTCAGGAGTGATGTTGTATCATCTGTGAGTAAAGTGGATAGTGGCTTAAGGAATAGGTCCGTATTTAATCCCCAAAACTCTAGCAATCATTGTATAGAGGTGGTTAAAAACCTGGTGCTGAGCGATATAGAACAGTTAACTGTGAAAGAAAATGTCAACCCAAAATATATTGATGAAGGAATTCGATCCTTGGAAAAAAGGAATAATATTATTGCACGCCCAGCTGACAAGGGGGGGGGGGGGTGTTATCATGGACAAGACCTTTTACCAGGAACAACTCACTAATATGCTTGGAGACCGCTCAACATATGAGAGACTCACTAGTGACCCCACGGAGAGATATAAGGACCAACTTAGCCTATTGGTGGAATGGGGGTATGCTATAGGCACCCTGAACGGGAGAGAAAAGAGATATCTGGTTCCGAGCGCGTGTAGGATTCCAGTAATCTACACGTTACCTAAAATCCACAAGGATGCTAAATTACCCCCAGCACGCCCTATCGTGAATGGGATAGGATCGGTAACGGCGCGGCTCGGAGAATATTTAGATAAATTTCTCCAACCCAGTGTGAAAATCACTAGGGCATATCTTAAAGACACCTCCGACCTTCTCCAACATTTGAGTGAGGTCTGTCTTAATCCCACGGCCGAGACCTATTTGGTCACGGCCGATGTGGCTTCTCTCTACACGATCATCCAGCACGAGGATGCATCCCTGTCGCTGAACTGGGCACTAAGTAGGAGAGATGACATTCCTGACATGCAGAAGCATTTTTTAGGCCAGGCCTTGACCTTCTGCATGTCGCATAATTATTTTTGGTGGAATGGTCATTTTTTCTCTCAGCAGGTTGGCGTGGCTATGGGAGCCAGATATGCTCCCAGCCTCGCCAACCTGTTTATGGCTGAGTGGGAAGACAGATACATATTCAGTAAACGACTGCCCCAACTCAGACTTTATCGAAGGTTCATAGACGACCTCCTATTTATCTGGGAGGGATCTAGGGAATCTTTGGATGAATTTTTAGGCTATCTAAACACTAATGGGAACAACATCAGATTGGAGGCACAAGTGAGTGACATGAGTGTCAACTTCCTGGATGTAACTATTGAGAAAAGAGGGAACTCTCTAGGCACTTGTGTATTTTTCAAACTGACTGATCGAAACAGTTTTTTGTCCATCCGAAGTGGTCACCACCCTGCTTGGATAAAAAATATTCCAAAGGGCCAAATGTTGAGGATCCGTCGGAACTGCTCAGAACAGGAAAAATACTATACACAGGCCAATATATTAAAGGAGAGGTTCATGCAAAAGAGATACTCTGAAGGATCCCTGGATAGGGTTATAAAGCAGGTGGCCAACATTCCAAGGGAAGAGTGCTTAAAAAGCAAAGAAAAAGAAATACGTACCTCCAATGAACACCAGTGGGGATTTGTCTCTAATTATCATTGCCAATACAAAGAAATTGAAGATATTTTTAAGAAATATTGGTATATTCTTTGTAAGGATCGCCATTTGGGGGAAGTTCTGCCTGAACTCCCTAAGTTCATTTACAGAAGGGCTCCCAGTTTTGGAGATAGGGTGGTGAGAAAGATCCTTGACCCACCTGGGCGCCCGTCTATAAAGATAGACTTAAATGGCTTCTTCCCATGTAGGAAGTGTGTATGCTGCAGAACAGCTAGAACTAATAATAGAGGAATGAAGATTATCACCAATTACGAAAATGAGACCTTCGAAATAAGAGAGTTCATTACTTGCAACTCATCGTATGTGTATTTAATGTGGTGCCCTTGTGGCCTGTTTTATGTTGGGCGCACCAAGTGACTTCTAAGGGTGCGGATCTCTGAACACATGTCCAATATTAAAAATGGATTTAAATATCACAGTGTGTCCCTCCATTTCAAAGAGAAACATGATCAGGATCCCAGTCTTCTCCAGTTTTGTGGGATTGATATAGTTTATCCTACCTGGAGAGGCTCAAATCGGGTGAGGGATTTATCCCAACGAGAGACTCGATGGATATTCCTGCTTAAGTGTCTTTTTCCGAAGGGCCTAAACATAGAATTGGACCTTAACTGCTTCATCAATGACTATTAAATTTATTCATATTATTATTATTATTTTATTTATTATTTTTCATTTATTTTATTTTATTCCACTTTATTATTTTATTTTATTTAAATTCTATATATATTTATTTATTTATTTATTTATTTATTATTTATTTATTTTTTATTATTTTTTATTTGAATTTTATTTTATTTTTATTTTTATTTTGATATTTTTTTTTTATTTTTTTTTATTTTTATTTTTATTTTATTTTTATTTTTATTCTGTATTTTTATTTTTATTTTATTTATTTTTTTATTTATTTATTTTTTTTATTCTATTTTATTTTATTTTATTTTTATGATTTATTTATCTGTGTTTATTATGTTGATGATGCAGTAGGGTCTATATATCCTTGGATGAAGGTATAACTAAGCATAGTACTTTAGGGGAAACATATATTTCGCTCAAGGGCAGCTTTAAGGTATTTGCTGGGTTAACGTTTCGTATCTGTTCAATGATAGGGTAGTATTATTGGATTTATAATTTTAATTTATTTGTAATTTACTTATATTCTTTCTAGATCTAACCGCTTGCTCAAGGGAGTGATAACCCCGGGTTTTAATGCAGTTTAATTTATATATGGGAGAATTAGCCCGCTTTTTATTAGAGTGTGGAGGATAAATCCTCAATTTAAATAGCACTAATATTGGTAACAATATTGGTAGCAATATTATAGGATGTAATGTTCTGATATTTTTAGCAATGTGATGCTCAATGGTATTTTATGTGCTCCGCTGTATTGTAATGCCCCGTACACACGGTCGGATTTTCCAACGGAAAATGTGTGATAGGACCTTGTTGTCGGAAATTCCGACCGTGTGTAGGCTCCATCACACATTTTCCATCGGATTTTCCGACACACAAAGTTTGAGAGCAGGATATAAAATTTGTCGGAAATTCCGATCATGTGTACACAAATTCGACGGACAAAGTGCCACGCATGCTCAGAATAAATAAAGAGATGAAGGCTATTGGCCACTGCCCCGTTTATAGTCCAGACGTACGTGTTTTACGTCACCGCGTTTAGAACAATCGGATTTTCCGACAACTTTGTGTGACCGTGTGTATGCAAGACAAGTTTGAGCCAACATCCGTCGGAAAAAATCCATGGATTTTGTTGTCGGAATGTCCGAACAAAGTCCGACCGTGTGTACGGGGCATAACAGTGTTAAATGGTGCGAGCGGGGACACAGGGAGCGCGCAGGCGCAGTAATGTGACTTCCGCTCGGATCGGGAGCGGAGGGTATAAAAGAATGATTGCCGTGCCGTGTAGCCAATCCCATGATTAAGTCTTTATGATGAAACATGTCGGGGCGTGGCTACAGGGCAATCGAACGCTTGTGACGTAGGACGCTGTGACAGGGAGCGCCATACGAGGAAGTGCGGAAGTGGGTCCTATCAACACCAGGGATCGGGTGAGACGGGTATTCTTGAGAGCGCAGTACCTGGGTCCGCCGCGACCACCATACACTGGTTTTACTGATTGGAGTTTTATGCTGTGACAGCTTGCTGTGCTGTGCTATTTTGGGCTTGCAGTGAATTTTAAAGATGTGAGTTTAATGGTGGAGGAGTGTGTTATTTTAATAAATATAATTACATTATTGCACTATTGGATTATTTTCTTTTTTCATGCGGAGAGAGCTCTTTGGCATCACACTCTGGATATGTAAAGGTGTACCATTGGAGATCATTCATTTCCCCTTGCTGTGTGGGATAAAAGCTTGGTGGCCCTGACCCGAGAGTGTGGGCAAAAGGAGCTGGTGAGTTTATTTACCTAAGGGGAGTGGATTCACAGTCACAGAGGTGCGGTGGAAGATTTATTTTAAGTGAAGATCTGCACTGTATCACGTCACGGAACAACAATTTTTTGGACTTTTTGTGGACACTTCTTTATATTTGTGGACTTATTCACATTGGTTTACACATATATATATATATTTTAATTATACATTTAATTTTTTGTGTGCAAAGATATGTTATTCACATAATTGGTTTTGCGCACTTTATTTGTGGATTTTTGATCATATTATTTGATGCACAATAATAGGGAGGAGTGATGATATAATTATATCACTGGTTGATTGTTTGTTTTATCACTCTTTATTATATGTCACTTTATGATTAGGGTTTACTTTAGCGCTGCTATTTTGAGTTCACTTGGGGCGAGAGTGTGGTGAATCAATTTTTTTCATTTATGCTTGTTATTATTTAAGCAGCAGCTTAGATTAAGGCTTTATTTTCCATCAGCGCAGCGTTTTTGGGTGTATGAGTGGGCGGATTTTCTATATACCTGATCTTTGACATTACAGCACAAGGACTGTCTCTATCATCCGTGGATATTCCAGGTATAGAATAGTGGCAAAAGGATCTCTGCAGGTGAATCTACTAGATTCCAAGTTCTACAAAAAGTTGGGACAGGTTGGCAATAGGGGCAGATGCACTGGTAACACCTTAGGGACCATTTCTTCCTTATTTGACGCTTCCCTCTGTTGCAACTTCTCCCAGATCTTTTGCGAAGAATCTGGGAGGTGGTAACACTGATAATAGTGTTAGCCGAATAAGCCCAGGAGGGCTTGGTACACCGACATGGCGAGTCTTGCGGTGGTCGCTTCTTGAACACTCCCAGTCCAGCGGGACCTAATGGTCTTAAGTCCTGTATCTCAGCACTGTTGAGCCCCTCGAAACCAGCTTCAGGGAACTTCAATTACAGAACTTGGAAATATTTTTTTGCCTGGGGGGAAACCAGGAACTGGCACCCGCAGAAATATGTGGGAGATTTTCTCTTTCTTTCTCCAATCGGTAGAGGATAGGATATTGGTCTTAAGTGCCAGGTCAGGGTTCGTCCCTATATATTTTTTTCCAGGGGCTGTTGTTTCTTACTCCTTGATTAATACTTCATACAGCATGTAACATAGACAGTCTCACCTGTCAGGCCATTTTTGTGTCCTTGGGACTTGAATTTGATCTCGACTGTCCTTGCAGAGGCCACTTTTTGAACCAATCAAGAGATTCTGTTAGTCCTTTATCTCGGAAGGTGGCTTCTTTGGTTGCTATCACTTCACTAAGTGGAGTGTTATGCCCTGTACACACAGTCAGATTTTCCGACTGAAAAAGTGCGATCGGATTGTGTTGTCGGAAATTCCGATCGTGTGTGGGCTTCATCGGACTTTTTCCGTTGGAATTTTCGACACACAAAGTTTGAGAGCAGGATATAAAATTTTCCGACAACAAAATCCAATCGGTTAAATTCCGACACACAAAGTGCCACGCATGCTCAGAATAAATTAAGAGACGAAAGCTATTGGCTACTGCCCCATTTATAGTCCCGACGTCTGTGTTTTACGTCATCGCGCTCAGAACGATTGGATTTTCGGACAACTTTGTGCGACCGTGTGTATGCAAGACAAGTTTGAGCCAACATCCATTGGAAAAAATCTATGGATTTTGTTGTCAGAATGTCCGATCGATGTGCGGTCGTGTGTACAGAGCATTAGAGTTGGCGGCTCTTTCATGCAATGAGCCCTTTTTTTTTGGACTTGCATCATATTAAGGTGATGTTGCGTCCTCATCCATTTTTTGCCTAGTATGGTATCTGGTTTTCACTTGAATCGAGAAAATGTCTTGCCTTCTTTTCTGATCCTCAGTTGGCTGGAGGTAGTTCTGGCGGTCAGAATTACTTGATTTGTCGGTACAGGTCAGGAATCCTGGTTTGTGCTGCCAGTAGGGTCCAGGATGGGCAGAAGGCCTCATTTGGATTTGCCAGTGAATTATTTGAGCCTATGGTTTGAAAGGGCAAGGTCCCCCCACCCCTTTTTTTGGTAAAAGCGCTCGCTACCAGGTGTGTGGGGGCATCTTAGGCCATCCGCCATCAGGTGTCAGTGGCTCAGGATTTAGGGCCATTACGTGGTCTTTTGTTCATACATTCACAGAATTTTACCTGATGGATATCAAAGCCACGGAGGATACTGTTTGGCCACAGTAGGTTTTGGGCGGCAGAAGGAGTCCTTCTCAAGTGGCAGTTTCTGTAATTGTGTCTCCCTCCCCTCAAATGCATTGCTTTAGGACATCCCATATAGTCATTATTATGGTTGCTCTGTGTGCCGTGATGTACGATAAAGAAATTAGGATTTTTCCGTCATACTTACCTGTAAAATCCTTTTCTTGGAGTACATCATGGGACACAGAGGTCCCTCCCATCTTTTTTGGGATATTCATTGCTTTGCTACAAAACTGAGGTCCTTCCTGTGTAGGAGGGGTTATATAGGGGTGGACTTCCTGCTTAACTATCTGACAGCCTCCTTCCACCAGTAGGTGGCGTATAACTCATATAGTCATTATTATGGTTGCTATGTGTCCCGTGACTCCAAGAAAAGGATTTTACAGGTAAATATGACAGAAAAATTCAAATTTTTAAAAAAAATTTTCAGTCTTTTTTGTTTAATTGGCAAACAATAAAAACAAACAATAAAAACCCAGTGATGATTACTAGGGATGAGCTTCGAGTTCGAGTCGAACTTATGTTCGACTCGAACATCGGCTGTTCGCCAGTTCGCCGAACAGCGAACAATTTGGGGTGTTCACAGCAAATTTGAAAGCAGCGGAACACCCTTTAGAAGTCTATGGGAGAAATCAAAAGTGCTAATTTTAAAGGCTTACAGTGGGGAAGGAAAGTATTCAGACCCCCTTAAATTTTTCACTCTTTGTTATATTGCAGCCATTTGCTGCAGATTTATTAAATAAGAAAAACTGAAATATCACATGGTCCTAAGTATTCAGACCCTTTGCTCGGTATTTAGTAGAAGCACCCTTTTGATCTAATACAGCCATAAGTCATTTTGGGAAAGATGCAACAAGTTTTTTCACACCTGGATTTGGGTATCCTCTGCCATTCCTCCTTGCAGATCCTCTCCAGTTCTGTCAGGTTGGATGGTAAACGTTGGTGGACAGCCATTTTTAGGTCTCTCTAGAGATGCTCAATTGGGTTTAAGTCAGGGCTCTGGCTGGGCCATTCAAGAACAGTCAACGGAGTTGTTGTGAAGCCACTCCTTCATTATTTTAGCTGTGTGCTTAGGGTCATTGTCTTGTTGGAAGGTAAACCTTCGGCCCAGTCTGAGGTCCTGAGCACTCTGGAGAAGGTTTTTGTCCAGGATATCCCTGTACTTGACCGCACTCATCTTTCCCTCGATTGCAACCAGTCGTTCTGTCCCTGCAGCTGAAAAACACCCCCACAGCATGATGCTGCCACCACCATGCTTCACTATTGTGACTGTATTGGACAGGTGATGAGCAGTGCCTGTTTTTCTCCACACACGCCACTTAGAATCAAGGCCAAAAAGTTCTATCTTGGTCTCATCAGACCAGAGAATCTTATTTCTCACCATCTTGGAGTCCTTCAGGTATTTTTTTTAGCAAACTCCATGTGGGCTTTCATGTGTCTTGCACTGAGGAGAGGCTTCTGTCGGGTCACTCTGCTATAAAGCCCCGACTGGTGGAGGGCTGTAGTGATGGTTGACTTTCTACAACTTTCTCCCATCTCCCGAATGCATCTCTGGAGCTCAGCACAGTGATCTTTGGGTTCTTCTTTACCTCTCTCACCAAGGCTCTTCTCCCCCGATAGCTCAGTTTGGCCGGATGGCCAGCTCTAGGAAGGGTTCTGGTCATCCCAAACCTCTTCCATTTAAGGATTATGGAGGCCACTGTGCTCTTAGGAACCTTAAGTGCAGCAGAATTTTTTTTGTAACCTTGACCAGATCTGTGCCTTGCCACAATTCTGTCTCTGAGCTCTTCAGGCAGTTCCTTTGACCTCATGATTCTCATTGCTCTGACATGCACTGTAAGCTGTAAGGTCTTATATAGACAGGTGTGTGGCTTTCCTAATCAAGTCCAATCAGTGTAATCAAACACAGCTGGACTCAAATGAAGGTGTAGAACCATCTCAAGGATGATCAGAAGAAATGGACAGCACCTGAGTTAAATATATGAGTGTCACAGCAAAGGGTCTGAATACTTAGGACCAGGGCTTTTTTTCAGGGGGAACTTGGTGGAACTCAGTTCCACCACCTCTGGCTCAGACCCTTGGGGGGGGGGCCTGCTGACCACAATCACTTGTAAACACAGAAGTCCGGTTTCTGTGTTTACAAGTGACAGCTCTGCACTCTGTGTGTAACCCCCCTGAACTCTGCACTCTGTATGTAATGCAATCTTGGTATTTAATGCCCCTTTAGGACCCTCCTACTGTTCCTGAAATTTGACTGACCACACCCACTATTTTATGTGATTTGGAGGATGTGTGTGTGGGTGGAGGGGCTTTGGGGGGTCGTGGTTGAGTTCCAGCACCTATTGTTTTAGAAAAAAAGCCCTGCTTAGGACCATGTGATATTTCAGTTTTTCTTTTTTAATAAATCTGCAAAAATGTCAACAATTCTGTGTTTTTCTGTCAATGTGGGGTGCTGTGTGTACATCAGGGCTGTGTTTTGGCCTAGGCCGACAAGGCCTAGGCCTAGGGCGGCACTTTGTGGGGGGCGGCAAAAAGGGCGCCCCCCCGCATGAGAAAAAGCCCCCCAACCCGTCTTGCTGATTCCCGGCTCCCGCTGCCGCCTCTCGCACACATGCAGCCCACGGCGGCCGGTGTTCTGCTCTCGGCAAGACACCGGCTTTCTGTAGCAGCGCCACTGTGTATGGGCGTGTTTGGCAGAGGGTGGGGGCGTGTATCTCACGCCCCCTACTCTCTGACAAGCACGCCCATACACCGCGGCGCCGCTATAGAAAGCCGGCCGCCGTGGGCTGAATGTGTGTGGGAGGCGGCAGCGGGAGCCGGGAATCGGCAAGACGGGTGGGGGGGCTTTTTCTCATGCAGGGGGGCAGCGTGTGTCACTCGCGCCCCCATTAGCAGCAGGTGACAGGTGGAGCCTTAAGCTCCGCCTACCCTCCCCTGCACTGCTTTCCTGCAGTGAATCGTCTCCTCGGCCCTGGGGCGAGATCTGGCTGTGACGTCAGGAGGAGGAGAGAGAGGAGCACGAGGGAAACCCCCAGGACAGCAGGTACAATGATTGAAAAAATTATATCAGTGTTATGGGCACTGGCAGTGGCAGCATTTGATGGGCACAGTGGCAGCATTTGATGGGCACAGTGGCTACGTTAGATGGGCACAGTGGCGGCATTTGATGGGCACAGTGGCTACGTTTGATGGGCACAGTGGCAGCATTTGATTGGCACAGTGGCTACGTTTGATGGGCACAGTGGCAGCATTTGATGGGCACAATGGCTACGTTTGATGGGCACAGTGGCAGCATTTGATGGGCACAGTGGCAGCATTTGATGGGCACAGTGGTTGCAATTGATGGGCACAGTGGAAGCATTTGATGGGTACAGTGGCTACGTTTGAGGGCACAGTGGCTGCAATTGATGGGCACAGTGACTGCGTTTGATGGGGCACAGTGGCTGCGTTTGATGGCTCAGTGGCTGAGTTTGATGGGGCACAGTGAGGCTGCAATTGATGGGCACAGTGGATGCGTTTGATGGCACAGTGGCTGCGTTTGATGGCACAAAGGCAGCAATTGATGGGCACAGTGGTGACAATTGATGGGCACAGTGGCTGTGTTTGATGGGGCACAGTGGCTGAGTTTGATGGGGCACAGTGAGGCTGCAATTGATGGGCACAGTGGCTGCATTTGATGGCACAGTGGCTGAGTTTGATGGGGCACAGTGAGGCTGCAATTGATGGGCACAGTGGCTGCGTTTGATGGCACAGTGGCTGCATTTGATGGCACAGTGGCTGCATTTGATGGGGCATAGTGGCTGCATCTGATGGCACCGTGGCTGCGTTTGATGGGGCACAGTGGCTGCATTTGATGGCACAGTGGCTGCGTTTGAGGGCACAGTGGCTGCATTTGATGGCACAGTGGCTGCATTTGATGGCACAGTGGCTGAGTTTGATGGGGCACAGTGAGGCTGCAATTGATGGGCACAGTGAGACCCCCCCCCGTGATAGCATTAAAACTCAGCAGCTACAAATACTGTAGCTGCTTACGTTTAATATTAGGACACTTACCTGTCCAGGGATCCAGCGATGTTGACACCTCAGCCGATTTTCAGATTGGCTCTCGGGTTTTGCCACTATCATTCATGGTAAGGGAAACCGACCGGTTCCCTACTGCACATGTGCGAAGCGCGTTGCACTTTCTGAATGGCCCAGTGGAGGAAGGAGGAGGGGGGGGCAAACCAGAGGGGACAGTGCAGTCTCCTGGAAGGGGGGAAGGGTACCTGTCAGAAATAGGTACTCGTTCCCCCCTGAAAGGTGCCAAATAAGCCTAAAGAGGAAGGGGTGTGGTTTACAGATGATAGGGTGGGTCTTAAACAGGAAGGGGTGTGGCCTTGGCAGGATGGGGTGGGTCGTATTTAAATTAGGGGGGTGCATGCGTTTGGTCAGGCCTAGGGCAGCACAAAACCTAAATACACCACTGGTGTACATTAACGAGGAAAAAAAATGAACTTAAATGATTTTAGCAAATGTATGCAATATAATAAAGAGTGAAAAATTTAAGGGGGTCTGAATACTTTCTGTCTCCACTGTATATGCATGGTATTGTCATAAAAAGTGTTTGGGGACCTGGGTCCTGCCCCAGGGGACATGGATCAATGCACAAAAAAGTTTTAAAAACGGCTGTTTTTTCGGGAGCAGTGATTTTAATAATTCTTAAAGTGAAACAATAAAAGTGTAATATTCCTTTAAATGTCGTACCTGGGGGGTGTCTATAGTATGCCTGTAAAGGGGCGCATGTTTCCCGTGTTTAGAACAGAATGACAGCAAAATGACATTTCAAAGGAAAAAAAGTCATTTAACCACTTCAGCCCCGGAAGGATTTACCCCCTTCCTGACCAGAGCACTTTTTACAATTTGGCACTGCGTCTCTTTAACTGCTAATTGCGCGATCATGCAATGCTGTACCCAAACAAAATTTGCATCCTTTTCTTCCCACAAATAGAGCTTTCTTTTGATGTTATTTGATCACCTCTGCGGTTTTTATTTTTTGCGCTATAAACAGAAAAAGACCGAAAATTTTGAAAAAAAAATATCATTTTCTACTTTTTGTTATAAAAAAAAAATCCAATAAACTCAATTTTAGTCATACATTTAGGCCAAAATGTATTCGGCCACATGTCTTTGGTAAAAAAAATGTCAATAAGCGTATATTTATTGGTTTGCGCAAAAGTTATAGCGTCTACAAACTAGGGTACATTTTCTGGAATTTACACAGCTTTTAGTTTATGACTGCCTATGTCATTTCTTAAGGTGCTAAAATGGCAGGGCAGTACAACCCCCCCAAATGACCCCATTTTGGAAAGTAGACACCCCAAGGAAATTGCTAAGAGGCATGTTGAGCCCATTGAATATAAATTTTTTTTTTGTCCCAAGTGATTGAATAATGACAAAAAAAAAAAAATTACAAAAAGTTGTCACTAAATGATATATTGCTCACACAGGCCATTGGCATATGTGGAATTGCACCCCAAAATACATTCAGCTGCTTCTCCTGAGTACAGGAATATCACATGTGTGGGACTTTTTGGGAGCCTAGCCACGTACGGGGCCCCGAAAACCAATCACCGCCTTCGGGATTTCTAAGGGCGTAAATTTTTGATTTCACTCCTCACTACCTATCACAGGTTTGAAGGCCATAAAATGCCCAGATGGCACAACCCCCCCCCCCAAATGACCCCATTTCAGAAAGTAGACACCCCAAGCTATTTGCTGAGAGGCATGTTGAGTCCATGGAATATATAATATATTTTGACACAAGTTGCGGGAAAGTGACACATTTTTTTTTTTTTTGCACAAAGTTGTCACTAAATGATATATTGCTCACACAGGCCATGGGCATATGTGGAATTGCACCCCAAAATACATTTAGCTGCTTCTCCTGAGTATGGGGATACCACATGTGTGGGACTTTTTGGGAGCCTAACCGCGTACGGGGCCCCGAAAACCAATCACCGCCTTCAGGATTTCTAAGGGTGTACATTTTTGATTTCACTCTTCACTGCCTATCACAGTTTCGGAGGCCATGGAATGCCCAGGTGGCACAAAACCCCCCCAAATGACCCCATTTTGGAAAGTAGACACCCAAAGCTATTTGCTGAGAGGCATGGTGGGTATTTTTCAGCTCTCATTTGTTTTTGAAAATGAAGAAAGACAAGAAAACATTTTTTTTTTTTTTTCAATTTTCAAAACTTTGTGACAAAAAGAGAGGTCTGCAAAATACTCACTATACCTCTCAGAAAATAGCTTGGGGTGTCTACTTTCCAAAATAGGGTCATTTGGGGGGGGGGGTTTGTGCCACCTGGGTATTCCATGGCCTCCGAAACTGTGATAGGCAGTGAAGAGTGAAATCAAAAATTTACGCCCTTAGAAAGCCTGAAGGCGGTGCTTGGTTTTCGGGGGCCCGTACGCGGCTAGGCTCCCAAAAAGTCTCACACATGTGGTACCCCCGTACTCAGGAGAAGCAACAGAATGTATTTTGGGGTGTCATTTCACATATTCCCATGACATGTTTGAGCAATATATCATTTAGTGACAACTTTGTGCAAAAAAAAAAAAAAAAAAAATTGTCTTTTTCCCGCAACTTGTGTCACAATATAAAATATTCCATGGACTCGACATACCTCTCAGCAAATAGCTTGGGGTGTCTACTTTCCAAAATGGGGTCATTTGGGGGGGTTTGAACTGTCCTGGCATTTTATGCACAACATTTAGAAGCTTATGTCACACACCACCCACTCTTCTAACCACTTGACTATGGTATGGCCTATACCAAACCTATCTTAATACTTATAAATACCTAATACGTACTTAACCTCTAAAATAACCAGACCACCCATTTTGGAGTAAATTGGCCACACTTGGCCACTTTATTAAACATTTTTAACCATACCTTTTCTTAGGTAAAAAAACACCATATATTATCAGAAACATTTTAAACCATTGTCAGGGATCCCTGGAGGCACCGACCACACATCACCGTATCAGCGTGTCCGAACACGGCTGTCAATCGCGCCCGCTCCGACTCAAGCGACATTAATCAAATTTACCCTCTGAAACCCATCTCCCAATGGCAGCTAAACCTTAGTTAACTGGCATCACCAAAAGGATACCATACCGATAATGGTTCCCCACTTCCATCACTTTATTCTTCATTTTCAATGCCTCCAAGGACCCCCAACCGCCATACACAAATATTGCCTATATAAAAGAACATCCCCCAAACACCAACAAACTTAAAGAAAGGGCGGGAGGGTGGGAGCTGCTTCCTCATCAGGTGGCAAGAGACTGATCACAGGCCCTTAACTCCTCCTACCCCCCCCCCCCCCGGAACACTAAACCTAACCACCCCCCTTTCCTATAGCTTATCACTTCCCACTCTATTAACCCCTATCCATGCCGGTTTCCTCGGCTCCCATGTCATGCAAGCCCTGCATTAGGCCTGCGCCCCACTCCGGACTTCTCTTGACTATGGTATGGCCTATACCAAACTTATCTTAATACTTATAAATACCTAATACGTACTTAACCTCTAAAATAACCAGACCACCCATTTTGGAGTAAATTGGCCACACTTGGCCACTTAATTAAACATTTTTAACCATACCTTTTCTTAGGTAAAAAACACCATATATTATCAGAAACATTTTAAACCATTGTCAGGGATCCCTGGAGGCACCGACCACACATCACCGTATCAGCGTGTCCGAACACGGCCGTCAGTCGCGGCCGCTCTGACTCAAACAACATTGATCAAATCTACCCGCTGATACCCATCTCCCAATGGCAGCTAAACCTTAGTTAACTGGCATCACCAAAAGGATACCATACCGATAATGGTTCCCCACTTCCATCACTTTATTCTTCATTTTCAATGCCTCCAAGGATCCCCAACCGCCACAGACCACAGGTGTGAAACCTTACACCAGTGGGCGCCCCACACAATGCAGAGCCCGCTGTACCCCATCCTCCAAGCCCAAACTCCACAAATCAATGCCTACCACATTAAGGTGGACCCCATCTCCCCTTAGGTATCTGTAAGTCTCCACCTCCAGTTCCCGATGTCGAACCACTAAACCTCCATTGCGAACTATAAAACGACCCACCTCCTTATTCACTTTGATCCATGTTTTGTTGAGTTTTTCTACAGATCTAGCAAACCTCCAGGACGTACGGCCCAAAATGTCTGACCACACCACCATAGTACGGGGAAAATCAGTACGGATCCTAAGGACATCAAATTTTATATCCCTAATAAGGTGACGCATAGATCTAACCCCCCAATAATTACCCCCAACATGTAGTACTAACACATCTGGGGCATGATCCAAACGGGCGTACTTGTGGATTTCCGGTATCACGCTGCTCCACAGCATGCCAGGAACTCCGATCCAGCGCACCATAGCGACCTCTCTCGGCACTCCCAACTGTCGACCATTTGGGCGTACATCCGCCCTTCGAGCCCCCCAAAACACAAATGAATGTCCCATAATCCATACGAGACCAACACCGGCATCTGAAATAAAATTAAGGAGCATGTAGAAACAAATAAACAACAAAGCCCCAACACATACACAACTGAACATGACCAACCCGTTCATCTAAACCAAGTGAGGGCGTATATAAAGTTTAAACCGCTCTGATTCCCACCGCCCTATACGCTTAATAACTGAACTGTCCAAACCCCACCTGGTTGCTTCTGTGGCAGCCCCAATGCGGAAGGAGTGAGAAGCGTAAACGGAAGGATCATGACCTGCCGATAATAAACAACGCCGAAAAACGGAAATGAACTGATATCGGGATAGCGAAGATCCATCACGATGGACCAAAAAGGAACCCCCGCTCACCGGGCGGCAATCCAGGAACTGCCGTATCGCAGAAACCGGGCAGGACGCACCACCAGGGATAGCATACACATGCACATACTTACCCTTACCTGCCCGATCTGTTTTAGACCTGCGAAGAAAAAGAGCTGCAGCCGCAGAACTACAGTGCACATCCCCAAACTGAAGTCCCCCATGCGCACGCCTGGAAGGACTAACCAGCTCGCCTAGCCTAAATGCCCCATAAAACGTCAGAATAAATGCCACTTTAAACAATCCAGCTTCATAAACTGAAGTACACACTTTACTTACCTCCCCCAGCAGCTGCTCCAGTATGGACAAAGTGACCGGGCGCCTGCTGTCCCTCCTTTTTGCCCCTCTCCTGTACCCCTTCAAGGCTTGCCGGACCATAAACTCTCTTGTGGCATCCCCTTCCCCCATCTTTTTAAACCAGAATGCCAATTCCGCCATTTTGCGATCCATAGCTGAGGCTGACACCCCCCGTTCAAAATTCAACCCAATAAAGTACAATAATGCTGTCACTCTTCCTACTCCAACTCCACTGTCCACCCGTCCCAGCAACCCACACCATTCCCGCCAAACTTTAGCGTATGCTGCCCATGTACTCGCACAAACCGACTTCCTGATCGAATCCATGATGATTCCAACGGTATTTGCCACAACTCCGGAGGACATGGATTCCCGTGCTGCTCCGCTGCAGGTGTCACCGCCCGGAATCTGTCCCACTGAAACCGAGACAAAGCATCAGCAACAGTGTTAGAGGTGCCAGGAATATGCACGGCGTACAGAAAAACATTAAACTGCAAACAACACAACACCAGGTGCCGCACAAACACACCACTGGCACTGAAGAGGCCGTCACTTGATTAATGACCTGAACTACCCCCATGTTATCGCAGTGTAATCTTATTTTCCGATTTCTGAAAACCTCCCCCCAAATTTCCACTGCCACGATAACAGGGAATAGCTCTAGCAAGACCAAATTTCTGAGGAAACCGGCCTTACGCCATTCCTCCGGCCACCGCTCAGCACATCACCGCCCCTCCAGGAAGGCCCCGAAGCCAGACGACCCAGCTGCGTCGGTATAGAATTCCATATCAAAATCCATACTAAACGGGCCTCCATCCACAATGCCCTGCCGTTATATGAATCCAGGAAAACATGCCAAATGCGCAGGTCCTCCCTGTGCTCCCGCCTCAGCGTGATGTAATGAATCGGGGATGAGACACCTGCAGTCACCGCAGACAAGCGGCGACAAAACACACGCCCCATGGGCAAAATCCTGCAAGCAAAATTCAGCTTTCCCAACAGCGATTGCAACTGGCGCAGCTGAATTTTGCGTTTACCCACCATACCTCGGATCTCCGATTGAAGGACCAGCAGTTTGTCCTCCGGTAAGCAGCATTCCATGGCCCTGGAATCGATCATAATACCTAGGAAGCTGATTTCGGTGACCGGACCCACCGTTTTATCAGGAGCCAATGGTATTCCAAAACGCGCCAAAATATGCTGAAGGGTAGCCAGCAAATTCCCGCACACCTTAGATGAAGGAGGGCCGACATGCAAGAAATCGTCGAGATAATGAATGATGGAATTAATTCCTGACACATCGTGTATAACCCATTCCACAAATGAACTGAACGTCTCAAACAGTGAGCATGAGATAGAACAGTCCATTGGCAGGCACCGATCGACATAATATTCCCCCTCCCGTTGACATCCCAAAAGGTAAAAACTGTCAGGGTGAACTGGAAGTAACCGAAAAGCCGCCTCAACGTCAGTCTTCGCCATGAGGGCCCCCCGGCCGTAACGCCGAACCCAATTAACCGCCGCATCGAACGATGTATATGACACCGAGCATGCATCAGGATCAATGGCATCATTGACAGACCCCCCCTTAGGAAAAGACAAGTGATGAATCAACCTGAATTTGCCCGGCTCTT
This sequence comes from Aquarana catesbeiana, assembly GCA_037953035.1. Taxonomy (NCBI): domain Eukaryota; kingdom Metazoa; phylum Chordata; class Amphibia; order Anura; family Ranidae; genus Aquarana; species Aquarana catesbeiana. The sequence continues at coordinate 714,864 of JBBHAA010000108.1, forward strand.
TCTTGGGTACCACCCCCAAGGGAGAAACCACCAGGTCTGTCCTAGGGAGGGATGGAAAAGGGCCGCTCATCCGACCCAATGCCACCTCTTTTGCTAGCTTCTCAGATACTACCCCTGGATGTTCAAAAGCTGATTGCAAATTCCTAGCTACAAGAGGAATATTTTATAACGCGCATGGAATACGAAAACCCTCGGAAAAACCTGACCAGCCGCCTGATCTGGATATCTATTTAGAAAGGGACGCATCCTTTCCACCCTCACCGGAGTCCTCCCTCTTTCCTGAAGAATCCCCGAGCTTACCTTTCCCTCTTTTGAAACACCGGGATAACATGTGCCCGCCCCCACAACCTGAGCATTCATGCTTGAAACAGCAACTGCTTCCATACCTACAGGCCCCCTCATTAAATTGCCAACACACCCCTTTAACTTTTGGGGCCGGCTGTCCCGGGGCATCCGCACCTCCGACCCTGCCTGGAAATAACATAGAAGCAGGCCGAGCCACAGACATAAGCTTCATCCGACCGACCGGGAGAAAGTCGCATCCTGGTGGCCCGCTGTAACCGGGATCGAAACCGATGAGGCCACAGGCACGGGTCTGGAAGTGTTTGTCCCGGCCCCCGCGCTGTGCCTCGCTCCTGCGCTTCCAGCGTTTCTCCTACTGGGTCCTGCTGCCAAGGCAGGTGATGATGAGGGTACCCGACTCGCTCCGCCCCCCGACCTCAGGGAGCGACCATCTTGGATGTTGGACAGGGGGACACCGGTCGCTCGCACCGACTGACCAGTCCCCGTCTGGCGACCTCTCCCACGCTGGGCCGACTCCCTAGAAGGGGCCACATTAGGTGAGCTGGCCGCGTGCTCCCGTCTCCCGCGGTGTGCTGGCGGGACCGGGGGGGATGGCGCATCCCGGCCACCGCCAGATGAGCTCCGCTGGCATCAGGGATTCCTCCCGGTGCTCGCACCGGCCGCCGGAGTGGACGGCGGAACCGATGCGCCCGGAGGGTCCACCATGCGTGGGCTCCCTAGTTGGTGCAAAGCTCGGGGGGAGGAGGGGGGTGAAAAGTGTTCCGGAGCCCAGGACCTCCGAGCACGCCGTGCCCCAGATGTACCTGCTACCGGTGAGTCCTCCTCGGTAATCACCGTGATCTGTCTGTGGAGCCATTCAGGGCCATGAGAAGCAGCTGCGGCCCGCAATTGAAGAAAAGCATCCATGCTTGCCATGTTGAAGGGAGAGAGAAACACGCTGCAGCTGCTTCCTCATCCGGTGGCAAGAGACTGATCACAGACCCTTAAATCCTCCTACCCCCTCCGGGAACACTAAACCTAACCACCGCCCTTTCCTATAGCTTATCACTTCCCACTCTATTAACCCCTATCCATGCCGGTTTCCTCGGCTCCCATGTCATGCAAGCCCTGCATTAAGCCTGCGCCCCACTCCGGGCTTCTCTTGAAGACAAAGCGCTTTCTGACACTTTTTATTTTTATTTAAAAATTTTTTTTTTTTGCAAGAACCCCCAAACATTATATATTTTTTTAAAGCAAATGCCATACCGATTAAAATGGTGGGGGGTTTCATTTTTTTTCACACAGTATTTGCGCAGCGATTTTTCAAACGCATTTTTTGGGGAAAAAACACACTTTTTAAAATTTTTATGCACTAAAACACACTATATTGCCCAAATGTTTGATGAAATAAAAAAGATGATCTTAGGCCGAGTACATGGATACCAAACATGACATGCTTTAAAATTGCGCACAAACGTGCAGTGGCGACAAACTAAATACATTTTTATAAGCTTTTAAAAGCCTTTACAGGTTACCACTTTAGATTTACAGAGGAGGTCTTCTGCTAAAATTACTGCCCTCGATCTGACCTTCGCGGTGATACCTCACATGCATGGTGCAATTGCTGTTTACATTTGACGCCAGACTGACGCTTGCGTTCGCCTTTGTGCAAGAGTAGGGGGGACAGGGGTGCTTTTTTTTTTTTTTCTTTTTTCTTTATTATTTTTTTTGCTTTTTTATCTTATTTTTAAACTGTTCCTTTCATTTTTTTTTTTAAATCATTTTTATTGTTATCTCAGGGAATGTAAATATCCCCTATGATAGCAATAGGTAGTGACAGGTACTCTTTTCTGAAAAAACTGGGGTCTATTAGACCCTAGATCTCTCCTTTGCCCTCAAAGCATCTGACCACACCAAGATCGGTGTGATAAAATGCTTTCCCAATTTCCCAATGGCGCTGTTTACATCGGCGAAATCTAAGTCATGAAATGCTCCTAGCTTCCGGTTTCTTAGGCCATAGAGATGGAGCCACTCTGGTCTCTGATCAGCTCTATGGTCAGCTGTCTGAATCACCGGCTGCATTCTCAGGTTCCCTGTTGGGACAGGAGAGTCAGAGAAAAACATGGAAGACGGTGGGGGGATTCCCTCCCACTGCTTATAAAAGCAGTCTAGAGGCTAATTAGCCGCTAGGATTGCTTTTACATGAAAGCCGACTGCTGGCTGAAAAGAATGATACCAAGATGATACCTAAACCTGCAGGCATCATTCTGTTAAAACCACTCAAAGTCCAGCAACATACCAGTACGTTGCTGGTCCTTGTTGGGCATATATTGTAAACTTTTTTTTTATGCAGCCTGTGGGCTGAACGAAAAAAAGAGATTGATCGGTGGGTATGCCCACCATTACAATACCTCCCTTCATCCACCCACTTCTAATGATGGGCATACATGCACCGTATATATATGCATTTAACGCAACCTGTGCCTAAAATATATATATGCCGAAGCATGGGGGCATCCTCCCGCAAAAGGCAGGAGCAAACCGCTCCTCTACCCACTGCTGCCCCCACGCTTCGGCATATATGCTGAAGTATGTAACTGTGGTGGTGAAATCACCTCCGACAGCGCTGGAGTCACGGCTTTATATATCGTGGGAGCAAACGCTGTTGCTGTCAAGATAAATAAATCCGCTCTGCAGCTGAATGGCGTACCTGAAAACAAAAAAATGGTTACCAATAAAACACAGTAAAGTATAAAAAAATTGCATATCTGAAAAGCAAACATGGTAAAACATAATAACAATAAAACATTGCAGAATAAAATACAGTAAAAAAGAGCAGAACAATAGAGAGAGAATAGAGAGAGAGAGAACAATAAAACGACAACTATTTTTGTTTTTTTTATTTTATATTTTTTTGTTGTTTTTATTCATTTTATTTTATTTTATTTTTTTTACACTTTTTTTAGTAACTTTAACTTTTGTAACTGGTACCAGGTTTGGGTCTCTCAAAATGCGATGGCATCTTGGGAGACCCTGTGAAAGTGTGTCCTAGTCTGTGCAGTGCTGTACCCTACGCTAATACTCAACTAGTGTATGGTAGCGTTCAAAACATTCACCAATGTATAGACCAGGATTGTCAGGACAGGAGGGACAATAATACCGGGTGTCACGCCTATATCCGCGCTTGCTGCAGACACAACATCTTTTTTGGGGGGCTCGTTGGGTAGGGGTACTCGGGAGGACATAAGGAAAATGCCTCTCATGCAGCCGGCTTACTGCATTTGGTTGGGGAAGGTGAGGTGGAGCACCGTCTGGAAACAGAAGGGCTCTGACGATCTCTTTCTGGAATTTAAGGAAGGATCCAGTCCGTCCTGAAGCTCTGTATAGCACATGAGCATTCAGCAAAGCCAATTGAAATAAATAAACAGACACTTTTTTGTACCAGCGTCTGGCCTTACGGGCAACTAGGTACGGCGCCAACAACTGGTCGTTGAGGTCCACCCCTCCCATATTTTGGTTATATTCGTGGACACAGAGGGGTTTCTCCACAACACCAGTCGCCGTAGTAATTTGGACCGTCGTGTCTGCATGAAAGGAGGTAAGAACGAAAACATTCTTATTATCCCTCCACTTCATAGCGAGCAAGTTATTACACTGCAAGCAGGCTCTCTCCCCCAGCCTAAGACAGGAATCTACAAGCCGCTGGGGAAAGCCCCGGCGATTAGGTCGCACGGTGCCACATGCTCCAATCTGTTGATCAAAAAGGTGACTAAAAAGTGGCACGCTCGTGTAATAATTGTCCACGTACAAGTGGTACCCCTTTCCGAATAAGGGTGACACCAAGTCCCACACTATCTTGCCAGCGCTTCCTATGTAGTCAGGGCAGTTTGTCGGCTCTACGTGACTATCTTTGCCCTCGTAAACCATAAAACTACATGTATAGCCTGTGGCCCTGTCACAGAGCTTATACATCTTGACCCTATATCTGGCACGCTTGCTGGGAAGGTACTGTTTGAATGACAAGCGGCCAGAAAATTTAATCAGGGACTCATCAACGCAGACAACTTGATGGGGAGTAAACAAGTCTGCAAAACGCTGATTGAAGTGGTTTACGAGGGGCCGAATTTTGTAGAGCCGATCGTATTCAGGGGCTCCACGAGGACGACAGAGTTCATTGTTGTTGAAGTGCATGAACCGCAAAATCTGCTCGTATCGTGCCCTGGTCATGGAGGCAGAGAACACGGGCATATGGTAAATTGGGTCAGTGGACCAATATGACCGCAACTCACTCTTTTTATTTATGCCCATGTCGAGGGAAAGGCCCAGAAAGATCTTAAATTCGGAGACCGTAATTGGTCTCCAATCTCTGGCAAGGGAGGACTGGGGAATAGTGGCGATGTGTTGACCAGCGTATAAATTGCTTTGGTCCACAATAGATCTATCGAGATCTTCGGTGAAAAACAGCGAATAAAAATCCAGTGGCGTAAAATCAACTGTTTCCACCTGAATTCCAGGTTGGCCAGTGAATGGGGGAAGTACGGATGCTGCAGAAGTGGTGGGTTCCCAATTCAGATTGGCGAATGCAGCAGGAAGGGCACTATGGGCACGACGGGCCTGTGTTCGTCTTCTTGGTGGCAGCGGGACACTACTAGTGCTTGCCACCTCGCCAGCTTGAACTGCACTTATGGGACTCGCCACGTCACCACGTGATACTGCAGTGCTGGATGTACGACCAGGGTGTACTAGGCCGCTGGTGCTTGCCAGGTCACCAGAAGGAATAGCGGCGATAGTACTTCTCTGCTCCATACGAGGGACCTGCGGTTCTTGCACATCAAGGACAGAAGAAGAAGTTTGGGGTCTGGTACGCCTGACCTTGGCAGGGACCACAACTCCGTCGTCAGAGCTATCTGTCATGGAGCCGCTGTCCTCTACAGGATCGTATTCTGAGCCTGAATCTGACAGATGAGTGACTTCCTCTTCACTATCTGTTATGCTCAGAAACGTGTAGGCCTCTTCACTAGTGTACCTTCGATTTGCCATTTTGGGCTCTAAATTTAGGGGTACACTAGTGAGACACAGGCAAAAAAGCTCCTGACTGTTAGCGACTGATTCAAAACGCTACCAAAAAACTGTTATGCGATCGCAGGGATCAGGCCTGACTCTGCGAACGCTGCAGTTATGTGTGCTTAGTGTTTTTTAAGTGTCAGTGATCGATCTATACTGCACTTGGGTGGGCTGGGCAGGGACGGGCCGAGGGGCAAAACGCAGGTTCTAGCAGGTATCTGGGCTGATCCCGCTAACACTGTGTTTATGGGGACCCTAAACTGCTGGGGACGCTAGTATATTGATCCATTCAGATACTATAGCACTAAGGGAGGTGTATACTGCGTGCGTGGGTGTTAGCGGTACTGGCGCTAACCTGACGCTGCCTGGGGTGACGTAGACCTTATCTGACCCTAAAAACGTAACTTATATCACCGCCGGGCAATTACGGTGTTAAATCTTTATTAGGAAATAAACTGCGGGTGCCCTGAAACTATAATAAACTATAAAAAACAAACTAACTAACCAGTGTCACCCGTAACAGTTATACGGTGATCACTGGTGAAATGGTTAACTAGGGGGCAATCAGGGGGTTAAAACCTTTAGTAGGTAGTATATGGGGGTCCCTGTCGCTATAAAACACTGACGGAGAACCTATATACTTACCTCCCTAACTAGCGTCACCTGTGTCACTAATACAGCGATCAGAAAAACGATCGCTTAGTGACACTGGCGACGGGGTGTGATCAAGGAGTTAACCTTTATTAGGGGGGGTTAGGGGGGTACCCTGGACCTAAAGGGGGTACCCTAGACCTAAAGGGGGCTAACCCTAACTTCCCTAACACTTATAACTGTCACAAACTGACACCAATGCAAAAAAAACCTGCTATTGGTGTCACTGTGACAGGGGGTACAGGGGGGTGATCGGGGGGTGATGGGGGGTGAAAAGTGTGCCTAGTGTGTTCTACTGAAAGTGTAGTGTTTGGTGCACTTACTTGATGTCTTCTCTCCTCGGCGCCAGAACGAAAAGACCGGCTTGAGGAAAGATGACATCACTTCCTCTGCCTCTGTTTACATTACAGAGGCAAAGGAAGGATTTCATTCGCCGGGAGCGATCGCGAGGGGGTGGCCACGAATGGATGGCCTCCCCCTCACCTCTGATCGCCGGGAACAAATGCCGGCCGATCTGACCCCCCGCCCGCGGGGGGCAGATCACGTACAGGTACGTGATTCTGCCTGCCTGTGCCATTCTGCTGACGTATATCAGCGTGAGGCGGTCGGCAACTGGTTAAGGGGAACCCCGCACCCAAATTAAAAAAAGAAAAGGCGTGTGGCCCCCAGGCCCTATATACTCTGAACAACAATACAGGCGGTTCAAAGAAGACAGGGACTGTAGGTTTGTTCTTAAGTTGAATCTGTTTGTAATTTGGAATTTGGAACAGGTACATTTTTTAAGTGTAGCTCCAGCCAAAAAATCTATTTTTTAAGCTTTTTGGATAACATAGGGAAGGGTTATCATCACCCCTGTAACATTTGTTTTGCTGTCTGTGCCCCTGTTCAGAAGATTTCACCTCACTTTCTGCCCCAATGACAATTGGATTTTGAAAATTTGGGTTTTTTAGGGAAACAAGGATTGGTGATAATAAAGCATCAGTGGAGACACCTTTTTCCCACATTAACTCTTACAGGAGAAAATTTTACCTTCCTAGGGGTAGATTTCCTCTCACTTCCTGTTGTCTCCCTCCGTTTGTAAGTCGGATGTTTGAAAGTAGGGGACCGTCTGAATATACTATACGGCCTGCCCTATAAACTCTGCAGAAATTTTGGGCCTTAGGTGTTAGTGGTACCAGAACACTGGAAGCCTGAAATATTATATCAAGAATTGTAATTACATGCCCCTGTTGAACAGGGTCAGAAAAATTGGGCCTTTGATGGTGTGGTGGTGTTGCCACAACACTGTAAGCTCTCACAGTTACTCTTGGTGGGCGCAGGAACGGGCACTGCTGTGAAATATTAGATCAAAAATTGTAATTACACGCCCCTGTTAAACAGGGGCTGAAAAATTGGGCCTTAGGCAGTGGTGGTGCCACAACACTGTAACCCCTCACAGATTCTGTTGAGCGCAAGAATGAGCCCTGCTGTGAAATAGATCAAAAATTGTAATTACACACCCCTGTTAAACAGGTGCAGAAAAATTGGGCCTTAGGCACTGGTACTACAACACAGCAACCCCTCACAATACTCTAGTTGAGCGCAGGAACATGCCCTGCTGCGAAATATTACAGCAAAAATTGTAATTACGTGTCCCTGTTAAACAGGGGCAGAAAAATTGGGCCTTAGGCACTGGTGCTGGTGCCACAACACTGCAACCCCTCAAAGATACTCTAGTTGAGCGCAGGAACGAGCCCTGCTGCAAAATATTACAGCAAAAATTGTAATTACACGCCCCTGTTAAACAGGGGCAGAAAAATTGGGCCTTAGCCACTGGTGCTGGTGCCCAGAACCAAAAATGTTCTTAGAAGCTATCAACATGAACATTGAGGAGGAATAAGTCACTCAGCATAACAGGATAGTCACTCAGCATCAGCATAGGCAGTCTTCAAGGGATCTCGCATTCATAAAAAAATGAATTGGTTACATCAGCACCAGGTGCCTGGTAGCTGGTGATCCAAGACTGATTCATTTTTATGAAGGTGAGCCGATCAACCGAGTCTGCGGACAGGCGCACTCTGTGATCGGTTGTAAAGCCTCCAGCAGCACTGAATGTGCATTCAGATAGATTGCTGGATGCAGGACAGGCCAGTAGCTCAATTGCATACTGTGCAAGCTCTAACCAGTGATCCATCCTCAAGACCCAGTAACCCATGGATTTTCGGTTGGAAAGGTCTCCAAGTCTTATCTTGCCCCAAGGTATTCCTGCACCATGTAAATCAGATGCTCCTTCTGTGACTGACCGAAGCATCAGCAATACGTTGTCCAAGAGGACCAGGAAATTGCAACCTCCCAGGCTCGGGAAATGCATTGCACAAACCTTTCTGCAAGGCCTCCCTTCCACAACCTTACCCTTGTAACGTGGATCAAGAAGGGTTGCCAGTCAATACTGATCCCTCTCCTTGATACCATGAATCTGAGGGTCCTTTCGCAGGTTTCCAGGATCAGGGAGGCCATGCAGCGTAAGTTTGCTGAGGCATTAGGTCCGGCGTCCTCTGGGTCACTAAGGATGACATGATCTGCATCCACCTCCTCCCAGCCACGTACAAGTCCATGGGTTTCTGGGAACTGAAAACGATCCCTTGAAGACTGATGCTGGTGCTGAGTGCCAGGCTCCACCTTCTTGCTGACACAACCCTCCTCCTCCTCTTCCTGTGTGATACTGTCTGGATAAAGGGGGCCTTGAGAGGTAAGGAAGTCCCAATCTTCCCCCCTCTGTTCTGCCTCAAGTGCCCTGTCCATTATTCCACGCAGTGTGTGCTCCAACAGGAAGACAAGAGGGACACCATCACTGATGCATGCACTGTCATTGCTCACAATCCTCATGGCTTCCTCAAATGGTGACAGGACAGTGCATACATCCTTGATCATTAGCCACTGGTGTGGCGAAAAAAAGCCAAGCTCTCCTGACCCTGTCCTGGTGCCATACTCGCACAGGTACTCATTGATGGCCCACTGCTGCATGTGTAGCCGCTGCAGCATTGCCAACGTTGAGTTCCACCTGGTGGGCATGTCACAGATGAGGCGGTTCTTGAGCAGGTTGTATTCATTTTGAAGGTCAGCCAGCCGAGCACTGGCATTATATGACCGGCGGAAATACCCACAGACTTTCCTGGCCTGCCTCAAGAGATCCCGTAAGCCCAGGTACCTGCACAAGTACCGCTGCACCACCAAATTAAGGATGTGAGCCAAACAGGGAACATGGGTCAAGTTTCCCTGTCGGAGGGCGGAGAGGAGCTTGGTGCCACTGCCGCAAACCACCATTCCTGGCTGAAGCTGGCATGGCATCAACCACCTCTGAACCTGCCCCTGCAGAGCTGCCAGAATCTCTGCCCCAGTGTAGCTCCTGTCCCCTAAGCAGACCAACTCAAGCACAGCATGGCATCTTTTTGCTGAGTGCTTGCGTAGCCCCTAGAACGGCTAGGGAGCACCGCTGGTTCCGAGGACAAATCTGCACAGGAAGAGGCCATAGAGAAAGAAGAAGAGGAGGGGGTGGAGGAGAGAGGTGTGGCAAAATCACCACTACCAGCATTTTGGAGGCGTGGTGGTAGAACAAGCTCCAACATTACTGCACCCTGTCCTGCATCCTTCCCAGCTGCCAGCAGGGTTACCCAGTGCTCATGAAAGAAAGGTAACATCCCTGTCCATGCCTGCTGGACCATGAGTCAGCGGTAATATGCACCTTACCGCTGATTGCCCTGTCCAACAAGGCCAAAACATTGCCTTCCACATGCTGGTAGAGAGCCGCAATGGCCTTCCAAGAAAAAAAATGGCATTTGGGAACCTGCCACTGAGGTACCGCACATTCCACAAATTCTCGAAAGGGGGCAGAGTCTACCAACTGAAAAGGCAGCAGTTGGAGTGCTAGCAATTTAGCCAAACTAGCATTCAGCCGCTGAGCAAGTGGATGGCTGGGACCGAATTTCTTTCGACGGTTTAGCAACTGGGGTAGGGAAATTTGCCTGCTACAATCAGATTTAGGTGTACCGCTAGCAGATTGAGCAGAAGTGCTTGGGACACCTCATTCTACACCTTCATTCCTCTCAGTGCAGGTCTCTGAGAGGACTGAAGGTATAGTGGGGTTGGAGATGCCAGCTGATGAGGAGCAAGGAGAGGTCTGCCTTGTTCTTTGGTGTGGGTCTTTTAAGTACTGTTGCCAATGGACTGCATGGGAGCTCGACATATGTCTGGTCAAGCATGAGGTGCCCAAGCGGCTGCTGTTTTGGCCACACTTGATACGCTTCAGACATATGTTGCAAACAGCAATGGTGCGATCTGCTGCACACGTCTCAAAAAAGGCCCACACCAAAGAACCTTTAAAAAAATGCACAGAGTCAGCAGCGCCCTGCACATGTGGAGCTCTGCGGTGTGATGCAGTCGGTTGGCTGTCCTTAAGCTGGTCCCTGGAGGGCATCCTGCCTCGTTGGAGATGTGCGTTCTCCTCCTCCTCTCTTCTATCAGGCACCCACGTAGAGTCAGTGACCTCATCATCCCCTCCCTCCTTGCCACTGGAGCAAACCTGGCAGTATGCTGCAGCTGAGGGAACATGACTGGCAGTTTTTTGCCCTTCTTGGGCCCCCCCTCTCTCACATTACGGCCTTCATCCTCAACCCGGGTACCATCATCGGAGCCTTCAAAACGCTGCGAATCCTCCTGCAGCATGTACTTGACCTTGTGGTTGAACAGTTCGGGGACTCCTATATATATATTTATGCACTGCAGATCACTGAATAACCTGCCTGGCCTGTCTACCTGAAAGTGTCTTTGAATACGTACACCAGGAATGGCCTATAGTCAGGTTTAGGTTTGGCTAGACTGGAATGCAGTGTATATATATGTGTTGGAGACTGTATATATATTTAATGCACTGCAGAGCACTGAATCACTTGCCTGCCTACCTGCAAGTCTATTTGAAAACGTACACCAACAATGGCCTGCAGTCAGATATAGGCTTGGCTAGACTGGAATGCAGTGGATATATATATGTTGGAGAATGTATATATATGTTTAATGCACTGCAGATCACTGAATCACTTGCCTGCCTGAAAGTGTATTTGAAAACGTACACCAGCAATGGCCTGCAGTCAGATATAGACTTTGCTCGACTGGAATGCAGTGGATATCTATATGTTGGAGACTGTATATATATTTAATGCACTGCAGATCACTGAATCACTTGCCTGCCTGAAAGTGTATTTGAAAATGTACACCAGCAATGGCCTTCAGTCAGATATAGGCTTGGCTAGACTGGAGTGCAGTGGATATATATATGTTGGAGAGTAGATACTGTATATATATTTAATGCACTGCAGATCACTGAATCACTTACCTGCCTGAAAGTGTATTTGAAAACATATACCAGCAATGGCCTGCAGTCAGATATAGGCTTGGCTAGACTGGAATGCAGTGGATATATATATGTTGGAGACTGTATATATATATATATTTAATGCACTGCAGATCACTGAATCACTTGCCTGCCTGCCTGAAAGTGTATTTGAAAACGTACACCAGCAATGACATGCAGTCAGATATAGACTTGGCAGACTGGAATGCAGTGGATACATATATGTTGGAGACTGTATATATATTTATTGCACTGCTGATCACTGAATCACTTGCCTGCCTGCCTGAAAGTGTATTTGAAAACGTACACCAGCAATGGCCTTCAGTCAGAAATAGGCTTGGCTAGACTAGAATGAAGTGGATATATATGTAGGTGACAGTATATATATTTTATGCACTGCAGAACACTGAATAACCTGCCTGGCCTGCCTGAAAGTGTATTTGAATATATATAATATATTACACTGCAGCTAACTGAATCAACTGCCTGCCTGAAGTATATTAGAAACAGTACACCAGGAACGGTCTGCAGTGAGATCTAGCTAAACTGGATACAGTGTGTACATATATAATTATATATATATATATATATATATATATATATATATATATATATATATATATATACTAAATACACTGCAGCTAACTAAATCAACTGCCTGCCTGAAGTATATTAGAAACAGTACACTAGGAAGGTCTGCAGTGAGATATAGCTAAACTGGATACAGTGTATATCTTCATACAAAGCCGGGATGTATATATATACTAAATACACTGCAGCTAACTGAACCAACTGCCTGCCTGAAGTATATTAGAAACAGTACACCAGGAAGGTCTGCAGTGAGATATAGTTAAACTGGATACAGTGTATATCTTCATACAAAGCCGGGATGTATATATATACTAAATACACTGCAGCTAACTGACCAACTGCCTGCCTGAAGTATATTAGAAACAGTACACCAGGAACGGTCTGCAGTGAGATCTAGCTAAACTGGATACAGTGTAATATATATATATATATATATATATATATATACCAGTCTGACTGTATATATTTATTAAATACACTGCAGCTAACTGAATCGCCTGCCTGAAGTAGATTAGAAACAATACACCAGAAATGGACTGCCTGCTCAATCTAACGCCAGCAACACACTACACAGGGCAGACATGCAGTCAGCCTTATATAGTGTGGGGCGTGGACTTGACCCCCTGAGCCATAATTGGCCAAAAGTACCCTGCCTTTGGCCAATTATGGCTCTCTTTGCTGACGGCGCTGTGTTTGGCCAAAGCATGTGGGTCATAGTGCATGATTGGCCAGTCATCAGCCAGCAATGCACTGTGATGATGCATTATGGCGTGTGACGCGCTACTCAAATTTGGCGCAAATGCCCCATAATGTTCGTTCTTCATCGAACAGCCGATGTTTGTGACAAACTCATGTTCGTGACGAACTCATGTTCGGCTCGAACAGAAAGCTCATCCCTAATGGTGAACAGAATTGGAACGTTGTTGAGAATTTTTGGGATGAACCACCAGTGATTTACGATCTAATGTTGGTCCGAGTGCGCCTTTGGAGCTACCAGATGGTGAAGTTTTGGTGTTTCCTTTCCGTTTCTTGGAAGATCTCTCACCTGTGATATCATGATAAATTGTAGACTGACTGGAAGACACAGAAGACATTGATGATACATCAGATACATGAATTCTGTGATTAAGTGGTGCCTGATTATTTTGTTGGGAAAACATCTAGGTTGTATCTTTTGGTTTCATTTATATGCATTATATATGGTTTCATTTATATGCATAGCCCATATCATGAGCTGACTTATCATGTGTATATTTATTTTATTTATTGCTAATAATATCAATGGTATATTTTTCTATATGATCCTTTAACTCCAGTTCTTTTAACAAAGCTGGGTAGGGTAAGAAGTAAAAATTGTTCATCATACCATTTTTGAATTTGTGCATCAACCTCAGAAAGTTCAGTCTCATACTGATTACACAGCATAGACATAATTTCAGAGGAACACGTTTGTAAATTTTGTTCCCATTTATTTTTCAAAGCCTCATCAATTTTCTTAAGACTTGGAAAACTTTGTATTCACAATACCCATGGGGTGACTCTATTTTCAATGTACAGTATTTTTCAAAATATTTTTTTACCAGAATATTCTGACTTGTTTCCTCCACTAGACAGAGTTTTAAAAAGGATTTATCAAGATTAGCCTCCTTAGCTTCAGATGCATTCTGGGAAAGATGAATTTTTGACATGAAACCCTCCCAAGCTTCTCCACAGAATTTCACCATTGTGCCAGGTATCAACGAAGAATAAACATACAAAGAAAAAAAGAAAAAATATAGAAAGGACAGATCAAGATGAATAAACAGATATAAGTATAACTTTCTAAATAATATCCACATTAGTAAGAAAGAGTGGTGTAGTAAGACACCTGTTAAGTAGAATGTAGACCAATGTGGATAGATTCACACAATGTAAAGCATCCCTGGGTTATTGGAGCAAATAGAACAAAGGATTGGACTATAGCGGTGCAAGAAAAAAAACAAAGAAAAATATTTTAAGATAAAATTTTCAAAATGTCCGCATGGGGTGTCAGCCTTCTGATAAAAATAGAATATACAAACACAATACCATAATTAGTACACAATACATTTTTCATATATAATTATACAATTAATTTAAATTTAATTGAAATATCTACATTCTAAAGCTTAAATGTACTTCCAATTTTTTTTTATAAGCAAACATATAAGCAGAACTCCATTTCAAGCCTTTTTGTACTTTGGATAGAATGGGGAAAAGTTAGAACCAGTTTTTTTTTCGTACATCTTTTGTGATCCACAGTACAGAAAGTTTTGAAACCTTGACATGGATGGTGAAAAACAAAACAAAGGTTTTTACCCTTTAATCACTCAACATTAAAGGGGTTGTAAACCCTCATTTTAAACAGCAAAAAAACAAACATGTCATACTTACCTCCATTGTGCAATTTGTTTTGCACATAGTGGCCTCCAGTCCTCCTGTTCTGGGGTCCCTTAGAGGCGCTGGTGGCTCCTCCCCACATCGAGTGTCCACATTGAAGAAGCGCTCTCCTTGGTGGACACCCGTGCGGGTGCACTCCTGAGTCCCGCATCAGAGTCCATCCACACAGAATGCAGAACTCGGCCCCACCCCCCGGTGCTGCATAATTGGATTTGATTGACAGCAGCGGGAGCCAATGGCTGCGCTGCTATCAATCTATTCAATCAGGAAACGAGACACTAGCTAGTGCTGGTGTGCTTGTTCCTGGCTGGAGAAAGATCGGGTCGGGTAAGTAAAACGGGGGTTCGGGGGGCTGCAGCACCACAGAAGGTTTTTCACCTTAATGCATAGAATGCATTAAGGTGAAAACCATGAGGGTTTACAACCCCTTTAAGAATTTATATAAGCTATCTGCCTCATCATTTTTAAATATCTATGAATGTTTTCAACCATTAAAGTGGTTGTAAACCCTTACAGACCACTTTGTGCTACAGATAAGCCTATAATAAGGCTTACCTGCAGCTACCCAGGATATCTCCTAAACCTGCAGGGTTTAGGAGATATCCCCTGTATTTGCATGTGCCGACATCATCAGCACATGCGCACTGACACAAATTGAAGCAATGGCATGTATGTGACGTTGCTTCAGTGAGTATGCCGTTACTGCGCACCTGCGTGGGAGTGACGTCATCGCGGTTCCGGCCAATCACAGCGCCAGAGCCGTGATACCCAGAAGTAACTCCGGGAGTGATGGCGGCCGCCGGAACGGTGTACGGGTACCGCAGCGAGGGCTTCGATCTCAGGTGAGTATTACATAATGAGCTAGTATGCTATGCAGGCTTTTTTTTGTCAAAGTGGGTTTACAACAACTTTAAGTGTCTTGTCACTCCATAATGTGCTACACTGCACTGAGCAAACCTATCCAACACAGCCGACAATGCACAGCACTACATTTCAGTGGTGTGTACTGACAGTAAGGTAACACACTATTTTTTTCACCCCGGCCTTTTGCAACACATTGCAGCCCATCACAATGTACTACAATGCATGAAGGTGAACAAAATGCCATTTTGAATTTATAGTTATAAAGAAAAAAGGCTGGGAGGGAAGGGGTTAACCAGTTTCCTGGTCTTTTTACTTAAAGTGTTACTAAACCCAGGACTGTGCATTCACTATATCTGGTCTCCCACAGAACATGGAAATCCAATTATTTTAGTAAATATAAACTGCTAAAAACCTTTTCTTGTCAGCAGTATAAAGCAGTCTTATGACTTCTATCAGTGTCTGGTTAAAGCTTATAGTAGGAGTTTTCATTTTACTCCGACTGTCCTATGCGGCTGCAGGACCCCTGACCCTCTCGGACAGTGCTGATTGGCCCTGTGCGGATCACATGCACCCTCCCAAGAAAAAAACTCTCTAGTAATACACACCAAACTACACAAAACTGAACATGTCCTGAGTGACTCCAAACGCTCTGTCTTATCAAGAGATAGATTGGGGACAGTGGAAGAAGGGGAGGATCAGAGCAGAGAGGATCAAACATCCTTTTTACACAATGTTTTAGTATAGATCTATGTTTGTCCCAAGCATGTTAGAAGCCGTTTACTGTTGACCGTCTCACTACCTCTGCTGGAAGTTTTTTCCAAGCTGAAGTTATTAAAGGAGTCTAATGCAAGTGACCGACACCTTTAGCACTTAGTCTCCCACTGTAGGTCACTAGACACATCGGGGTATGAAGAGTCAGCACCTAAAGAGTCATCCTGGTACAGTTCTACATGTGGTTGCCATGGGCAATGAAAGTTTACAGTCAGTTGAAGCAGCCTGTCAGTAGCGTGTACCTATGTCAGGTGGGACAGCCTCTAGCAGCGAGGGAGTCCTGTTCTGTATTCCTTCTTCAAACAATCTTTTTCCCATAGCATAGGGAGCAGACATGTGTAAAGCAGAGTGATCCTGATACAGATGCCTAGCATAGCCCAGAAGTACCCACGGGGCATAGTCTTCTCATTTGACCCAGACTTGACGCCCAACGAGTTAATAGGAAAACATGGAGGAAAGGTCCATCATTACCCACCTACCCATTACAAGCACATTGGCATTCTTTACTTTAGTGTACGCAGCTGTTTTAGCTTTATTGGTGTGAAAGAGTCCTAAATTGTAATAACCTTTATTTTCTGCAATTGTTTCAGTGCTAGAGTGATGCTTTCTCCTCACTTTTTTAGACATTACATATTTACATATAAATCAAGCAAGTAAAAATAATTTGATAGTAAAAGCATATCACAGATTTTTTTTTTAATTCAGAGAGAACTCAGTAATTACGGCACTTAAATTATAATATACATTGTAGATAAAAAACAGGCATCATTTTTTATTTAGCATATGATAATGTAAAGATTTTATCAGTAGATATATAGTAGGTGGAGGCTGCTGATGGCAAATGAATCTGAGACACTTTGCATAGAAAGGTGTGGTTTATATACAGAATATAACTATGAGAATGAGGAATCAACTAAACTCTGTTCTGTCAAAGTGATTCCTCATCAACGTGATCATGTTCTGGACTGTCTTCACTTTCATCACTTATTTTTCATGTAATTCATATTTTATACTTTAAGATTACTAAATGTAAATATACTAGGTTTTATTTTCCTGTTATCATCATTCTCTCATTTGTGTTGCAGATTCTATGGCTCAGTTTACTGTGATCCAGGAAGCCACAATAACGGCACCTCTTGGTGGTAATGTCATTTTGTCCTGTGGTCGTAGTGATGGTTCTGTAGTTGGTAGTAACCACCCAACCTGGGTATATCAGACACCTGGGAATGTTCCTAAAGGATTAACAGGTAGCAATGGAAACAATAATCATAATCTAAAACCTCCAGGAACCTCTGAACGTTTTACTGGATCCATCCAAGGAGGTTCAGGTGTTTTGTCTATCAGTAATGTACAGGCTGCAGATGAAGAGGATTATTTCTGTGCTCTATGGACTGGTAGTGCGTACACAGTGCTACAAATTCACACACAGTGAGACATTAATATAAACTTCCCCTTTTGTTCCTCATACATACGTATTTAAATATCCAAAGAATATTAATCAAATATATGTGTAACAACCTCACAGAATGTAGCTTTTACTAGTCTGACAGCAGTTAGGGTAGTTTTAGCTGTTTTCTATTGATTGCTGTGCTAATTTAGTACAATTTTATATTTTGCCTTTTTTAATAATCATAATAATGATTTGTGAGCATATAATAAAAGAAATGTGAGAATTCTGTGAGTATTATCGATGTTCTACTGAAGTAGTCTAAGCTAATAAACAATTTCTTATCAAAGTAATGCAAATGATGACAAAATAATACAAAAGTGGAAACTGAAATTTTTAGCATGGCTTTTGCTCAATACCAAAAGAAAGGTTCTCGCTGCAATTGGACTTTAAAGGGCCAGCAGAACATTTTTAAAAATGTTGTATATGTTTTAGGACATACCGTATTTATCAGCGTATAACACGCACTTTTTTCCCCTTAAAATCAGGGAAAAATCGTGGGTGCATGTTATACGCCGATCCCCACTGTCTGTGTGCCAAAAAAAACGAGCGCCGCCACAAAAGACCGAACGCCGCCGCAAATGACCGAGCCGAGTGCTCGGCTCCGCTCGCAGTCACGCCATCCCGCCTCCCTGCTGTGAGAGGATGAGGAGCGAGTGCTACCGAAAAAGACCGAGCCGAGTGCTCGGCTCGGCTCGCAGTCCCGCCCAACTCCTATGATGGATATAACACTCCGTCCAATGGCGGGGCTGGGCGGGACTGCGAGCCGAGCCGAGTATACAGTACACTCGTCTCGGTCTTTTTCGGCAGCGCTCCCTCATCCTCTGAGACAGCAGGGAGGCGGGGCGGTGTGACGAGCCGAGTACACAGGCTCTATCTTGGCGGCAGATTTAAAAAATGAAACACTGCAAATGGCACACGGCACTGGGCAAAGCTGCACTGGGCAAGGCTGTACTGGGCAAGACCCATATGACAATGGGCAACTGCAAACAGCACACAGCACTGGGCAAGGCTGCATATGACAATGGGCAAGGCTGCAAACAGCACTGGGCAAGGCTGCAAATGGACACTGATCATTCTGCAATGATGGACAAGGCTGCAGTTGGACACTGATGAGGTTGCATTGATGGGCATTTAAAAGTAAATTTTTTTTTCCTTAAACTTCCCTCCTAAACTTGGGGTGCGTGTTATACGCCGGTGCGTGTTATACGCTGATAAATACGGTATTAATCAAATTACAATGCCATCCATTTACTATACTATAAATCAGGGGGTGTAATTGATGGTGAAAGGCCTGGGGCACACTTAGGAAAGCAATGGTGCAATGACAGTATCATAATAACTGTCAGTCAGGTTTTTTCTTCATCTGTTTCCCATTGGGGAGATTTCCATTCACTTCCTGTTCCATAATAGTGTACAGGTAGAATTGTGGACACAACAGATTAACAAGCCTGGCTAATCTTATAAACCAATGGATTATAAACTCTTTTACCTAGCAAAATGCTATAATTATCATGAACATCTTTATAAATATATGATTTTAAATCATAACCCAATGTTGCAAGGTATCTATAAAATATTTATCCTGACACAATATCCCATTGCCGTAAAAAGGATTTCTAAATATTAATATGGGTTATTTATGTATAATCACCATTGTTAAAAAACATTTGCATGTCAGAGGGAAGTGATAGTCCCATTAGATATCCAGTGTGTTTGATTCTGTATCATTATTGTTAGAAACATTGTATGTGTAAAAGTAGTTTAACCAGTTGTCGACCTCCCTATAACACATTTACTGCTACAGGGCAGCTGCGCAGGACCACATATATATACGTGATCCTGCATTTCCAGGTATCTGGCTTGAGTCACACCATCGGAGGCTTGCTCCCACTGTAATTTTCTGCAGCAGGAGCTGATCAGAGGGTCCCGTGGACCTGATGTCCGCCAGTACCCGCTGATCGTTTAAAACACAGGCAGAACGGCGATCTGCCTATGTAAACAAGGCAGATTGCTGTTCTGTCCATAAGGAGGGCATGAATCCTGTGCAAAGCAGTTACACAGACCTATGCCTTCCACCAGTACTATGGGGCCATAGTTTGATGCTTATTCCTTCTGCAGAGAAATAACATTTGAATTCCGTAAATCGCAGACTATTGTTTGATAATTGGTTATCAGTGTTTGTTTTGTCTAAGGGGAGAAATGAATTATTGAAATCAATCAATTTTATACATAGATATACTGTATACACCTATTATTCAAACTATTTATGGTGTGAATATGACTTATTGAATAAATACAAATTTATTGTCAATAGCCCAGTCCATATTCACATTAATCCGGGTTGTGTTCTTAAAGAACTCTACATTGGATAAAATTAACTCAAATTAATTAATCGTTCAGGCATTCCGACACACAGAACAACAGCCTAATAGTTAACATTTACAGGCTTTTGGTGGCGCTCTTCTTTAGGCGGTGCACTGTCCTTTTAAGAGTTTTAGTGATGTACAGTATGTAGTTGGATAAAAGCAGTCTCTATGGCGTTGACTATGCACATGACATGTGGTTAAGATGTATAGTTCAGCACACCACTCCTGACAGGTGACTACTCCGGTCCCAAATGCTTGGCAGCAGCAGGCTCCACAATTCTCAGGCCTCATGATCTGTTCCTGGTTGGCTCACCCAGGCAGTAGCCCCACACAGTAATAGGTCCCTTTGGGTTCCAATGTGCCCAAATAACGCTTAGTGACTCAGTCCCAAGGTCTTTGGTATGGCATAGATACCCAGCATTGGGTCTGCCCTGCTCCAGGTCCCCCCACACACAAAAGGTCAACAGCAGCTCAGCCTTTCAAGGATATATGGGCACAGACACACCTGTTAGCAGGTAGCAGGTCCCCACTTACTGGCTTCAACCTTAGGCTCCATTCACACTTTAGAAAAGAAAAAAAACATATTGCCAATATCTCACTAGTTTTTTGAACACTGTGAGGCTAGTATAGCCATGATCAGTGTCCCAAATGATTGCTAAATCACCATAACTTGACGGTGCGATCCAAGTGACCCAGAAACAAGCATGAATAATTTGGGGGAAAGGACTCCAGATAAGGAAGTCACAGCAGGACCATGCAGCCTAATTAAGAACACAAAAAACACTGGGTTAAAAATCTTCACCAAAACCTGCATGTAGGTGAACATTTAAAAAGACAACATTGTCTTGGATAGATGCAGCTGCACACAGTGCATAAACATACAGAGTCACACAATTGGCTAGTATATCATCATAAGGCTGTCTGCAAGAGGAAATGTGGCCATTGCCAAATACTAGGTATTCTGGCCCCTTAAAGTCTGCAGCAATTAGATATCCAGATGCATCACAGTCACAGGATAAACAGTCACAAATATCAAGCATATTCAATCATTATCTGGAAAGATACAAGGTAAAGGGATTGGATGAAAAGTAGCCCAGGACTAGCTAGATTAACCACTTCCATACAGGGCATTTTCACCCCCTTCCTGCCCAAGCCAATTTTCAGCTTTCAGCGCTGTGGCACTTTGAATAACAATTGCGCGGTCATGCAACACTGTACCCAAATTAAATTTTTATAATTTTTTCCCCACTAATAGAGCTTTCTTTTGGTGGTATTTGGTGGTATTTGATCACCCCTGTGGTTTTTATTCCTTGCGCTGTAAACAAAACAAGAGTGGCAAGTTTGAAAAAAACACAATATTTTTTACTTTTTGCTATAATAATTATCCAAATTTTTTTTTTTTTTAAACAAATTTTTTCCTCAGTTTAGGCCGATACGTATTCTTCTACATATTTTTGGTAAAAAATATCGCAATAAGTGTATATTTATTGTTTGCTCAAAAGTTATAGCGTCTACAAAATAAGGGGATAGATTTATAGCATTTTTATTATTATTTTTTTTTTTTACTAGTAATGGCGGCGATCTGCGATTTTTATCGTGACTGCGATAATGCGGCGGACACATCGGACACTTTTGACACATTTTTGGGACCATTCACATTTATACAGCGATCCGTGCTATAAAAATGCATTGATTACTGTATAAATGTGACTGGCAATGAAGGGGTTAACCGGGAGGGGGCGCTGTAGGGGTTAATTATGTTCCTAGGGAGTGATTGTAACTGTAGGGGGAGGGGACTCACAAGGGGAGGAGACCGATTGGTGTTCCTCTGTACAAGGAACATACCATCAGTCTCCTTCCACCTGACAGGACGTGGATCTGTGTGTTTACACACACAGATCCACGGTCCTGCTCAGTTACTGGGCAATCGCGGGTGCCCTGCGGACATCGCGGCTGCCAGGCACGCGCACCGGGACTCGAGTGACAAGGGGAGGAGACCGATTGGTGTTTCTCTGTACAAGGAACATACCATCAGTCTCCTCCCACCTGACAGGACGTGGATCTGTGTGTTTACACACACAGATCCACGGTCCTGCTCAGTTACTGGGCAATCGCGGGTGCCCTGCGGACATCGCGGCGGCCAGGCACGCGCACCGGGACCCGAGTGACGTGGCGGGCGCGTGCCCCCTGGGGGGCCTGGAAGGCCGTCACATCATATGACAGCGGCCCAGGATAACAGCTGCACCGTCCCGCCATCATATGACGGTGGGTGGGCAGCAAGTGGTTAAATAGAGCCTCTTCGGACTTCACACCTAGACGGTAAATACTAATAAGAGTCTATGGGTACATGACACTCATATTAGGTAGCAGAGATTGGCATCGGCACTGCTAGCAAAGTATAAGACTATTGGATCCGTTCACCCAACCTGTACATGAATGTATCCACTTCATAGATCAGATGGAGGGAAGTGCAGTCCTCACGAGTATGTAGCTCACAGGGGACCAGGCTGTAGTGATGTCCAGTTCATGACCGAATCGTTCGTTTGAATCAAGTCTTTTCAGTGAACTGGATGAATCGATTTATCTGACTGAACTGATCCTTTTGAAAGAGTTCTCTATGGAATCAATAGGAGACATGTCTGGTAAAATGATCATCCCTGCAACCGATCAGCCAGCTCACAGCACACTGACACTCAGGAACGGGATACAAACTTACAACAGTTCTGAGTCAAGAGTACACCGTACACTGAGTCAAAGAATCATATGAGTCTCAGAACACAGTACACTCAAAGAATCAAAGAATCATGAGTCACCACCAGGACAACAATACACTAAATCAATGATTAGGTAGCAGCAGTGAGAAGGTACAGACAGCCTTAGGGCCAGTTCACACCACATGCATTCCAGTGCATTTTTTTCTGCATCAAAAACACATGGAAAGTAGTTTATATGGTTTTCAATTGCATAGTTTTATGAATTGCATTCATACCAGTGCAGTCAGTTCCAGAAAAAAAAAGTAGAACATGCTGCATGACTGTTGGATAACAGATGTTATTATTAACCATTATCTATCCACCCCTTAAACTTCTACTCCAAATAAAATAAGACCACACCAGAATTGGAGTAACAAAAGGCCGTAGCAGCCTACTTTATTTAAAACAATATATATCTTTCAAATTAACCTATAAAAAATATGTCATCAAAAAAACATCTGTTACACAACCCCATAAATCTAATGAGCGTTAGTCTGGGCAATAACTTAGTAATCAGTCTGATGGCCATAACAAATATGGCACTGCAGTCCTTATCAAATATATATCAAATAGGCCTCAAGCCAACAAGCTTGTTCAGAGACTGACAATGACCGCAGTGCCCCATTATCACTTGCCGGCTAACCTCCGTTAACCTGGAACCAACATGGACCCATACCAACGTTAGATCCCACTCTTACTTTTGCCATCTTCCTTCCTTTGCACAGAGCAACGTCCGCCACCGCACCCCAAGAGTAATACCTTACTCTTGGGTGCCCCTCCAAACCCGAATAGCTCGCTGTATCCCATCCTGTAGGCCTAAAGCCCACAAATCTATGCCCACATCATTGAGATGGACCCCATCAGGCCTTAAATACCTCCAGGTCTCAAACTCTAGTTCCATATGCCTAATTGCCAACCCCCCATTGTACACCACAAATTTGCTCACTTCCCTATTTATCTTCCTCCTGGCCCTGTTCACACCCTCCACCGACCTGACCATTCTCCAAGACGTCCGGGCCACCATGTCCGACCATACAATAATCGTCTTGGGGAATTCTTCCATCAAACGCCACACATCAAACTTGATGTCACGCGTGATGTCCACCATAGATCGGATTCCTAGGTCATTGCCGCCAACGTGCAAAACTAAAACGTCAGGCGGCCTGTCTCGTTGTGCATAACGATGCACCTCCGAAACCAATATACCCCACAAAATACCTGGTATCCCCAACCACTTGTTATACGCCTCCCGCCTATCAAAGCCTAACTGCCTACCATCATAACGAACGTCCCCCCTCCGTGCCCCCCAACACGCATAAGAATGGCCCATAATCCAGACCAGTCCTGGCACCAAACCTGAAATTAGAAGAAGACAAGAACACTATACTCAAACACTGTTATGAACAAACTGTCAATAACTGAAGAATCTAAACCCCACTTCCTCACTACAATCCTACAAGCAGATGAGGCTGGACATAAGATTGGAACCTGTTAGATTCCCACTGCCCAATCCGTTTCACCGCCTCCACATCCAGCCCATTTCTGGCAGCCTCCGTAGCAGCCCCTATCCTAAACGAATGAGATGAAAATTCCTTATCCTCCAGCCCCAAACCCCGTAGACATTTCTTAAAAACTGCCCCAAACTGAAACCTGGATAACAGGTTCCCATCCAAATGCACCAAAAAAAGGGCCCAGAAAATCCGGACGAACCATCAAAAATCCCCTGACCGTACCAACAGGCCACAGGGGTGATCCCTGAACTGGATAAACTTGTACCAGCCTGCCCTTTCCTACTTGATCCGTCTTAGACCTCCTTAAGAACAACGTTAACCCTTCGTTTTCCAACTTCACCTCTTGACATCCCAATCCCCCTTGAACTTTTTTTGAAGGTCTAACCAATTCTCCTATCCTAAATGCCCCAAAAAACGCTAACACAAAAGCCACCTTGAACAAAATGACTTCATAAGCCGATGAGCACACCCCCCCCCAACTGGGCTACAATACCCCTCAAAATCTCAAAAGTCACCGGTCTCCTGGAGTCACGCTTGACCACCGACCTCCGATAACCCTTTAACACTTGCGGCACCCAGAAATCTTTTGTGACGTCAGGCTGCCCTTGTAACTTGAAAAGGAAAGCCAACCCCGCTAAGTTTGTTTTAACCACAGACACTGACACACCCTCTTCCATTTTCCTAGCAATATAATATAGCAATAACGAATGCACCGTCCGGTCGGCTCTTCACCTACCCCGTGTACGAAAGACATCCACTCCCGCCATACCTTTGTGTATGCTGACCAGGTAGCCCCACTTACCGACTGCTTTATCCATCCAGCGACGAGGCCAATGCTATCCCCCACAGCCACTCGGGACAATGTACTCCGTGTTGCTCCGCCTCCGGCGCCAACTCTTAAAACCTGTCCCACTGGAAGCGAGATAACGCATCAGCTATAACGTTTTCAACCCCTGGTAAGTGGACAGCATGAATGAAGACATTCAGTTGTAAACATCGCAAAACTAAATGCTGTAGCAACCTGATCACTGGCGGAAATGATGCCGTAATCCTATTTATCACCTGCACCACCCCCAAATTGTCCCCATGGAAACGCACCTTCAGATCCCTGAACGATGCACCCCACAGTTCCACCGTTAGAACCGCTGGAAACAATTCCAGCAGTACTAAATTCTTTGTGAAGCCCTCATCTATCCAAGATTGCGGCCAAGGACCTGCGCTCCACTGACCCTGAAAAAACGCCCCAAAACCTGTAGACCCCGCTGCATCGGTGAATAGCTCCAAGTCAAAATTGCTGACTGGTCCCGACATCCACATCGCCCTACCGTTAAAAGATTCCAGAAAGGTATGCCATACCCTTAAATACTCCCTGTGCGTTTTCACTAATCGAACGAAATGCCTTGGTGACTTGATACCACTCATGCTAGCCGCCAGCCGGTGACTGAACACTCTCCCCATCGGTAGTATGCAGCACGCAAAATTAAGCTTACCCAACACCGATTGTAACGATCGCAGTTGCACCTTCCGTAATCCAATCAAACCTGCTATTTCCTTTTTTAAATCCTCCAACTTGTCCTCCGGCAACCTACATTCCATTGCCTCCGAATCCAGGACAATGCCTAAGAACATGATAACCGTGCAAGGTCCCTCCGTCTTGTCGGCAGCCAATGGAATGCCAAATCTGTCTGCGATGTGCTCCAATGAAGCCAGAAGCACCGCGCAGATTCTGGAAGAAGCCGGGCCTATGCACAGGAAATCGTCCAGGTAGTGAATTATTGAATTCACTCCCGATACATCCCGTACTACCCATTCAACAAAAGAGCTGAATTGCTCAAATATCGCGCAAGAAACCGAGCAACCCATTGGTAGGCATCAGTCAACGTAGAATTCGCCATTTCAATGGCACCCGAGCAACCGGAAACTTTCCGGATGAACTGGCAGCAGTCGGAAAGCCGATTCCACATCTGCCTTCGCCATCAAAGCTCCTTTTCTGTAACGACGCACCCACCCCACTGCGGCATCGAATGAAGTATAAGTCACCGAGCACGCCTCTTGATCTATGGCATCATTAACTGATCCCCCTTTCGGAAAGGACAAGCGGTGAATGAGCCTAAATTTGTTGGGCTCTTTCTTGGGCACCACCCCCAACGGCGATACAACCAAATCGGCCAACGGCACCACCGGGAAAGGACCATCCATTCTCCCCAATGCAACCTCCTTTCTCAGTTTCTCCGAAACCACCTCCGGATGTTGCAATGCGGACCGTAAATTTGGGGGTACAGGGGGAATAACTTTTAGTATGCATGGGATCCTAAAATCTGCCGAGAAACCTTCCTCTAATAAAAGTGCCGCTTTCCTATCTGGATACCTACCGAGAAACGGCCTCATCCTTTCC
The DNA here is from genome assembly GCA_037953035.1 of Aquarana catesbeiana. Lineage (NCBI taxonomy): Eukaryota > Metazoa > Chordata > Amphibia > Anura > Ranidae > Aquarana > Aquarana catesbeiana. Next base: position 741,366 of record JBBHAA010000108.1, read on the forward strand.
ACCATCACCGGGGTCCTCCCTTTTATTCCCAGCCTCTCCAGGTCGACCCTTATCTTGTTTAAAACATCTGGACGCTGGATGAGCTCCCCTGCAGCCTGAACACTCGTGCTTGTACTTACATGTAGCGCCAAACTTGCAGGCCCCGGTGTTATATTGCCAACAAATCCCTTTTTTGTTTCCAGCCGAGTTTCCCTGGGCCGAAGGTCCACCGGCCCCTCCCTGAAAAAAATGGTTAGGTGCCCTCGCCGTCGTCATCAAACGCATCCACAGGCTGATGTCTATGATCCGGACGTACCGCTCTCCGCTGCCGGAACTGTTCGTCATACCTTAGCCAAGCTGTGCCACCATACACTCTATATGCCTCCCTGATCGCATCTTGATAGCAAAACAGCGCCGAACAGTGTTCGGGTTGCTTTTCTCCTATTACACTTGCCATAATTGCAAACGCCTGCAACCAGTTAGCAAATGTCCTAGGGATTAACCGATACCTCCTCTTCTCCTCATCCTCCTTCTTGGAATCGTCTGGTTTTACTCTATCAAGATTCAATTTCTCTAAGGGCAGCAGCAAAAAATTTCCACATACTCACCCTTCCACAATTTTTCCTGTTTCAGGTGAGCTCCTAACGGCCCTTCATAGCACACATACACCTCACGTCGGACTGCATCAGCCAACCTGGTTATGTCCTGCCTCCCCGCAGCCTCTCCTGACACCGCAGCTTTCTCCTTCTCCTGCGGAACGCCACTCACCGGAATGGGCAAAGTGACCGCAGCCGCAACTGCTGGCACTCCAGCCACCCCCCCGGAGTACCGCCTAACCCGGTACCCCCTGCTGGCGGTACCCAAGCAGACATCGGGCCCGAAGCAGGCCGCTCTGCAGCCTCAAACCTCTGCACTAGCTCCTTTATGCCCGCCAAAAAAAACAACAAACCCGAAGCCCCCCCAGCTGTTTCAGTTCCAACCGTACTTGCGTCTGTCACCAATGACTCAACCCCTACACCCGCACCATTATTCGTACCCGCATTAGACCCTAATAGAGGAGACTTACCGGGCTGCACAGGTGTCACCCCATCAGCCGACCTTCTGCTCTCCCCTGCAGCTGTTCTCCTGGAAAGGGGGGCCGCCTCCTCTTCCGACCCGGATAAGTAGTCCAGCAAACTCAGACCCGTCTCCTCTCCCTCCTCCGATGAAGGCCCACCAGGCCTGGCTACCGTGGCTGCCGCAGAAATCTCCATCCTTCCCCGCCTCCGCGCAGTGAAGCCGCCCACTGACTTTTGGACAGCCTTCCCAGGACTGGTGTGGGATACCGCAGTCCTGCAGGCCTCCGCTCTACCTGGTGTCAGTCCTGATCTTCCGTGCTCTTCTCTCTTCCTGTCCCCTGCCGAGGAATTAGCAAGCCCAGGGACCCCTCCATGTTCTCCCACTGCAAAGATGGTGGAGCTCTCCGCCGTCATCCTGGCATGTCCTCTTCTGCTAGGCCGCACTGCGGCTCTCGCTCCCTCCTGCCGCCTGTTCTGTCCCGCTGGGGCCGTAGATGTGCTGCCACAGTCTCCCCCGTCGCCCGTTTAGCCGGTGGGCCCACCGGGAGTCCCGACACGGGACTACCCGACTGCCGCTGTGCTGCCGTCAGGTGGTCTGTGACCGGCTCGCTCTTGTGCAGCTCCTACCGCCCACACTTGCCTGCTGCTCCGCTCTGTGTAAAGCGGACCTGATCGTCTCCTGGAACCATGCTGCACCTCGCACCGCAGCTTCTTCCCGCAGTTGGGCCATCAGGCGCTCCACCTCAGACATGCTGCTGACCTGAAACTTTACTCCACTTTCTGCTAATCCCTCCCAGGGCAGGATCTCCTTTATATAACCCCTCCCATCCAGTCCCCCCCACCTTGGCTCCATATTACCACACCTTTTCTCTCTTCCTACACTGCTACCACCGTCATGTACGCCCTGCACATAACGCATTACATGCTGCTGCTCCGGGCTTTTCTTTTTCTCTGCACTGGACTGTACTGGAATGCGGTAAGGGCCAGTTCACACCATAGAATCGCAGTCTGGATGCGTTACAGATCCTTTTCTGCATGTGGGTTTTTAATGCGTTTTTGATGCAGTCCAGTGCATTTTCCCACTCATTTTTCTTACCCTTTAATAAGGACATGTGTGTTCCAATCCATTTTTGGTGCATTTAGGTGCATTTTTGATGCGTTTTACAGCTTTCCAGTACAGTCCAGTGCAGCAAAAATGCAGCATGTTCTCCTTTTTTTTCTGGAACTTGAACGCACTGGAACTGCAAGCACTGGTTTGAACTATGCCATTTAAAAACCATATAGCCCTACTTTCCATGCGCTTTTGATGCCGAAAAAAAACACACTGGACTGCATGTTATGTGAACTGGCCCTTAAAAAGCAATTTTTTTTTTAAATTAAACAGTAAAGAAACCATTATGGGACACTTTGTAATAGCTATAACACAGAACCCTATGATGCGATTGATCATAACTCTGATCATACTGATCAAAAAGGAAGGAAAGGGGTAAATACTCTATAGGTGACTATTTAAAAGCCTTTACAGGACATCAGTTTAGAATTAACCATGCATTATATTTATAGAATTATTGCTCTCACTCTGACATTTGTTGATTCACCTAACGTGTGAAGCAATCATCGTTTATGTAAACGTGCATGCCCTACGCACATTTGTTCACATGCATATTGGGGTAGGTGGGGCTGGTTTTATTCTAATTTTTTTATCACTTTTTTCTTTTTTACTTGACAAGGATCCACTAACCTTCTGTGAATCACTCTTCTGATTCAGATATTTTATTAAGGTTGAGTCAGATCCAGAGCTTCAGTTCACTTGCTTGTCAGCAGACTCAGCAAGTGAACCGAAGAACTGATTCATGAATCAGTTAATTTCAATGAACACCTCAAAATGAACCGATTCACATAAAAGATCCAGACTTCCCATCAGCACCAGGCTGGCGTCTGAGATTGGTATCCAATTGCTCTGGTCTTTTGTTGGAGTGAGAGCGATCTGTAATCATCTGGTCAGTATGCTAGGATTCAGCATCAGATGCCTGAGTAAAGATGGCGTCCGCTGCCTCAGTAGGTGTAGCCTGGGTGTGCCAGTATGTGGAGCCACATCATCTGTGATGTCAGAACATCGTTCACGTGGTATAGGGAAGCTCCTACATGTTTCGCCCAATGAACTTGAGCTTCGTCAGGGATGAGAGGGGCATATTGGGTATGACTTTTTATAGTGTTTTCAAAAGTGTAATTTTGCAAATCACCACAAGATGCCACTCTCACCATCAACATTAACACATATAGCAGACGATTTTGCAAACTGAAATAAAAGGACATACAGATGGTTATATGTCTGCTCAATCATTTCCTTACATAGCCTATCAAGTTAAGAATTGCGGCATACAGGTTATTTAGCACTTTCTATTTGATTAATTAAAGTGGGGTTCCACCCAAAAAAAAAAAAAACTACATGAAAAATCTTAAAAAAAAATAAAAAAAAACATTTGGATTTTTTTTTTTTACTTACCTCTAAATGCCTGTTGCTAGGGGGTCCCTCATAGTCTGCCTCTTCCAGTGCCTGGGCTGGTGACATCACTTCCCCCTCGGCACAGGAAGGGCTCAGCTCTGCTCCCTCCCTCCTGTCAATCATCTGGGACCCATTACAGGTCCCAGGTGACTGAGCGGCCAATCACGGCGTGCGGCGCCGCTTGCGCATGCGCAGTGGGTGCCAGGCTGTAAAGCCACAGCCCGGCGCCCACAGTTGTAATGCTGGCGCCGCTGAACGGAGGGGGAGACGAGCGGGGCTTTGATCCCCCGCATCGCTGGACCCTGGGACAGGTAATTGTCCAATAAAAGTTCGGCAGCTGCAGTATTGGTAGCTGCTGACTTTTAATTTTTTTTTTTTTTTGACTGGACCTCGGGTGGAACTCCTCTTTAATTTTAGGGGTGACATTCAGGAAAAGGAAATGCACATTAAAAAAAAAACAGTAGATCAATTATAGATGGGAGGAGCTGGCCTAAATCAAAGATGTATCAGATCATCTGATGATCACATCTCACTGCTCTAGCAAGGCTTGAAAGTTACATTCTGTATTGAGTTCTGAGGGAATGAGTGTATTTAGCCTATATATCCACATTTTTTCAAAAAATGTTTTACAAAAATCACCTCTGTGTGACGGAAAATTCAATGTGTAAATGTCTTTGACTCATTAATAAATAAAAGAAACAGGTGTGCTAATCTATAAGAATATAACAGTGCAAAAATACACATGACAAAAATTTAAGGGCATAAATTCCACTCTTACAAAAACAAGTGTATAAAAATAAATTAAAAAAATTGGATGAAATGACTCATAAAGTGAAAAATATATGATTCAGTTCATAAAAGGTGCAAAAAAATGTGCATAACAAGATGTACATGAAAAATGTCCAACTGACAAACCCGTATACAAAAAGGGAACTGAGTGAATGGATAGTCAGACAAGCCAACTCTCAGGGAGCCGGAGATGAGCATAGTAAAACAGCAAGCAGGATCTGGAGCCAGAGGATGTCAGTCTCTGTGATGTTGACTAAGGCGAAGGCAGAGCTCCTCTGGACTGGACGGCTTAAGTAGGCAGGACTGACGAGCAGGATATCAGCAACAGCTGAGTAACTGTGGAGAGATAGGAGCTGGCAATCAGCCGACAGCTGAGCGGCCAGCTTAGAGAAGGAAGGGCTGAGCCCAGCCCTGACAAAAAGTTCCAGAATAAATTCTGAGTCCCAAAACTTGGGCATTCTTCATCCAGGAAATGAGAAACCCCCTTGAGACGACACATGTGCAGGATTGAAGTGTAAAGAGATTCCACTTCAAATCCTACGACGAGGGCCCCAGGGTGGACCTCAAGGCCCTGTAGTATCCTTAGGACATCACGTGTGTCCTGCACATATGATAGAAGCCCCACCACCAGTTCCTTGATGAAGGCATCCATGTATCTGCCCACTCATTCCAATAGGCCCTTTACAGCGAACACAATTGGTCTACCCGGTGGATTAGCGAGGGATTTATGTAATTTAGGGATAACGTAAATTGTGGGGTTGTTGTATTCATGAACCCGTAGGTATTCCCACTCCTTCATGGTTAGTAAATTAAACTTCAAAAGCAAGGGAGAGTTTTTGATTTAAAGTTTCAATTAGGGTAGGGAATGGGTTTCCTGAGATTTTTTTCATAGGTGGGAGGTGTCATCTAGTTGTCTAAGGATCTTTTTCATACATATCACTAGGCATCAGCATGACATTTCCGCCCTTATCACTTCTTTTTATAATTAAATCTGTGGCTTGTTCTAATTCGCGCAGGGCCTGTCTTTCTTCACTGGATAGATTAGGAGGATCCCGCCACGACCAATAAATCTTTTTCAGGTCATCCTTGACAAGGTCCAAGAAAATCTTGATCCAGTGGTATTGTCAGAGAACTCACATTGCCAATGCCCGTCTCTGTGCAGCAGTGGCTAATTCCCATTCCGCTAATGGGAGCAGGCACCTGCTCCCTTTTGCTGCCCTGCACTCCCTGTCCCCCATTATCAGGGGTTTTGGGACCGGAACCATGCAAGAGGCCACCCTCCACATTTCGGATTCCCTAGTAAGGTATATGACAGTACGATCCAGCCAAACGGACTCCGAAAGTGGGGCCTCACCTTTGGAAGCTCTGTGCCAGCAGATTGCGGCCCTTACCCAGGCAGTCCAGGGCCTACAAGATGGTTATCGTCAACTTGAGCAAAGAGTCGAGTCATTGTCTTCAAGCACCTCAACTCATCAGGCGGTCACAGCACCTTTGCCCTTCCAGCAGCTTCAGCATCAGCACCCATAGTAGTGGTGCCACCCCCAGAGCCTCAAGTTCCCACTCCTGAGAGGTTTTCGGAGGATCGTAGCAAGTTGTGTGCCTTCAGGAGTGCCTGCCAATTATACCTCCTGCTACAACCCCGTACCTTTTCTTTGGAGAGCACTAAGGTGGGGTTCATAATCTCACTACTCCAGGGGGAACCCCATACTTGGGCTCACCGCTTAATGGAACAGGCCAGTCCTCTGTTGAACACTATGGACTCTTTCCTGAACGAGATGGCCAAATTATATGATGACCCTCAGTGTACCACAATGGCGGAGGCCAGTCTCCATGCCCTCCAGCAGGGTCGTAAGCCAGTGGAGGACTACGTAACAGACTTTAGGCGGTGGAGTTCCAATACACTATGGAACGATGGTATCCTCCGTTACCAGTTCCGCATTAGACTCTTTGAGGCACTGAAAGATGAGTTGGCTCGAGTTGGAATTCCCAGTTCTTTGGAGGACCTGATCCAATTGTCCATCCAGATAGATCGTCCTCTAAGGGAACGGAGATCTGAGAGGACCAGCCAATTTCTTCCCATGTAGATGTTGCCTAAAGTTCCTAGCAATCCTCCTATTCCTGCCTCCCCATTACCTGCTGTCACCTCTGAGGCTCCAGAGCCAATGCAGATAGGCCTGCTCTGTTCACCACTGTCACCAGAAGAATAGCAGCGTTGGCGCCAGAACAACCTCTGTCTCTATTGTGGGGAAGCCGGCCACTATGCAAACATGTGTCCAAATAAGACCCATAAGTTTGACTCTTCGCCTCATGAACCTTGTGCATTGACTTTAATGAAATCTGCTCACATTGCTGTTCCTGTCTCTCTACAGCTTCCAGAAGGAACACTCCGGGTCCAAGCTATAACTGATTCTGGCGCCTGCAGCTGCTTCATTGACCATGCCTTCGTCCTGCAACATAACATTCCATTAAAACCCAAACAACAACAACTCTCCATACGGCTAGCAGATGGGTCAAACATCAAATCCGGCCCTATTACTCATGAAACCCAACCGCTGCCCGCCAACATACTACCCGACCATCAGGAACTACTATGCCTGGACGTCATCTCCTCACCACTATTTCCAATCATTCTGGGGATGCCATGGCTGCAAGCCCATAACCCTCGAATTGCCTCAAGGCCTTCCACTATATGGTCCCAGTCATCGGCTGCCTAAAATCTGTATCTGAATCCCAAAAACTGGTCCCATCTGTATACCATAGCTTCCTGGACATATTTGATAAACAGAGGGCAGATACTCTTCCCCCTCACGGGTTTTATGATTGCCCAATCGAACTATTACCAGGAGCAGAAATTCCTTTTGGAAGGATCTTTCCTCTATTGGAACCCGAACTCTTGGTCCTTAAGGAGTACATTGATGAGAACCTCAGAAAGGGGTTCATCCGACACTCCTCTTCTCCAGCTGGTGCCGGAATATTCTTCATTGAAAAGAAAGATCAATCCCTTCGCCCATGTGTGGACTACAGGGACTTGAATAAAATAACAGTTAAAAACCGCTATCCTCTCCCACTGATCCCAGAATTGTTCCAGAGACTTTGTTCGGCAAAGATATTCACAAAGCTGGATTTACGAGGTGCCTACAATTTAATCAGAATCCGTGATGGGAATAAGTGGAAAATGGCTTTCCGGACACGTTTTGGCCACTTCGAGTACCTGGTTATGCCATTTGGATTCTAACGCACCGGCTACTTTCCAACATTTTATAAACAATATCTTCAGAGACTTTTTGGACTTATTCATGATTGTCTACTTGGATGACATTCTGATATTCTCGACCTCCCTAGAATCACATCATGACCATGTGAAACAAGTTCTTCTCAGACTGAGACAAAACAGACTTTATGCTAAAGCCGAGAAATGTGAGTTTGAACGCCAGACCATACACTTTCTCGGCTTGGTAATATCAACTGGGGGTGTGGCAATGGATCCTCAGAAGGTCTCAGCCATTATGTCCTGGCCACCCCCAACCGATAAAAAAAGGAGTACAACGTTTTATTGGGTTCTCCAATTTCTACAGAAAATGTATCAAAAACTTCTCCAGTATCATAGCACCTATCACACAGCTCACAAGGAAGCAAAGCCGTTTCCAATGGTCCGCAGCAGCTCAAGTTGCATTTGACAAACGAATGGGGTTAGTACTAAAACATCCTAATTCTGCCTTGCCTTATATCCTGACGGTGGATGCATCGGAGAGTGCTGTGGGGGCCATCCTGTCTCAATGCCAAGGACCTAAGTCTTTTTAATGCACCCTGTGGCTTTCTTTTCCAAAAAATTAGGTTTGTGGGAAAGGAATTACGACGTAGGGACCGAGAACTCTTGGCAATAAAATCAAGCTTGGAAGGTGTTTTTTGATGTGTTAACCGGGCTGAATGGTCTGGGATACAAGCAATAGTTGTAATGCATACAATCTGTATTTACTTATATTCTAAATTTGGATTCTATCATGTAGTGTGACTCTTCCCATAAGTTGACCCTGATAAAGGGACCTTCTGCTCAGTCCCGAAACGCGTAGGTCCAAGCGGAAGACTGCACAAATATTCTTTCGACTGCTACACCAGCATATCTTTTTTTAGCTTTTCATTTTATTTGACTTATATGTTGATTTTCTTATCTTTGTATATTTGTATCAATAAAACTGCTTTTTTACTACTCTGTTGCCGTTAAAGTCCCATTAACCACCTGAGGGGGTAATTTTATTTCTTTGTCCCAGGGATGGTGGCAACTCCTATGACCTAGCTGGATGGTGTCCCTTTTTTATTTTTGTAAGGAGGGGGCAGTGTCAGAGAACTCATATTGCCAATGCCCGTCTCCATGCAGCAGTGGCTAATTCCCGTTCCGCTAATGGCAATGGGCATGCACGGTATCCCCGACAGAGACAAGCGAGATCCGGAACAAACGTGTGCACTGGCGCACACATACGAGCACGTGTGCGTTAGCGCGCGCACGTTTGCTTCCGCCAATCTCGGCGCATGGCACCATATATAAACAGACTCTGCCTGATACCAATGCTGGATCGTCTTTAGCTCGTCCCTGTGTTCCTGATTGCTGTTCTGACCTATTACCTTGCTCCTGACAAACCCGGCTTCCTTGACTACTCTTCTGGATTACCTCTGCCTGTTATCTTCCTCTACTGATAATACAGACCTTGGCTTCGATTCACTACCACGGCTCCGCTTCCTGATTCTGCATCTCGCTGTCAGCCAGTTGCCAACCTCTGCCTGTCCTTGACTACGATCCTGCCTTCCGTTTATGTACCTTGTTGCCAGCCAGTTGCCAACCTTTGCCTGTTCCTGACGTTGCAGTTGTTCCTAGTCCGAATCCATACCTACCTGCCTGGATTCCGCTGAACAGGTGATCAGTCTGCACGGCTTCCTCTGAGAGGTTCCTGTGTCTCCGAGCTCCAGCCTTCTGCCAGCAGGCACCTGCACCCTTTCGTTGCCCCAGCACTCCCTGTCCCCACTACCAGGGGTTTTGGGACCGGAACCATGCAAGAGGCCACCCTCTGCATTTTGGACTCAATAGTAAGGTACGTGACAGATAATTATACAGTGGGGGAATTTTAATAGATTTTATATGGAGGTTGCTGGCTCTTCTGGTTAACAAAGGCTCAGTTTCCTCTTCAGAATCCATTTGTTCATCTAGTAATGCTAGCAGATTCTTTAATGCTTCTTATTTATCTTTATGTGCCAGGGACATGGGTTTAGATGATTTAGCCTCACTATCATCTTCGCCTTTGCGCCCTGTATGCCAAAGTTGGAAAATTACTTTGTGCAAAAAAAGGTTAAGGTCCTTGAAGACAGTGAATTCATTCATGGATGCTGTTGGTGAAAAGGACAGACCCTTGCTATGGAGATTGATATGTTTTTGATTAAGTGGAAACTTGGATAAATTTACTACCTCCATGTCTTTGTCTGTCATTAGATGAGCATCAGGCTTTTTCACTGTCTCCCACTGCTTCTTACTTTCCTCTGATTCTTGATACCTTTGGAATTTCCTCCATCTCTTCATTTTCCTCTTCCCTTTCTTTTCCCTCTCTGTTCCTCCTGGGGATAATTCCCCAGGGGGCAAGGTTATATTGTGTGTATCTACCTCGTCTAAAAAAAACAGATTTAAGTTCCTCATTCTCACTGCCAGATGGGGATTGAGTATTTCTAGACCGAGTACGAAATCTCTGTCTATTGTGTCTTGTCCTACTGCGGCCCCTTGGAATGGTTAAGTCAAAGACCTCACCCTTCTCCCGGTCTTCAAGCTTCTGTTGAGACTTATGGGGACCAATAATCCACTTGAATGTTTACCCCGATATGGAAGAGACAGGAGAACCTAGCATATTGCGACACAGAGGATTATATAAAGTTAGCAGAGTGGGTTAACAACCACTTTAATCAAATGTGTGGGCAGCAACCTCACAGAATATTCCTTTCATTGGTAGGGTTGCTACCTCATCCCGAGCACACATTAATTACACAGGTTCTGTGGCTGATTGAGGTGGTAATTAAACATAGACATGTGCATGAGCAAAAAAATGTGTTTATTTTTGTTTCGATTCGTTAATCTAGTTATTTCGTTTAGTTAAATTCGGTTGATTCGTTCAATTCATATTCGAGATTTGTATTCAGAATTCAAATTCAGAATTCCTCTTATGTCTTTTTCAAATTTTCTTTGAATATACCTTTTTTTTCGATTCAAAACGTTCGCATCAGTCAAATCAAAAACTTTAGATTTTTTTTTTCTATTCGAATGTGGCAAAATGAACCAACAAAAGAAAAATCACACCTAGCCACTGCTCTATATCAGTGCTCTGTTTGTGCTACCTCTTTATTTTTCATACCTCTCTGCATCTTTTATTCCTTATATTTTTTACCCCTTTCCTTTTTATGTGTCCTGTGTGGGAGTACCATAACCATTTAATATATATATTTTTCCATAGATATTGGAAACATAGTACACATATAGCTTCTCCATTATCTGGACCTGGAACATTTCATTTGACCTTAAGGTCCTAAGTGCTGCCTGAACACAGAGTCATGCCACTGGGTATGTGTCACCTTTAATCTGTATTTTCTCATTTATAACCCAGATTTAGTTCTTTTTATGTTTTGCATGTTCATTTTGGTTTTTCAGTTACCTGCCAATTTTTTTCATATATGTCCATTTAATTAATGCTCCTGCTCTTTCAGTCCCAGGTTTTTTTCACTGTTTTTTTCACTGTTCATTTCTATAATGTGATGTCCTTCTTCTGATGTGCCTCTTTGTATATTTCTAGAACCTATACATTTGTAAAATATTTGCAACTCTCAAACCCCTGATGAAGGTATCAGAATACTGGAAACGTGTCGGGCATCGGGGTACACCACCCCTAGGAGAGTACATCTAATATTATCACTTGTTTACCTCTTGTTCTGATTCTGTATGGAATGCATTTTGATTCGGATGGGATATTACATTCTTCCCTGTATTACAAGCCGTCTGCTGGCAATACGATACTCAACGCTAATAGTGCACATGTACAACCTTTGTTGGATAGCATTCCTTACAGTCAGTTTTTGTGACTAAAAAGAAACTGCACATTGGAGGCAAATTTCTATCTTGCATCTAGAGATCTGTATGGGAGATTACATCAAAGGAGATACAGTTGATCTCTGTTGAAAAGGGCCTTCAATAGAGTAGTTAAGCTTAATAGACAAGATCTTATTTATTCTAATAAGACTTCAAAATCTGAATCTTTGGTTTGTATCATCACTCAGTTTTCTAAGCAGCATGTTCAAATGAGAGATATTTTTTTAAAAATGTGGCCTTTATTGACTGCAGATAATACAATCAAATATATAAAACCATATCTTGAAATTACATATCGATGAGCTCCCTCTATGAGGCACAGTCTGGTTACTAGCCACTATGTGCGAAAGAATTTCACTGACCCTATAACCACTAGCATATATCCATGCAGAGGCTGTGACATTTGCCCTTTTGTTACAAACTCTAGAGACATTGTTCTCCCCAATGGCAAAACTCACACTGTCAAACAGAGTCACATGCAAAACGGTTGGAGTGGTCTATTTAGCCACTTGTATATGTTGTATATGTTGATGTTTTTACGTCGGTAAGACGAAACGTCCGTTTTTTAAGCGCATTAGGGATCAGATTTTGCCTTTGTACAAACAGTTACGTACAACTGCCCTAAATAGACACATTGGATGCCAACATGATTTTGACTCTAATTTTGTACGCTTTGCTGCCCTAGAACATGTACCTTTACATGCTCGGGGCGGGGACATAGATGTCACATTGTTACAGATAGAAACCAGGTGGATACATAACCTGAGTGCCATTAAGTATCCAGGATTAAACTAAATATATTAGCTTCAAATCCTTCTTGTAATAATTATCTACACTATAGTTTTAATTTTAATTTTAAGTGATCTTTGGATTCTTGTTGGTGTCCGGTTGCTGTCCCCCTTTGGTATGATTGTCAGGTTTGCATTCGGTCCTCGACGTTTACCATCCTAATTCCTCCCCTTCCTGCCATTGACATTTCACCGCTCTTATGATCCCTCCAACATCTAAGGGACCTGCTTAGAGAATTACTTGGTCACGAGTTCGTTTTTTAACATACATTTGTTTCTAATAATTAATTAAGTTAGCGGTTGTTACCTGATTTTTCTCAGTCATATATGTTAATGTAACTAGTTTAAATATTTATTGATTAGTTGTTCAAGTTTTGTTATGCTTTATAAAAAAAATTGCTTTGTTCATGCATTATTCTTGTTGTTCACATAGGTGATGCAATGCCTGGCATTGTTGGATGGTTGGGCATGTTAGATTTGTCAGGTACATAGGAGCAATACTTGGCTATCTCCTGCCCTCTTCCCTTCCCTCTATCTTCTCCCTCCGCCTCTTTTCCCCTCTATTCTATCTTCCCCACTCGCCCTTTATTGCATGGTCTTCTGTTGATTCATGCGTCTTGCTATTCACGGCTGTTGGTTGTATGGACACACTAGGGCTAATTGTCGTTCTGACATTTGGCCCACCTTTCAGCCACCCTACTCCCCTCAGCTTACCCCATGACTATCTGCCGCTTTATACATCTTTCATTGGTTGTGATGGACTTTGGTCCATCCCACTGGTAGGTCTGTTCTTTGCCACGCCCATTCTAGCCTACATTGCACGGTTCCTTCCGTGCGGCGTGGCTTGTCTAGCGCTTGGCATTCTGGGCCTTGTAGGCTCCTGGTTGATGCTAGAATGCAGGCACGATGGCTGTCTTTTGTTCACTCCCGATTGGCTAGTTTTTACGCCAATCGGGTGGGGGGGTGTTATAAGGCTGACCCAGCCGGTGTCTTGCCGAATAAGTTCCCTCGGCGGATAAGTTCCCCCCCTGTACTGCGCAGGCGCAGCGCCTGCGCAGTACGAACTACTAACAGCCGCCGGAGATAGCCGAAGCTCAAAATCCACAATCAGCTGTACACGGCGCCTGCGCTCTGGGTCCAGGTTCCTTCCCCACCATCCAAGTGGACCTAGAGGGGGAATCTAAAAGAGCTGAGCGAAGCGTGGCGAGCGGAGCGAGCCCGCGAGGGGCCTTCTTACAGGCGCCGTGTACAGCTGATTTGGACCTATTTCCCTTCGGCTATTTCCGCCGGATCCTACTGCGCAGGCGCAGCGCCTGCGCAGTAGAGGGGGGTCCTTATCCGCCGAGCGGAACTTTCTCAGCAGAACACCGGCTTTCATTTGCTGGTTTACAGGGGAGCTGTTACGCTGTGGCCTTTTATTGAAGGTAATGACTCTTTACAAGTTTCATTTGATCTTTAATTGATTTTATTTGATCCTGCTAGGCATTTTTATGCTAATATTATTTAGTCATCCTGGCATATCTTTTTTGTTTGAATAGGCTCGTGAACGTGGTTTGTTTGGCAACATTTGTCTACCTGCATTGGTTTTTTTGTTTTCGGTTTCTTGCCTATCCCTACTCCGTTATAATTTGGTCAAAAGCCCTGGACTATACTATACAGCTTCCAGGGTAAGCTCCTATTTAACATTTAAAAACCCATTTTTTTTTTCTTTCTTGCTAATAATTTCCTTTTTATACCCTTTTTTCTTACTCAGCAACCTTCTTTTCCAGCTTAACATTGCACATGCCTATTCCTGCTTGATCATCTATGGTCATTACAGCTCCCCTTTTTCACATAACCTTGAAGTCGTTGGTATGTATTGAGGCTATTACGCCCTTTTTATGATATAGATATGAGCTCCTTTTGAGCCTTCACTTGGATTTAATTTTTATTATATATGTTTTCAGTTTTTATTAGGTCTTCCCTTTGCCCTCTGCAACCAGAAAGTGGCCGTGAGGGCTTGCCGCCCTATTGGAATTGGACCGCATTAACCCTGCTCTGTTGGGTTGCATTGGGTATCTTTTTGGGGCCTGGGGATTTATTTCCTTCAGATGGTAGAGTGTGGTGGTGTGGGGTGGGGGATTGTGAATTGAACATATGACATCATGTTGCCTAATCATTCAGCAATCTACATCGTGTTGCTATGTTGTATGGTTTTTGTTTTGTTTTTTCCTTTTACTTCTTATTCCTTTTTTCCTTTTCAGAGCTATATATGGTTTCTGATATATTCTATTTCCCCTAATGAAGCCAATGTTTTGGCGAAACTAGTAGGGAAGAATTGATCTGTCATCACCATCTTGGTGACCATCTCTCAGGCCAACAGATCACCTATTTTGCTCCCATACTACAGTGTATATGTGGTCCATATTTGTGTATTATTATGTTTTGTTTTTAAATTTTTGTAATAAAATTTGATAAACTTTTTACAATTTACACTGTGTACTGTTTTGTAATTGGCACCGTTATAATCCCCTCTCCCTCTGTTCTCCCTTTGTTAATCAATTTCTGGGATGAGGTGCCTTATCTATTTAGGACATACCAGCCACACTCTTTTTAAGAATATTTAGGGCATAATTGCTGTCCCCCCTTCTGCATCGCAGGCGTTCCTCTTTCTGTGTCAGTGGTTTCCTTTTTTTTTTACTTTTATTTACTTATATTTTAAATTATTTAAATTATTTTTTTATTTTTTGCCACAGCAGCATAATTTCTGTTCCTCTTCTGCATTCCTCTTCTGTGTCAGCAGTGGTTCCCTTTTTCTTTTTTTGGCTTTTTTAATTTTCTTTTTCCCAACAGCAGCAAAAGATTTTTCCATAATTGCTGTTCCTTTGTTTGAGCCACATATGGTCTTCCTTCAGCGTCACCACTGTTTTTTTTCTTTTTTGGCTTTGTTTTTTTTACATTTATTTTATTTTTTGCAGCAGCATCAACAGTAAAAAAAATGATCCACAATTGCTGCACCCTTATTTTCTTTATATAAAAAAAGAAAAACTATAATAAAAGGGTTTATAGTGCACCAAGCACAAAAGTATTGCACCCAGACGAGACTGGCGGTGATCAGATCCTGAGGCCTGAGAGTGGTGACACAGGGGCGGTGCTGTCGAGACTATGGTAATCACCCTTGCTGCAGGGAGACTTGAGTGTCTTTTCACTTTCACGTCCTCCACTCTGGAGCCATCTGCACAGAGACAAGGGCCCCTTTCCTTCAGAGAGAATCTACAGCCACACCACAGACTAGTGAGAGGGATCACTGCTTACCATTTGCACATTGAGCAAAACCATTCTACTAGCAGCTATCCATTATTCATTTAAAAAGGTATCTTCATTCAGTGAGCCTAGGACTAGCATAGTCACCAGTAATGCATTTTGGCAGTATAGTCTCCTGAACATAGTTAATTTAGCCATGTTATGGTCCATTGCTGTACACGTGGCAGGGGCGTATGAAATGAGTGGGCCCTTGTGCAAGATAAAAAGTGGGCCCCCAGGCACTGATAAAAAAATTTAAAAAATAAAATAAAAGGTGGGCATGGCTTAAATTGCATGACATATTGGGCGTGGCTTAAAGGGGTGTGGTTTAATAGAGTCTGAGATTACTTACATAATGCAGAATGTGGTAATGTTAAATAGGGAATGTTCAGTGCAGAGTGTAAGGTGGTGGGTAGTATGTGCAGGAGAGGGGTGTAGTGTATGGAGGTTCCTAGTATGTGTAGGAGAGGAGTGTGGCGTGTATGGGGGTGGGTAGTATGTGTAGGAGAGGAGCGGGGAGTGTATGGTGGTGGGTAGTATATGCAGAAGAGTATGGAGTGTATGGTTGTGGCTAGTATATGCAGAAGATGAGTATGGAGTGTATGGTTGTGGCTAGTATATGCAGAAGAGGAGTATGGAGTGTATGGTGGTGGCTAGTATATGCAGAAGAGGAGTATGGAGTGTATGGTGGTGGCTAGTATATGCAGAAGAGGAGTATGGAGTGTATGGTGGTGGCTAGTATATGCAGAAGAGGAGTATGGAGTGTATGGTGGTGGCTAGTATATGCAGAAGAGGAGTATGGAGTGTATGGTGGTGGCTAGTATATGCAGAAGAGGAGTATGGAGTGTATGGTGGTGGGTATGTGCAGGTGAGGATTACAGAGTGTATGGAGGTGGGTAGTCTATGCAGAAGAGGAGTGTGGAGTGTATAGTGATGGTAGTATGTGCAGGAGAGGAGCGCGGAGTGTATGGGGGTTGGTAGTATGTGCAGAAGATGAGTATGGAGTGTATGGAGGTCGGTATTATGTGCAGGAGAGGCACGCAGAGAGTATGGAGGTGGGTAGTATGTGCAGGAGAGGAGTGCTGACTGTATGGAGGTTGGTAGTTTGTGCAGGAGAGGAGTATGCAGTGTATGGAGGTGGTTATGTGCAGGAGAGGACTGTGGCGTGTATTGCAGTGGGCAATATGTGCAGGAGAGGAGTTGCGGAGTGTATGGAGGTAGGTAGAATGTACAGGTGAGAAGTGTGGAGTGTACGGCGGTGGGTAGTATGTGCAGGATGGTGTCAGTAGGACAGTGGACAGTGTCAGTAGTTCTTCATTTTCTTTTTATTATTTTTTTTTTTACAATTCAATTTTATTTATTACATTTTTTTTTTCAAAATGTTTTTGGGGGCCACTGAATGGTCTCAGTAGAACAATGGACAGTGTCAGAATTTTTTTATTTGTATTATTTTTTAATTATTTTTTACAATTTATTTTTGTATTACCTTTTTCACAATGATTAGGGGGGTGGGGTTGTGGACAGTGACAGTAGGGCAGTGGATGGTGTCAGCAGTTTTTTGTTTTATCTATTATTTTTTTACAATTAAAAAAAAAAAAAAAGTTATCTTTTTTTTTTTTATTTAGTTTCTCACAGTGCTTCTGGGGAAGGGGGGTGGGGGGTTATGGGGCAGTGGATGTTTTCAGTAGGGCAGTGGACAGTGTCAGTAGAGCAGTGGATGATGTCAATAGTTTTTTTGATTCTTATGTATTTTTTTTTTTTACAATTAAATTTGTTTTTCATTTTTTTTACAATGCTTTTTGGGGAGGAGGGGGTTGGGACTGTGAACAGTCTCGGTAGGGCGGGGCAGGAGGGGGGGGTGGTATTAGTAGTTTTTTATTCTATATTATTTTTTACCCATTTTTACTTTTTATAATTTTTGTACAATTTTTTTTTAAATATTTATTGGATTTTTTTTTATATCAGTTGGGGGGCTTTGGTGACATGTCAGGGGTCTAAATAGACCCCTGACACCTCCCCTTTGGGACAGAGTAAGGGACTGATTCCCCAGTCCCTTTCTCTGTGGCCTCAGCATTGAAGATGAATGGACAGAAGACAGCCGCTCCTGTTCATTCATAAACTAAAGCATCGTAACACACATGTTGTCAGTTACTACAGCACATAGAGAGCGTTCAGTAACAATCACTCTCTATGTCCAATTCAGAAAAGGAAGGGGTTGGTAAATTACATATTTACCGACCCCTTCCTCCACTCTCCATGTGGAAACATCAAACAACAGCTGAGAGGAGAGGGGGGGAGCGAGGGGGGGGGGCAGGGGAGGAGGACACAGTGGGCCGGAGGAGGAGGACAGGGGGCCCCCCTCTCGGAGGCCCATGTGCATTAAACACCCTAGAGACATGGATGATACCTCACTGACTCATGGTGATCTTATGCTGATCCTGGTGCATAGTGTTTTCCTATTCCTACTGCTGACTATTAATCATACTGTATGCTGTGTTGCATTACTACTATTACTAATCCACTTTCAAGAGAGGCAAAAGAAAGCATGGACGAAGGACCAGCATGACAGGGTTAAAGGGGGTTGGCATAGAGAAAGGGTGTCCGGTCAGTGGAAAGCATTCTTTTAAAAGTACTCAAGTGATTGGTGTAGAGGACTGGAGAAGGTGGGGCTGCAGTAAGGGGGTCTTGGAAGTCATCAGTCAGAGGAGAGTGCTTGGGACAACGGCCCACCCTCCCTCCCTAATTGAGTTCCATGGCGAGTTGTAAATAGTTGGGGATTAAGGTTTTTTGCAGATTTTTTCATGGCAGCTGGCTGGGTACAAGGTCCTGCTATGGGTTTTTTAGGTATAAATAATCACTAACAGTCAGGTGCTTTTTTTCTTGTGAGTCTCACTAGTGTACCAGTAAATTCAGAGACCAAAATGTCAAATTGAAGGTACACTAGTGAAAAGGCCTACACGTTTCTGAGCATGACAGATAGTGAAGAGGAAGTCACTCATCTGTCAGATTCAGGCTCAGAATACGAACCAGTAGACAGCAGCGGCACCCTGACAGCTCTGACGACAGAGTAGTGGTCCCTGCCAAGATCAGACCCCATTCTTCTGCTGTCGTTGAGGTACAAGAACCGCAGGGCTCTCGTATGGAGCAGAGAGCCAGTACTAGCGCTGTTCATCCTTATGGTGAACTGGCAAGCACCAGCGGCCTAGTACACCCTGGTCGTACAGCCAGCACTGCAGTACGTGGTGATGTGGCGAATCCCATAAGTGCAGTTCAAGCTGGCGAGGTGGCTAGCACGAGTAGAGTCTTGCAGCCACCAAGAAGACAAAGACAGGCCTGTCAAACCCATAGTGCCCTTCCTGCTGCATTTGCCAATCCTAATTGGGAATCCACCACTTCTGCAGCACCCATACTTCCCCCATTTACTGGCCAACCCGGAACTCAGGTGGAAACAGTTGATTTTACATCATGGAAGATCCCTATAGATCTATTGTGGACCAAAGCAATTTGTATGCTGTCAATTCATCGCCGCTAAGCCCCAGCTGACCCTTGCCAGAGATTGGAAACCAATTATGGTTTCTGAATTTAAGACCTTTCTGGGCCTATCCCTCCTAATGGGCATAACCAAAAAGTGAGATGCGGTCATATTAGTCCACTGACCCAATTCAACATATGCCCGTGTTCTCTGCCTCCATGACCAGGACACGATACGAGCAGATCTTGCTGGGGGAGAGAGCCTGCTTGAAGTGTAATAACTTGCTTGCTGTGAAGTGGAGGGATAATAAGAATGTTTTCGTTCTTTCCTCCCTTCACGCAGTCACGACAATCCAAATTCCTACGGCGACTGGTGTTGTGGAGAAAACCTCTGTGTCCACTAATATAACCTTAATATAGGAGGGGTGGACCTCAACGACCAGTTGTTGGCGCCGTACCTAATTGCCCGTAAGGCCAGGCGCTGGTACAAAAAAGTGTCTGTATACTTATTTCAATTGGCTCTGCTGAATGCTCTTGTGCTGTACAAAGCTTCAGGACGAACTGGATCCTTCCTTAAATTCCAGGAAAAGATCATCACAGCCCTTGTTTCCAGACAGTGCTGTGGCCCAACTTCCCAATGCAAATGCAGTAAGCCGGTTGCATGGGAGATATTTTCCTTATGTCCTCCCTGGTACCCCTACCCAACGAGTCCCCCAAAGAAAATGTGTCTATAGAAAGCGCGGATATAGGCGTGACACCAGCTATTATTGTCCCTCCTGTCCTGACCATCCTGGTCTTTGCATTGGTGAATGTTTTGAACGCTACCACACACTAGTGGAGTTTTAGCATAGGGTACAGCACAGCACAGACTAGGACACACATTCCCAGGGTCTCCAAAGATGCCATCGCATTTTGGGAGACCCGAACCTGGAACCAATCCATTACAACCTACAGTTAAAAAAAAAATATTATATATATATATATATATATATATATATATATATATATATATATATATACAAAAATAGTTGTTTTATTGTTCTGCACTTTTTCACTGTATTCTACAATGCAATGTTTTATTGTTACTATGCTTTTCAGGTATGTAATTATTTTATACTTTACTGTTTACTGTGTTTTATTGTTAAACAATTTTTGTTTTCAGGTAGGCAATTCAGCTGCAGCATGGGTTTATTTATCTTGACAGCAACAGCTTGCTCCCACGATATGTAAAGCCATGACTCCAGTGCTGTCGGAGGTGATTTCACCACCACAGTTAAAAAAAAGAGCATATATGCCGAAGCATGGGGGCAGGGGTGGAGAAGCATTTTGCTCCGAACATTAGGGGCGGATGCCCCCATGCTTCGGCATATATATTTTTAGGCACAGATTTGTTAAAAAATGTTTTATTTTTACTATGTTTTATTGTATTCGCTTTGCAGGTATGGTAAGTCTAATGCCCTGTACACACGATAGGATTTTCCGATGGAAATGTTCAAATGTGTGATAGGACCTTGTTGTCGGAAATTCCGACCGTGTGTAGGCTCCATCACACATTTTCCATAGGAATTTCCGACACACAAAGTTTGAGAGCTTGTTATAAAATTTTCCGACAACAACATTTTGTCGGAAATTCTGATCGTGTGTACACAAATCCGACGCACAAAGTGCCACGCATGCTCAGAATAAATTAAGAGACGAAAGCTATTGGCTACTGCCCCGTTTATAGTCCCGACGTACGTGTTTTACGTCACCACGTTCAGAACGATCGGATTTTCCGACAACTTTGTGTGACCGTGTGTATGCAAGACAAGTTTGAGCCAACATCCGTCGGAAAAAATCCTAGGATTTTATTGTCGGAATGTCCGATCAATGTCCGACCGTGTGTACAGGGCATTACTGTTATACTGTAATGTTACTTTGTTTTATTGTTAACCATCATTTGCTTAGCAGGTAAACCATTCAGCTGCAGCACTGATTTATTCATCTTGACAGCAACAGCGTTTGCTCCCACAATACGTAAATCAGCGACTCAAGCGCTATAGGAGGTGATTTCACCACCACAGTTAAAAGAAATGGTGCATGTATGCCCATCATTAGAAGTGGATGGATGAAGGGCGGTATTCTAATGGTGGGCATACTCACCGATCAATCTCTTTTTTTTGTTCAGCCCACAGGCTGCATGAAAAAAACATTACAATATATGCCCAACAACGACCAGCAAAGTACTGGTATGTTGCTGGACTTTGAGTCCCCCCCCCTCCGTCTTTCATGGTTTTCTCGGGCTCTCCTGTCCCAACAGCGAACCCGAGAATGCAGCCAGTGGTTCCACCAGCTGACCATAGATCTGATCCGAGACCAGAACGGCTCTAATCATCTCTATGGTCTAAGAAACCGGAAGCTACAAGCATTTCATGACTTAGGTTTCCCTGGATATAAAACGCGCCATTGGGAAATTGGCAAAGCATTTTATCACACCGATCTTGGTGTGGTCAGATGCTTTGAGGGCAGAGGAGAGATCTAGGGTCTAATAGATCCCAATTTTTTTCAAAAAGGAGTAACTGTCACTACCTATGCTATCATAGGGGATATTTACATTCCCCGAGATAATAAAAATGATTAAAAAAAATAGAAAATTAAAAGGAACAGTTTAAAAATATAATAAAAAAGTAAAATAAATAGTAATAAAAAAAAAAAAAGCATTTGAAAAATCGCTGCGCAAATACTGTGTAAAAAAATTGCAACACCCACCATTTTAATCTGTAGGGCCTTTGCTTTGAAAAAATATATAATGTTCCGGGGTTCAAAGTAATTTTCTTGCAAAAAAATAAGATTTTTTTATGTAAACAAAAAGTGCCAGAAAGGGCCTTGTCTTCAAGTGGTTAGAAGAGTGGGTGATGTGTGACATAAGCTTCTAAATGTTGTGCATAAAATGCCAGGAAAGTTCACCCCCCCCCCCCAAAATGACCCCTTTTTGGAAAGTAGACACCCCAAGCTATTTGCTGATAGGCATGTTGAGTCCATGCAATATTTTATATTTTGCCACAAGTTTCGGGAAAATTACACTTTTTTTTTATTTTTTTTTTTTGCACAAAGTTGTCACTAAATGATATATTGTTCATGGCATGGTTATATGTGGAATTACACCCCAAAATACATTCTGCTGCTTCTCCTGAGTATGGGGATACCTCATGTGTGAGGCTTTTTGGGAGCCTAGCCGCATACAGGACCCCGAAAACCAAGCACCACTTTCGGGATTTCTAATGTGTAAATTTTTGATTTCACTCCTCACTACCTATCACAGTTTTGAAGGCCATAAAATGCCAAGATAGCACAACCCCCCCCCCCCCAAATAACTCAGTTTTGTAAAGTAGACACCCCAAGCTATTTAAAGAGAGGCATGTTGAGTCCATGGAATATTTTATATTTTGCCACAAGTTGTCACTAAATGATCTATTGCTCAAACATGCCATGGGCATATGTGAAATTACATCCCAAAATACATTCTGCTGCTTCTCCTGAGTACGGGGATAGCACATGTGTGAGACTTTTTTGGAGCCTAGCCATGTACAGGACCCCGAAAACCAATCACCGCCCTTAGGCTATCTAAGGGCGTAAAATGGTGATTTCACTTCCTCACTACCTATCACAGTTTCGGAGGCCATGAAATGTCAAGATAGCACAAAACCCCCCCAAATGACCCCATTTTGGAAAGAAGACACTTCAAGCTTTTTGCTGAGAGGCATGCTGAGTCCATGGAATATTTGATATTTTGCCCCAAGTTTCGGGAAAAATACATTTTTTTAACACAAATTTGTCACTAAGTGATATATTGTTCAAACATGGCATGGTTATTTGTGGAATTACACCCCGAAATACATTCTGCTGCTTCTTCTGTGTACAGGGATACCACATGTGAGACTTTTTGGGAGCCTAGCCACGTACAGGACCCCAAAAACCAAGCACCGCCTTCAGGCTTTCTAAAGGCATAAAATTGTGATTTTACTCCTCACAACCTATCAAAGTTATGGAGGCCCTGAAATGTCCAGATATCACAAAACTCACCCAAATGACCCCATTTTGTAAAGTAGACACCCCAAGGTATTTGCTAAGAGGCATTGTGAGTATTTCGCAGATCTCATTTATTTTTGAAAATGAAGAAAGAAAAGAATTTTTTTTTTCTTTTTTTCACATTTCAAAACTTTGTGACAAAAAGCGAGATCTGCAAAATACTCAACATGCCTCTCAGCAGATAGCTTGGGGTGTCTATTTTCCAAAATAGGGTCATTTGGGGGGGGGGGGTGTTTGTGCTATCTGGGCATTTCATGGCCTCCGAAACTGATAGGCAGTGTGGAGTGAAATCAAAAATGTACGCCCTTAGAAAGACTGAAGGCGGTGATTGGCTTTCGGGGTCCTGTACACGGTTAGACTGCCAAAAAGTTCCACACATGTGGTATCTCTGTACTCAGAAGAAGCAGCAGAATGTATTTTGGGGTGTCCACATATAACCATGCCATGTTTGAACAACATATCATTTAGTGACAATGTCGTGTAAAAAAAAAAAAAAAAAAATTGTAATTTTCCCGAAACTTGTGGCAAAATATAAAATATTCCATGGACTCATTATGCCTATCAGCAAATAGCTTGGGGTGTCTACTTTCCAAAATGGGGTCATGGGGGGGGGGTGTTGCGCTATCTTGCCATTTCATGGCCTCCGAAACTGTGATAGATAGTGAGGAAGTGAAATCACCATTTTACGCCCTTAAAATGCCTAAAGGCCGTGATTGGTTTTCGGGGTCCTGTACGCGGCTAGGCTCCCAAAAAGTCTCACACATGTGGTATCCCCGTACTCAGGAGAAGCAGAATGTATTTTGGGGTGTAATTTCACATATGCCCATGGCATGTTTGATCAATTTATCATTTAGTGACAACTTTGTGCAAAAAAAGTTAGACTTACCGGTAACTTGTTTTCCAGGAGTTTTTTAGGACAGCACATGAGAGAGTGGCTCCACCCACTAGGAAACAGGAAACACAAACTCCAAAACATTTTAAAAGGAGGCTTCTCCCCACAGCTCATCAGTTGTAGTAGAGTACCTCCGGCCCAAGCTGGAACACATAATCATATATATATATATATATATATTCCCTTATCGTCTTTCAGGACAGCACATGAGAGGATAATCGAGACTAACTAGGGAGGGACAACAGCCTGCAAGACCTTTCTGCCAAATGCCTGATCACCAGCTGACAGAAGGTCCAGTCTGTAATGACGAACAAACGTAAGATAACTTGACCACATAGCCGCCTTACAAATTTGATCTGGGATGGCACCAGCTTTTTCTGCCCATGTAGTGGCTAGAGCTCTAGTAGAGTGTGCTCGTATTCCCGGAGGAGGAGACAAACTCTGGAAATAAGCTTCAGAAATAGCCAATCTTAACCATCTGGCAATTGATCCCTTTGAAGCTTGGCGTCCTCTTCTGTTGCTAGAAAACAAAACAAATAAAGAGTCCGAAGACCTAAAGTCCTTTGTTATTTCCAAGTAATGTAATAAAATTCTTCTTACATATAAATTATGGAATAATTCTTCCTTACTTCCTGAAGGATTTGAACAAAAAGTTGGCAGGATGATCTCCTGCGATCTGTTATGAACTGACGCCACCTTTGGCAAAAACCCTGGATCTGTTTTAAGCACAATCCTGTCTGGATAAATCAACATAAAGGGCTCTTTTACTGAAAGAGCATGTAGTTTTCCAATTTTTCTTGCAGTCGTAACTGCTACTAAGAATACTGTCTTAAGAGTCAAATTCCTTAAAGTGGGAGTCCCGCGAAAAAAAATATTTTAGATGTCAGCTGCTGCAAATACTGCAGCTGCTGACTTTTAAAATAAGGTCACTCACCTGTCCCGGGGCCCAGCGATGTCGGCACCCGAGACCGAACCGTCCCTCGATCCTCGGGTGCTGCCGCCGCCATTCTCAGTGAGGGAATCAGGAAGTGAATCGTTGCGGCTTCACTTCCCGATTTCCTACTGCGCATGCGCGAGTCGCGCTGCGCTTTCTCAATGGTCCCCGCTATCTCCTGGGACCTGTGTCTTTCCCAGGAGACAGCGGGGGAGTGCAGGAGGGGGTTGTCGGAATTTCCGATCACCAAGAACGCTGTGACGTACACCACGTATGAAGAGACTAGAAAAGGGCAGTTCTGAACCAAGCGCGGCACCCTTTGGGCTCCTTTTGCTAATCTCGTGTTAGTAAAAGTTTGGTGAGAGACGATTCGCGCTTTTTCAGACTTGTGGTTTTCAGATCGTTTTCTGCTGTTCAGTTTGTGCTTGTGGGTTTGTATCTGCTCTTCAGTGCGTGCAGTCAGTTCGTATTGGATTATTCAGTGCGTTCTTGCTGTTTTTCAGGTCGCTCTTCACAGGCCTTGCTGTTCTTCAGTGCATTCTGTTACTTCGTTCTGAGCAGCTGACCGTTTTCTAGCCATGTTGCGTATACGTACTCCTCGTAGAGTTCGTGCTGTGTGGGGGATTGGTGTTGGGGTCCTTACCTTGACACAAGTCCAGTCCATGAACAGAGTGGGGAGGAGTTCATGGACCAAGAATTGGTTGCTCCAGCGTGACCAGTTCTGTCACATGCCTTTGCTCCATGAGATCCGTGAGAATAATCCTGACGATTTCAGGAACTTTCTCAGGATGACGGACCCCATATTTCACCGTTTGTTGGCTTTGCTGACCCCCTATATCAGCAGGCAGGATACCTGCATGATGCAAGCCATCACTCCGGAGCAGAGGCTAGTCGCCACCCTGTGGTACCTGGCGACGGGGAGAAGCCTGCAGGACCTCAAGTTCTCGACAGGCATCTCCCCCCAGGCTCTGGGGATCATTATCCAAGAGACCTGTTCTGCCATCATCCAGGTCCTGCAGAAGGAGTATATTAAGGTAAGATTTATCTTTTAACATCACATTTTATTGTATATGTTTGGTAATATATTGTATTTCTTTCCTCTTTCCCTAATTACCATGATTGTAATATGCTGTGAATGTCCCCTGTGTCCTCTTGCATGCTGGATTTTTATGTAATTTTTTTTTTGTCCTTCATACATATTTGCCTTCACTTACCTCCCCAGCATGGCCTCCTGGCCCTATATTCACCTCATGTAGTCACTTAACAGTGTATTTTGTCAGCTCCATAGTAGTGCTTTACCCTAAATACCCCTTAAAATGTGTAAAAATTTGATTTGTGCTTTAAATTCTGGCAGAGTGCCGGAGGCTTTTTTTTTGGGTCCCCAAATCATTTGGAACCCCCCCTCCCCCCAACTGCTCAGT
This sequence comes from Aquarana catesbeiana, assembly GCA_037953035.1. Lineage (NCBI taxonomy): Eukaryota > Metazoa > Chordata > Amphibia > Anura > Ranidae > Aquarana > Aquarana catesbeiana. The sequence goes on from JBBHAA010000108.1 coordinate 767,668, forward strand.
CAGCTGATACCAATTCTCTATCTATCCTCAGTCATCTATCTGCTGACTTTGCCAAACCCATACACACTATACCCATCTGTTTTGTGGTCAGATGTATGGATGAATTCCCCAAAGCATGTAGTGCAAGGGTCTGCCTGTATACTTTCAAATGGTACTGTTTAAGGTTTTTGTATACTATTATTATCTTGATATGTAATAGCAGAATGTCCAAATGTGCTAAAATGTGTACAATGTGTATTTATATCTTTGTATTATGACACTTCTTACCTGTCCAGTGGGCTGTCAATAGTGTAAGTAAGGAGGGGCTGGCCAAAGTAATACACATTATTTAGGCATTCATCTCTCAATGAAGTGGAGAGGGTTACCTTTCCAAAAGACCCCCCCCCTAAAATGTTAGAAATGGGGCCCATGAGAGGGGGGGGAATCTGATAGGTGGACCTTATACCTTGGTCTTTCAAAACTCCCTAAAATAAATGTTATACTAATGTTGGGAAAGAATGTTTGTGTCTAATCTGCTTTCCCTGTATAGGTGCAAAATGTTTACTTTTTTTCTTGTTTGACTCCACAGTTTCCTTCCAACCCACAGGAATGGCAGACTGTGGCCTCCCACTTTGCCCAGCGGTGGGACTTTCCTAACTGCGGAGGGGCAATTGATGGGAAACACGTCCACATCGTCCCACCACCCAACTTGGGGTTATACTATTACAACTACAAGGGGTTCAATAGTATTGTGATGTTGGCGGTGGTGTCGGCTACTTATGAGTTCCTGTATGTGGACGTAGGGAAGAATGGCCGGATGTCCAATGGTGGAGTCATCGCCCAGACGGAGTTCTACAGGCGTTTCCAGAATGGCAGCTTGGACTTGCCACCTCCAGAAGACAATGTGGAAGGACTCCCATTCGTCTTCGTTGCGGATGAAGCGTTTGCGCTGGGGACCATCTTATGCGGCCATTCCCTATGAGGACCCTCACCCCGGACCAGAGGGTTTTTAATTACTGGCTGACCAGAGCCAGAAGAGTGGTGGAGAACACATTTGGAATTATGGCCAGCCGGTTCCGCCTATTTCTTATACCCATACACATAGCGGAGTACAAACTGAATAATATCATCCTGGAGTGCTGTGTTCTACACAACGTTTTAAGGCAAAATTCTGCCAACTATGCTGCCTCAGTTGGGCCTGAGCCCGATATGCATAATGAACCAACCCTGACGGCGCTTGAAAGTGGCCGTCCTGGCTTGCCCCCCCTGAGTGCCCGTGAGGTCCGTCTTAGATACCTTGATTACTTTGCGGGTAGGGGGGCCATCAATATGCCAGACAATGTCTGAAACATTTTTAAAATAAAAAAATCGTTTTTAACTACTAAAATCTTTGGTGACATTTACTGCTTGTGTTTCTTTTAACTGACCCTGACAGAAATGTGGTGAGTCCTGAAAATGGCGTGATTGTGTAACATTACAAAGCACTGTTGGGTGATATTTACTAAAGGCAAAGGGCACTACAAGTGCACTTGAAGCTGCACTGAAACTGCACTTGTAGTGCAAAGTGGATTTTCCCTTAGGAAATAACCCCCATTGTCACAGAAAACACCAATTTGTGCACAACAAAAGTTTTGGAGCGTTGAAACAATAATCCACACATTCTTGATTATCAATCTTTTTAATACCAGCACAATCACATGTGCATTTATAAAAGGTTTTTAAAACAAACCAACATGTTTGTTGTATAACAATTTTTTGGGTCACATTACCAAAAGTAGAAATGTCCATTTAAGGTAAAACAGGTATGTTTAAAACCAACAAGAAAGACACAAATCTTGAACTTACAAAGTTCAACTTTTAAAGAAATTGAAGGCAATATGAGACATGAGTATTTATAAACTGTGTTTGATATTGCGTTCAGATGGGGTGAAGTCACCCCTGGAAAAGCCAAATTTTGAAGATGCACACAAATTGCCGAATGTCAACATGTGCTACCTGCCATCACGGGGGATCAAGGGACATGTTTTGGGGGTGCAACCCCTTCCTCCCAGCTACTTTATTATTGAGGAAGGGGTTGCACCCCCAAAACGCTTACATTGATCTCCAGTGATGGCAGATAGCACATGTTGACACACTGTGTGCATCTTCAAAATTTGGCTTTTCTCGAATATGTCAAAAAATGTTAGAAATTTTTAGATCACAAAAAAGGGAAAATAATTTGGAGGGGGTTTTAAACTCTCCCTATCTTGAAGAACATCAATGATGTTCTTCATTTTTTGTTGAACATCATTGATGTTTTTCTGGATGTTTTCCAAGTCCCTATTACACCACATGATCTCCCCGATCAGGATCTGTGCACTTTCAGAGGTGAAATGACCTGGATCCACAACATCACGATCACCTAAAAAGATAGAAACAAAAACACACCATGTATTATAAATATGCCGGCATCCATCTCTTACCTGAGCCTGTGGTCGCAGACACTCACCTGTTGTGGTGACAGTTTCCACCACATCTCCTTCCTCCTCCTCCTCCTATTGTCTTTGCTGGGTCTCCACTTCTTCCTGAGGTGGGGGGTCTGTGGTCTCCTTGGATGAGGGGTGTCCTCCGAGTCTTTTCTCCCCTATTTAAAAAAAAATATGTATACTTAGCACACAGATATTTGATGACAGAAATAGGAATCTGAAACATTGCTTGGAAGTGGGGTACAATTGTCTCTTTTGGCAGAGTTCCAAGATGAAGAAAATTTTTTGTCCTTTGTCAAGCTTGAATACTTACCTGTTTTGTACAAGCTTCACAGATGGAGTCACCCCTATAGTATCCACTGGAGCACCTGTGTGGACCCCCTAATAAAAAGGGTGTTCTTGTGTCCCACACTAGTGCTCCAAAGCCCACATGTGTAAACAGCTGCTGAGTGTCCTCTCCTTACACAGAACCTAGTTTGCATTACATTCTAGTTACAAAACCATCTACACAACAAAATTATTTTAAGAGAAGTAGGCCATAAAAAATGTATTCAAATGCATATGGCCAAAACAATGGTGTTTTCTAGGCCGAACGAACAATGTTTCATATGAATGAACAATGTGCCCATGAACATGAAAGCTGCCATTTTAACCACTTCACTACCCGCGTATTGTAATATGACGTCCACAGATGGGATCTCCCATCCTGGGTGGACGTCATATGATGGCCTGGGCTGCCCGGCCGTCTAGGGGGCGCGCGCTTGCCCACCACGTTGCTCGGGACCCGGTGCATGTGCCCGGCGGCCGCGATGTCCGCCGGGCACCCGTGATTGCCCGTTAACCGGGCCGGACCGTGGATCTGTGTGTGTAAACACACAGATTCACGTCCTGTCAATTGAGAGGAGACCGATCTGTGTTCCCAGTACAGAGGAACACTGATCGGTCTCCTCCCCTTGTACGTCCCCGCCCCCTACAGTTAGAATCATTCCCTAGGAAACATATTTAACCCCTTGTGTCCCCCTAGTGGTTAACCCCTTCACTGCCTGTCATATTTATACAGTAATCAATGCAATTTTATAGCACGGATCGCTGTATAAATGTGAATGGTCCCAAAAATGTGTCAAAAGTGTCCGATGTGTCTGCCATAATGTCGCAGTCACGAAAAAAAAATCGCGATTGCCGCTATTACTAGTAAAAAAATAAATAAATTCTTTTTTTTTAAAAATGCCATAAATCTATCCCGTATTTTGTAGACGCTATAACTTTTGCGCAAACCAATCAATATACGCTTATTGCTATTTTTTTTACCAAAAATATGTAGAAGAATACGTATCGGCCGAAACTGAGGAAAAATTTTTTTTTTTTTAATTAGGATATTTATTATAGCAAAAAGTAAAAAATATTGTGTTTTTTTCAAAATTGTCACTCTTTTTTTGTTTATAGCGCAAAAAAAGAACCGTAGAGGTGATCAAATACCACCAAAACAAAGCTCTATTTGTGGGGAAAAAAGGATGTCAATTTTGTTTGGGTACAACGTCGCACGACCGCGCAATTGTCATTTAAAGTGCGACAGCGCTGAAAACTAAAAGTTGGTCCCGGAAGGAAGGGGGTGAAAATGCCCTGTATTGAACCGGTTAAACTGTACAACAGTTAAGAAAAGCACATGGAGCAGCACAAACGTAATAAAAATAAAGAATAGGAACACAGGACAACTACTTACTTTTTTGCAGCACTCTCCGGCTCCTTCTGTACTGCTCATGCTCCCTGATTTTGAGGTCCGACCACCGCTTCCTGAACTGATCCTTGGATCGTCGTACCCCAAAATTCCGGTGCAGACTCTTGACTACTTGCGCCATGATCTAGGCCTTTCTGACATTGGGGTTGGGGTAAGGTCCATACTTCCCGTCATAGTCAGCCTTCTTCAGGATGTCGACCATCTCCACAAAGGACGTATTTGATGCCTTAAATCGTCTCCTTCTGGATCTGGACGTTTCAGGCTCCAGGCTTTCCTCCTCCTCCTCCTCCTTGTTGGTGTAATTATCAGACACCTGCTCTGTCTCCGCCATGTGCTCTTCCCCACTGCGATGAACGAGAAGGGGCGAGGAATAGACTAGAAAAACATCAGGGGCTAGTGGAGTTTCCCGCATGCGCAGTGTCTATAAAGCGTAACACGCGTGCGTAGTACGTAAGATCTGTGAGCGGAGGAAGGAGTAATGGAGGCGCCGATCGTGATAACTAAGGTAAGATTTAAAATTGGGCCTATACTGCTTCTAGATTGAGGCCTGTATTTGGACAAGTTTAGAAGACTTTAGGCTGACATTAGGGTTTGTCTTGTGTTGTGTCTTGCAGTTAAAATGGATATCTTGAAGGATCATGACTTTATGCCAATCTTCATAGATATGTTCAGGGAGCTGCCCTGTCTGTGGCAGATAAACCACCCTGATTATAAGAACCAAACAAAGAGGAAGGCAGCGCTGGATAATTTGCTGCAATTTGTGAAGTCGGTGATCCCCACGGCAGACATCACCTATTTGAAGATCCTAATTGGTGGCCTAAGGAGCACTTATCTAAGGGAGCACAAGAAGGTCCAGGATTCCCAGAGATCAGGAGCTGCAGATGACATTTATGTCCCCAGGCTGTGGTACTATGACAGGCTGCATTTCCTGTCAGGTCAGACTGAACCCAGGCCAGCATTCTCCACTCTTCCTTCCACGCTTCCTTCCCCCTCAGCTGAGGCTTCAGAAGCCCAACCTGGGCCTTCCAGGCAGCAACATGTGGAGGAGCCCAGCTTGAGCCAGGTATAGCATTCTTCTAAATATTTCTGGTTGTCCAATCAATGATGTTAAATATATGTTAGTTTGGAGTACTAATTTATGATTGTGATTGATGAAGCAAAAACTAAAACCATGTCCCTTTTTCATACACAGGGAAGTCTCAGCCAGGAGGTGGCCGGGCCAAGTAGGCTGCCTGATACCCAGGTCCCTACCCTCCGCCTTCAAAGAAAAAGTGGCAGGAAGAGGAGTAACCTGGAGGAGGCTGCCATAGGCCTATTTTGGAAGGCTACTGAGGCCCTCAGAACACCCCACAGTGTGGAGGAGGACTTTGCTGCCATAACTGCATGCAAAATGATGCAGATGGAGGAGGGCCAACGACTCCTATGTGAGTTTTTAATTTTGTAAGCTCTAAATAAGGGGTTGAGGGGCCAAATCACATGTGCAACCCACATTTGTCACCTCACCCATAGTCCTCCTCCTCCTCCAGGTCCTACTCCTCCTCCTGCCACACCTCCGACACCAGAGCCACAGCCGGGAAGGAAGCATGGAAGGAAGACCAGAGAGTGATGACCTGGGTTCAGTCTGGTCTGGCAAAATATGCAGCCTCTTGTAGTACCACAGCCTGGGGACATACATGTAATCTGCTGCTTTCATGATCTCTGGGACTTCTGGACCAGACTGCACTCCCTTACATATGGACTCCTCAGGCCACCAATTTTGATGTAAAATAATTGATGTGTGCCCTGGGGGCCAAAGGCTTTGCCAATTTATGATGTTTATGCAGCGTTGCCTCCCTCTTTGTTTGGTTCTGAGCCCTTAATAAAGGAATTTTTGTTTCAATTATACTCGCCTATGTGTGTTTTCATTCAAAAAGGACAGTTTGTTTGGGAGGATTCAGGTACATTTCAAAAATACAGTGTGAAATTAACTAATTAATTAATTAAAGGGACACCAACACCAAGCAATCTCCTTGAGATTAAATAATACCAGATAACAATGGTGTTGTGGTAACTTGACACACAAAACACACAAAAATATTCTGGAGTAAAAAAAAAAAATAAAAAAACAAAAAAAGATCAGCCTTGAAAAAAATACAAACCAAAAAAATAATAATATATTTATTTTTTGTCAGATGTGACAAATCAAAATATATTGAGGGAATCACGATAAATAATAAAGAAAGAAGTTTGTGAGAAGTCTGTGTGAATATGAGCAGCAAAACTATCTCATTCTTCTAGCATTATAAAGAAGAAGAGAGTGTGCTGTATTAAACCATTTTAAACATTGCAGCCTGACGAAAGTGCTCTATCCATTCCGAACGCTAATTTTACCAGACCGAGCTGTTCCGTCTCGGAATTTCTTCTGAGCATGCGTTGCACTTTGTGCATTGGAATTGGCCACACACAGTCGGAATTGACGTGATCGGATTTTGTTGTCGGAAAATTTTATAGCCTGTTCTCAAACTTTGTGTGTCGGAAAATCCGATGGAAAAAGTCCGATGGAGCCCACACACGGTCGGAATTTCCGACAACAAGCTCTGATCACACATTTTCCGTCGGAATGACCGACCGTGCGTACAGGGCATAAGAGTGCTAACTGCAAGACCTTTGTCCACCCCATTTTGTAGAAATTCCAGAATCAACACAATGGGGCTGATTTACGAAGCATTTGCGGCATGACTTGCGGTGCACGCCGACGCGCAAATAAAATTTTCGTATTTACAAAGCATTTGCGCCGGTAACACAGCGCGATCCCCCATTTACTATTCTCTTCCCAGCGCACGGGAAGAGGCGATCGGTACACCACTATAGACATGGCGCACGGCATCTTTATCTTCAAATTTAAATAAGCTGGAAGTGCCAATATAATGGGGGTGATGTGGGTGATGTGGGGAAGTGTAGTACTAACTGTCCAACTAACAAATATGGCCAAAATAGAATGAGAAAGTGACTTTCTCTGAACAAGCCGGCAGCGCCGGCAAATACATTTAGTGCTGCGGGAGGTGAATTTATACACTGCGCATGCTCAAACGGCATTTCCGCTTGTTCAAATGCTTTGGTTCAGTGCGCCGGCAAAATATTAGTAAAATGTCAAGCAACGTAAATGCATTTGCATAGGTTGAACGGGCGCTTCTACTAGTCCCTACTTGGCTGCACCGGACTGCATCAAAAACACACTAAAAACGCACTGGAACGCATCAAAAACGTGCATGCAGAAAAGCACCTGGAACGCGTCTGGACTGCGTTTCTATGGTGTGATCTGGCCCTCAGGGCCAGTTCACACCATAGAAACACAGTCCGGACGCGTTCCAGGTGCTTTTCTGCATGCACATTTTTGATGCGTTCCAGTGCGTCTTTGGTGCATTTTTGATGCAGTCCAATGCTTTTTTTCCCACCTCTTTTTTCTTAACCTTAAATAAGGACAAGTGCCTTCCAGTGCATTTTTGATGCATTTTACAGCTTTACAGTAGAGTCCAGTGCAAAAAAATGCAGCATGTTCTCATTTTTTTTCTGGAAGTCAGTTCCCTTAGACTGCAATGGTATTTGTTGTATAACTATTGCATATGTTAGGCTCTTTAGTTGCCCCCCCCTGGGGGGCGTTTTGTCCCATCTGTAATTTTGGTGCATGCTGGATGATGTGCTTAATTTTGGACAGGGGGGTGGCTTATTTTGTACTAGCTGCATTTGGGTTGTTGTGGTGCTTTTTGTGTGTGAACATTACCTGGATGTTTCTGGGCATGCTCAGAGTGTGTTTTTTGGGTTAGTAATTTAAGGACATCCTTAACAGGTGTACTCACTTTGAAGTTCTCTCTACATTGGGTAAACTTGCATTTTGTGTGTTTCATGGACTGTCCATGTGTTTGCAATTGCCTCATTAGCACACAAACCTAGCTTATATAAAGCTTGCAGATAGCATTCTTAACTTGCCCTGAAAAGAGCCAAGATTGTGTGTGTGGGCTGGCAAGAGAGTACATTTGGGTGTCCTTATCGAGTTTCTAACACATGTATTTTCTATTTATATTTTGTTTATTATGTTGTTGCAAAACAGATGTGTTTTTATGCAATTTATTTGTTACTTTGGTTTGTTTTTTTTGGGTGGTGGTTATTTTACCATGAAATCTTTTTTATGTTGGCAATTTTTGTTTTTACGTTGTTCACTTTGATTTAACTGTCTGTGCTGCATTATTTTTAAAATTCTTTAATATGTTGTGCCTAATGTTGTTTTAATCCTTAATAGATGTCCATTTGTGGGTGCACTCCTTTTTAACTCCTGTTAATTTACACTGCAAAAGGGTCAAACATATTCTGTTAGTGTCTCAAATTAACATACATGTGTGTATTTTGCTTTCCTTGCTGCTTTTTCCAAGTCCTGTTTTTTTTTTGGACCAATAAAATGGTTTCAAATTTTTTACTTATGTTATGTGTGTTCTTTTCATGCAACCGATTTCCCAGCTGCAGCTTAACTAGGATGATTGGCATGTCTTAGACCAATCCCTATTTTATTTTTTTTTAGTTTTAAGTTACTTTCCTGGTGCCTTCATGGTAGCACATGCATGGATTGTAAACCAGCGCACTCCCCCCCCCGAACAGAACATTTTTCATGAAATTTTTATCTTATCTAAAATAGCTGTCCAAAATACAAGACCATTGACTTTGATTTAAAGCACCTGTGCAAGATGAAGGAAAACCTGAAAACATGGCCTGTTGGGGGGTACTTGAGGACAGGGTTGAGAAGCACTAAACTAAAATCAAGCTCAAGACAATCCTATTCTAATTGGGGACATTTGAGGGAAATCAAGATTTTTTTTATTTATTTTTTTTAAGGTTGGGCATTGTGTCCCTTTTTCCCTTTTCTTAAAATTGGCTTCGCTTCCTGTCACATAGCCAAACAGGAAGTGAGTAAAACCCTAACAATATTTTTCCTTGGGGACACACAGGTCAATCTAACTAGTGCCCCCACTATGCAAATTGCACTCTAGCACTTTGTGTACACCCCAAATTATTAGGTAGTTTGGGGTTTATTAAAGGCAAATCCTTTCTGCAATACAAGTGTAGTTGATGAAAACCTGAGGGGTAGTACTGGTGATTTTCTCATCCAATCATGTAGAGGCAAAGATGCTGTGTGTTGTTTTTTTTTTTTTTTTTTTTTTTTTGTTTTTTTTTTTTTTTCCTTGCTTGTCCTCCTAGGATCTCCAGCAACTGCACTTCTAAGTGCACTTGTAGTGCAAAGTGGATTTACCTTTTTAGTAAATAAACCCCAAGATGCATAATAATTTGGGATGTACATGGCAAAATGCTAGAGTACAATTTCCTGAATGGGGAAACTATTTAGATTGACCTGCGTGTCCCCAAGGAAAAATATTGTTAGGGTTTTACCCACACTTCCTGTTTGGCTATGTGACAGGGAATGAATAATTTTGAATGAGAAATTGGAAAAATTTGGGAGGTGTCTTCACCCTATCAGGGGTGTAGACATCTGACAAAACTTATAATCCCTCTGCAGTCTATCCCCAAGCAAAAATAAGAGGATTTTAATTAGGAATGTGTCTTTGCAAAGTTAAACTAAGTTCAATTGTGATGCATGTTAATGGACCATTTAGACCTTTAATAGAAAGTCATCAGTTGCCTTTGACTCTAAACATTATTTTTGGCCAGTCCTAGAAATCTGCGTCTGTTTTTCTATTAACCACTTGGTGTCTGTGCTATAGCCAAACGAAGGCCACAGCGTGGACCTGAATTTCTGGGAGGCTGTCCTAGGACGGGCTCCCCATGTCCCCCCTGCAGGGCGCGCAGAGCGCACTGAGTCTCGGGTGATCACAGATCGAAGTAAGGGCCGACGCCGGCCCCTTACCACGCGATTGGCTGTCAGCCAATGACAGCTGATCACATGATGTAAACTAAAGCTCGGTAATTGTTTGTTTTTTCTCCTCACGCTGACAGCATGAGGATAAAAATAAAAGCTGATCACCGGCTTAGGTGCAAGGGACATTGGTCCTGAAGAGGCAATTCTGCCTCATCTGTGCCCACCAGTGCCACCTATCAATGCCCACCAGTGGTCCCAAGCAGTGCTGCCTATCAGTGTAACCAATCAGTGCCGCCTCATCAGCGTACATCAATGAAGGAGAAAAATTACCTGTTTGCAAAATTTAATATCAAAAGATCCAAAAATATACAACATTTTTAACAATCTGTCTTTTTTTTTTTTTTTTTTTTTGAACAAAAGAAAAAAAACAGAGGTGATCAAATACCACCAAAAGAATGCTCTAGTTAGGAACTTTTAAAAAAAAACATTTGACAAAGTATGACCATGTAATTGTCATTCAAAGTGCATCAGCGCTGAAAATTGGTCTCCACAGCAGGGGGGTTTAAGTGCCCAGTAAGCAAGTGGTTAATTTCCATGCCAAATATGTATTTCTGTAATAAAGATCTGTGCCTGCTGTGTATACGGCGTGGGCATAAGCAAGTCGCACACATATGAACAGTACTCATTGTAAATCATGGGGTAGAACTTGTGATGCAACTTTTCAGTCCCAAGTGGCCTAATGCCGCGTACACACGGTCGGACTTTCTATCCTACTTGGTCCGGCACACTTTCCGACGGACTTTGTCCGCCAGGTGCGCCGGACTTTAAAACGGACGGACTTGCCCACACACGACCGGACTTTCCGGCGGGCTAAGTCCGCCCGTCTTTCCGACGGACTTTCGCCGGAGTTACGGCGGACTTTCAGAATGAACGGACTTGCCCACACATGGACAAGTCCGTTCATTTTGAACGTGACTCGGGTGTGACGGGACTAGAAAAGGAAGTCAATCTTGCCGCTTTTATCGGCGAGATTGACACCTTGCGAGCCCCGTTGCGGGGCATACCAGGCCCTTAGCTCTGGTATGGATTATAAAGGGAACCCCCTACGCCGAAAAAACGGCGTGGGGTCCCCCCTAAAATCCATACCAGACCCCGATCCGAGCACGCAGCCTGGCCGGTCAGGAAAGGGGGTGGGGACGAGCGAGCGCCCCCCCCCCTCCTGAACCGTACCAGGCCGCATGCCCTCAACATGGGGGGTGGGTGCTTTGGGGGAGGGGGCGCCCTGCGGGGCCCCCCCCCCCAAAGCACCTTGTCCCCATGTTGATGAGGACAAGGGCCTCTTCCCGACAACCCTGGCCGTTGGTTGTCGGAGTCTGTGGGCGGGGGCTTATCGGAATCTGGGAGCCCCTTTAATAAGGGGGCCCCCAGATCCCGGCCCCTCCACCCTATGTGAATAAGTATGGGGTACATGGTACCCCTACCCATTCACCTAGGGAAAAAGTGTAAGTAATAAAACACACTACACAGGTTTTTAAAATAGTTTATTAAACAGCTCCGGGGGGGGATCTTCCTCCGGCTTCGGGGGTCCCTCCGCTTCATCTTCTCCCGGCGTCCGGTTGGTTCTTCTCCCGGTGTTCCAGTTCTTCGGCCGGCTCCTCTGCTGTCTTCAGGTAGCTCTCTTGCCAGCAGAGGTCCGGACTCCTGGGCTTCTGGGCTTCTGGGCTTCTTCTCTTCTCTTCTCCAGATGTTGACACGACGCTCTCTCCGGCTGGACTGCTCTCCGAGGGCTGCGTTGTGACTTATATAGGCGGAGACCCCGCCCCCTTTTGATGTCACAGTCCCTGGGCATGCTGGGACTGTGACGTTTTAGGGGGCGTGGTCAACATCACCCAGTGACCACGCCCCCTAAAACGTCACAGTCCCAGCATGCCCAGGGACTGTGACATCAAAAGGGGGCGGGGTCTCCGCCTATATAAGTCACAACGCAGCCCTCGGAGAGCAGTCCAGCCGGAGAGAGCGTCGTGTCAACATCTGGAGAAGAGAAGAGAAGAGAAGAGAAGAAGCCCAGAAGCCCAGGAGTCCGGACCTCTGCTGGCAAGAGAGCTACCTGAAGACAGCAGAGGAGCCGGCCGAAGAACTGGAACACCGGGAGAAAAACCAACCGGACGCCGGGAGAAGATGAAGCGGAGGGACCCCCGAAGCCGGAGGAAGATCCCCCCCCCCGGAGCTGTTTAATAAACTATTTTAAAAACCTGTGTAGTGTGTTTTATTACTTACACTTTTTCCCAAGGTGAATGGGTAGGGGTACCATGTACCCCATACTCATTCACATAGGGTGGGGGGCCGGGATCTGGGGGCCCCCTTATTAAAGGGGCTCCCAGATTCCGATAAGCCCCCGCCCGCAGACCCCGACAACCAACGGCCAGGGTTGTCGGGAAGAGGCCCTTGTCCTCATCAACATGGGGACAAGGTGCTTTGGGGGGGGGCCCCGCAGGGCGCCCCCTCCCCCAAAGCACCCACCCCCCATGTTGAGGGCATGCGGCCTGGTACGGTTCAGGAGGGGGGGGGGCGCTCGCTCGTCCCCACCCCCTTTCCTGACCGGCCAGGCTGCGTGCTCGGATCGGGGTCTGGTATGGATTTTAGGGGGGACCCCACGCCGTTTTTTCGGCGTAGGGGGTTCCCTTTATAATCCATACCAGACCTAAGGGCCTGGTATGCCCCGCGCTCGCCGCAATAGGAAAATGTGTTTTTCCTATTGCAGCGAGCGCGAGATGCAATACCCTGCCCTCGTGTCGTATCTGGTCCGTCGGACCAGCATACACACGAGCGGGCTTTCCGTCGGACCAGCACACACACGAGCGGACTTTCCGCCCGAAACTGAGTCCGGCGGAAAGATTTAAAACTTTCTTCAAATCTAGGTCCGGCGGGCTTTTGGGAAAAAGTCCGCCGGAAAAGTCCGCCGGCGCCTACACACGGGCGGATTGTCCGGCACACTCTGGTCCGCCGGACTAAGTATGCCGGAAAGTCCGACCGTGTGTACGCGGCATTAGGCTCTCTTTCCACTAATTCGAGTTGTTGTGCTACTTGACACATGTGAAGTTGCAGGACAAGTCAAAACACATGTATTTCAATGTTCCCCCGTTCTAATTGGTGCAACTCCCAAAAAAGTTCTTGCACTACTTTGTTCCAACTTCAGTGCGACTTTTTCTGCAATGTTTTGAACTAGTCGCATGACATGGCATTAAGGCTCGGTTTCCACTATTGCAAGCGTGTTTTTTGCCGCGAGTTTCCCGCAACTTTTTGCCGAAATTTGAAGCAATGCCTGTGTATTTTTGAGGTCTATAGACCTCAAGTCGCATCAAAGTGGGACCAAAGTAGTGCAAGGACTACTTTGAAGTTGCTGCGACTTGAAGTCGCACACGTATGAACGGTACTCATTGTAAATCATGGGGTAGAACTTGTGATGCAACTTTTCAGTCCCTAGTGGCATGACAAGTTGCAATAGTGGAAAACAAGCCAAAAAAGCACATTGTAAATCACGCAACTTTGGGGTTGAAATAGTGGAAAGAGAGCATTAGGCTAAAGCGGTAATAGGAAGATGCACTGTAAGAATTACTTCTAATTGTAGAAAACCAAACAGGCTCTTGCACTGAATCTAATTTATGGAAGATCTAACTGATTGGCCAGTGTATGGTGACCTTTAAAGATACGAAAAGTTGAATTTCTGGTGTTTAAGCCTCATACACACAATGGGACTTTGTACAAACTTTCCGGTGGATTTTTGTACAAAGGGAGTTGGCTTTAGGGTTCCTTCACACGGACGTGTCCGTGTGGGGAGCTCGCTCTGCTCAGCGGGGGATCGCTCCGTGGATCCCCACTGAGCAGGCAGATGACAGGTCTGTCTCTGCACACTGTGCAGGGACAGACCTGGCAGAGTTCCGCTCTCCTCTATGAGGGATCGGATGCTGACGGACCGTAGAATCCGTCAGCACCCAATCCGCAAACGGATGGAAAAATAGGTGTTTCCTCCGTTACACTTTTTCGGATTGTAGTGGATCTGATGTCAGCGGACATGTCACCACTGACATCCGACCCTCCATAGAGGTCTTTGGAGTGTCCGTTCAGGTCCGCAGGTCCGAGGCGGACCTGAAAGGTCCATCCGTGTGAAAGGGGCCTTAGGCCCCTTTCACACTGGGGCGGTGCGGGCGGCAGCGGTAAAAGGGCGCTTTACTTTACCGGTGGTATTTAGCCGCTAGCGTTTTTAACCCCCGCTAGCGGCCGAAAAGGCGTTTATATAAATCTGCCCGCAAAACGCCACCGCAGCGCAGTATAGCCGTGCTGTCCCATTGATTTCAATGGTTTATACACCGCTCCAAAGGTGTTGCTAGCAGGCCTTTTTTTAAGCCCCTTTCACACTGGGGCGTTTAGAGGAGCTACAGCACTAAAAATAGCATCTGAAAAATGTCCTAAAGAAGCGGCTCCATTCACTCCAGTGAGGGCTTTCACACTGGAGCGGTGCACTGGCAGGGCGTCACAAAAAGTCCTGCCAGCAGCTTCTTTGGAGCGGTGAACTCACCGCTCCTCCCCATTGAAATGAATGGGGCAGCGCTGTGATACTCCCGGCAAAATGCCGCTCCAGCAGCGTTTTGCGGGTGTATTTAACCTTTTTGGCCGCTAGCAGGGGGGTTAAAACCGCCCCGCTAGCAGCCGCATGACGCCGCTAAAACGACAGTAAAGCGGCGCTAAAATAGTGCCGCATTACCGCAGACGCCCCCACCGCCCCAGTGTGAAAGAGGCCTTACTGTTCTGCTAGCGCATCGCTCCAATGTGAAAGCCTGATTCACAGTGGAGTGAATGGAGCCACTTCTTTAGGGCGTTTTTCAGGCGCTATTTTTAGCGCCTGAAAAACTTGCCAGTGCGAAAGGGGCCTTATCCTTTCACACGGACGGATAGAATTGTGCTTTTAACTGCGTTTTCTACCGCAGCTAAACACACACAATGCTTTCCTATGGCCCCATTCATACACTGCGTTTTGATTACATGCGGTTTGGTGCGGATAGAAAAAATAGAATTTAACGCAGCTATCCGCACATAACTGCAGATAATCGCACTGCACTGTGTCAGCTGCAGATAGCAGTGCCGAGCTGGCTCACTCATGGGGAAAAGAAAAAAAATTTTTTTCCTTTCCCCATGAGCGACAAGCATGGGGATCCAACTTGGATCCCCGCCATTGCCAGGCACTGTGATATGAATCTTGAGGGAGAACTCCACGCCAAATTTTAAATAAAAAACCGGCATGGGTTCTCCTCCAAGAGCATACCAGGCCCTTTGGTCTGGTATGGATTCTAAGGGGAACCCCCTACGCCAAAAAAATGGTGTGGGGGTCCCCCAAAATCCATACCAGACCCTTATCTGAGCACGCAGCCCGGCCGGTTGGGAAAGGCGGTGGGGACGAGCAAGCACCCCCCCTCCTGAACCATACCAGGCCGCATGCACTCAACATGGGGGATGGGTACTTTGGGGAAGGGGGGCGCGCTGCGGGCCCCCCCACCCCAAAGCACCTTGTCCCCATGCTGATGAGGACAAGGGCTTCTTCCCGACAACCCTGGCTGTTGGTTTCGGGGTCTGCGGGTGGGGGGCTTAACAGAATCCGGGAGCCCCCTTTCATAAGCGGGCCCCCAGATCCCGGCCCCCCCACCCTACGTGAATGAGTATGGGGTACATGGTACCCCTACCCATTCACCTGGGGGAGAAAAGTGTCAAGAAAAAAAACACTACACAGGTTTTTAAAATAATTTATTAGGCAGCTCCAGGGGTCTTCTTCCACGCTCTCCGGCCTTTTCTCGGCATCTTCTCCCGGTGTCCGCTATCTTCTGCCCCCGCTAGCAAAAGAGCTGGAAGAAGATAGCGGGGGAGGCCGGCAGAAGAAAAGGCGGGAAAGGCGGTGGGGACGAGCGAGCGCCCCCCCCCCCCCCCTGAACCATACCAGGCCGCATGCCCTCAACATGGGGGATGGGTACTTTGGGGAAGGGGGCGCGCTGCGGGCCCCACCCCAAAGCACCTTGTCCCCATGTTAATGAGGACAAGGGCCTCTTCCCGACAACCCTGGCCATTGGTTGTCGGGGTCTGCGGGCAGGGGGCTTATCAGAATCCGGGAGCTTCCTTTGATAAGGGGGCCCCCAGAGCCCGGCCCCCCACCCTACATGAATGAGTATGGGGTACATGGTACCCCTACCCATTCACCTGGGGGAGAAAAGTGTCAAGAAAAAAAAACACACTACACAGGTTTTTAAAGTAATTTATTAGGCAGCTCCAGGGGTCTTTTTCCAACTGCAGGGGTCTTCTTCCGTGCTCTCCGGCCTCTTCTCCTGGTGTCTGGTCTTTCTCTGCACTGTGCGGCCTCTTCTCCTGGTGTCCGCTATCTTCTGCCGGCCTCCCCCGCTATCTTCTTCCAGCTCTTTTGCTAGCGGGGGCAGAAGATAGCGGACACCGGGAGAAGATGCCGAGAAAAGGCCGGAGAGCGTGGAAGAAGACCCCTGGAGCTGCCTAATAAATTACTTTAAAAACCTGTGTAGTGTTTTTTTTCTTGACACTTTTCTCCCCCAGGTGAATGGGTAGGGGTACCATGTACCCCATACTCATTCACGTAGGGTGGGGGGGCCGGGATCTGGGGGCCCCCTTATGAAAGGGGGCTCCCGGATTCTGTTAAGCCCCCCACCCGCAGACCCCGAAACCAACAGCCAGGGTTGTCGGGAAGAAGCCCTTGTCCTCATCAGCATGGGGACAAGGTGCTTTGGGGTGGGGGGGCCCGCAGCGCGCCCCCCTTCCCCAAAGTACCCATCCCCCATGTTGAGTGCATGCGGCCTGGTATGGTTCAGGAGGGGGGGTGCTTGCTCGTCCCCACCCCCTTTCCTGGCCAGCTGGGCTGCGTGCTCGGATAAGGGTCTGGTATGGATTTTGGGGGACCCCCATGCCGTTTTTTTGGCGTAGGGGGTTCCCCTTAGAATCCATACCAGACCGAAGGAAGATGTGTTTTTTCTATTGCAGCGAGCGCGAGATGTACCTCGCCGAGAACCAGCGCAATCCCAATGGAAACATTCTCACGTGCAGGTACTCATGTGTGTGCACCGGTTCACACGCTGAATTAAGAATCTATCCATCGCACCAATTAAGTTCTGAACCAGCGCAGTGCATTCATCTTAGTAAATGACCCCCAATGTCTCCTAAGGTTTGGTTTGTTGAACGACACCAAAAGTTATAAACTCTCCAGACTTTAGCGTAGATATCTCTAGCCACTTTCTTTCTACTAGCGAGTAGAGTGGACACTAGAGGCTCTGACAAACCTTTGTTTTTTAATAGCTGCGCCTCAGATACCAAGCGGTGAGACTTATGCCCCGTACACACGGTCGGATTTTCAGACGGAAAATGTGTGATAGGACCTTGTTGTCGGAAATTCCGGCCGTATGTAGGCTCTATCACACATTTTCCATTGGATTTTCCGACACACAAAGTTTGAGAGCAGGATATAAAATTTTCCGACAACAAAATCCGTTGTCGGAAATTCCGATCGTGTGTACACAAATCCGACGGACAAAGTGCCACGCATGCTCAGAATAAATAAAGAGATGAAAGCTATTGGCCACTGCCCCGTTTATAGTCCCGACGTACGTGTTTTACGTCACCACGTTCAGAATGATCGGATTTTCCAACAACTTTGTGTGACCGTGTGTATGCAAGACAAGTTTGAGCCAACATCCGTCGGAAAAAATCCTAGGATTTTGTTGTCGGAATGTCCGAAAAAAGTCCGACCGTGTGTATGGGGCATGAGTCTGGCTACATCCGGATGATACACTGGGCCTTGAAGTAGTAAGTCCTGTCTGAGGGGAAGCTGCCAGAATGGTTTGACCGACATTTGTAGGATGGAGGAAAACCAGGCCCTTTTTTGCCAGAACGGGGTCATCAAGATTACTGACACTTTTTCCTTTTGTATTTTCCTCAATACCAGAGGAATTAGCTGAAAAGGGGGGGAAGGCATAGCCCAGGTGAAAGTTCCAGGGATGTGCAACGGCATCTATCCCCATCAATCCGCTGTCTCGGTGCAGAGAGAAGAACTGAGGGAGCTGAGAATTTTCTTTTGATGCAAACAAATCCACTTGCGGGCACCCCCACATCTGGGTGATTAATGTGAATATTTTCGGATTCAGTCTCCACTCTGCTTCCTGAATCTTTTGTCTGCTCAAGAAGTCTGCTACTCCATTTAGTGTGCCCTTGAGATGTACTGCTGACAGGAAGAGTAGATGCCTCTCTGCCCATTCTAGGATCTCTGATGATAGAAATAGAGTCACGCTCCTTGTGCCCCCTTGTTTGTTCAGGTATGCCACAGTGGTGGCATTGTCTGACAGGATTTGCACATGGGACGTTTGGAGAGAAGGCAGCCAAGGCTAGAGCGACGGCTTTCAACTCCCTCCAATTTGATGACCTTCCTGCTTCTGCTTGGGACCAAACTCCCTGTGCTATGTTTTGACCCCAGTGGGCTCCCCATCCCCAACTGCTGGCGTCTGTCGTGACCGTTATTTCTGATGGGAAGGACCAGAGTAAGGCCCTTGACAGAACTGCTTGATTTCTCCACCACCGAAGGGTCCTCTTTACCCTGGTGGGAAGCTTTACTCTTGAGTCTAAGGTTTCTGGACTGTGATCCCAAACTCTTAAGAGAAAACTCTGAAGGGGCCTGAAATGGAGTCTTGCCCACTGAATGGCCGGCATAGTTGAGGTCAAAGTTCCTAATACTGACATAATCCTTCTGAGTGATACCTCTTGGTTTGTCTGAAGGCTGGATACTACACCTATTACTTTTTCTTTCTTCTCTTCCGAAAAAAATATCCTTTGCTCTACAGAGTGTATCAGATAACCTAGAAACTGAACTCTTTGTGCTGGATTGAAATTTAATTTTTGAATGTTCACAATCCAGCCCAAGGCCTCCAGATGACTGCGGGCCTTGTCCAGGTCCACCTGACATTCTCTCTGGAAGGGGCAAAGAACAGGGGTCGTCCAGATAAGGGACAACTGCAATTCCCTGTAGCCAGAGAGGAGCTAGGGCTTCCGCCATAATCTTGGTAAATATTGGGGGGGCAGAAGAAAGACCAAATTGAAGATGCAGCACCTCCCTCCCCATATTTATTGCCAGTCTCAGGAATTTCTGAGACTGAGCGGCTATAGGTACATGCAGGTACGCATCCCTTAAGTCGATCGATGCTATGAAACATCCCTTGACTAAGAGATTTCTTACCGAAAAGATGGAGTCCATGCGGAATCGCCTGTATTGGACTGATCTGTTTAACGGTTTTAAATTGAGGATGAGACGAAAGTTTCCTGACGGTTTCTTTATCAGGAAAATATGGGAATAGAAACCGTGGTACCGTTCCTCTGGAGACACCTGAACCACAACACCCTATTTTATCAGATCCCCTAACAAGTTCTTCATGGCTAGGGCCTTTGTTGTGTCTTTTGGCAGGTCTGTTACACAGTATCTCTCTGGAGGAAGGTCCAACAGTTCTATTTTGTATCCCTGGGCCAGCAAGTTCAAAATAAAAGGGTTTTTTGTAATGTTTGCCCAAAGAGGAAGTTATTTTTGAAGCCTTCCTCCCACAGGCAAAACCAAGTCATTGTGTTTTATTGGCTGGCGCAGGAGGATTGAAAAGGACATTCCCTCTGCCTTTACCTCTTTGCGCCGATCAATTTCTTCTTTTTTCTAGGAAAGGATTTCTTTCTATTAGCTGTTCTATCTAAAACAGACTCAAGATCAGGACCGAATAAGAGATCTCCCAAAAAAGGAACTCCACACAATTTATTTTTGGAAGCTGGGTCCCCAGGCCATGATTTCAGCCATAGAGCTCTCCTAGCTGAGTTAGTCAAGGCCCCTGATCTGGCTGACATCCTTATTGATTCTGCAGAGGCGTCAGAAATATATGCTACAACTGCTGTTAGAGTTGAGAAGGAATCGAGAATCTCCTACTTGGGTGAATCAGCTATGATGTGTGCCTTTAGCTGATTCAGCCAAAACTCCATATTTCTAGAAACACAGGTCGTAGCCATAGCTGGCTTAAGATTCCCCATAATGGATTGCCAGGCTTTTTTAAGTTGCTGATCCATCCTCTTGTCCATAGGATCCTTCAGAATACCCATGTCTTCAAATGCCAAATCTGTTGATCTGGACACTCGGGAAAAGGCTGCATCCAACTTCGGAACCTTGTTCCATAGTGACTCTGGGTCTTCATTAAATGGAAAATGCCCCTTATGGGCGCTTGGGAAAAAGGGTTTTTTCTCTGGATCAGCCCATTCCTTCCTAATGGTCTCTGAGATTACCGAACATACAGGAAAAGTAAGCCCTGCATACATTCAATCATGCAGCGATAATTCTCTTTTTTCTTCCTCTAATCCCAACGTTGCATATATTGCTTTCAACAGACTGTCCACTTGCTCTAAGGACAGTTTGTATCTTGAAGGTGCATCTTCTGCCTCTTCCTCCTCCTCCTCTCTGGAGTGCGAGGGGGAATGTTCCTTTTGGGTAGGAGGGCCAGCCTCAGCCTCTACCGTTGGGATTAACTAAGTCCTGAGAGGGGTCTGAGGTAGTCGCTTGACTCAGTGCTGGTGTTACAAGAGAAGAGCGAAAAGCCTGTATAGTAGCATCTAGCTCTCTCTTAACTGATGCGATTATGTCGCTGCATGCAGAAGAAGCCTGTTCCTTGACTAAGGAGTCAATGCAAACTTGGCATAAAGTCTTCTTCCAACCCTCTAGAAAATGACAAAAAAAAAAAAAGAAGAACACCAGCATCTAATGAGTCAAAGCTTCCTCCTAACGGACTCACCACAGGTGCACAGGTAGAACATCAGCTAACTCCCTGTGTCCAGACAGGCCCCAGCCACCAAAGGGGAAAAAACATTGTGAGAGAAGCACCATAGTGAATAGGGTAGCTCCCATACCCTCTTACCTGGACCTTGCTGGTGCCTGTTCTTGTCGCACTTGCGGCTGCCACAGAATCCATCATGGTGCTGCTTTCATTCAGTGGCTTCCTAACACCGGTTCCGGAGTCCAAAGGCGTTGCTGCGCCGGACCGGAACATAGGCACCAGGACCGCTCCTCCCTTCTCCCCCTGCGCCATTCCCGCCAGAAATTACGACGCGCCTGTTCCTGGTGCACCCCTTGCTGAATACCTCACTTCCGGCCGGCCGAGTCTCTACTCTGCCTCTACCAAGATGGCGGTGGCCTGTGACGCCGGCATGCAGTTTTAAAAAAAAAAAAGCCCGCGAACGGCTGCCACCGCCTAAGGTGCGGCTCCAGAAACAGTCCTGCTCTCTTCTGAGCAAGAAAGGAAAAAAGGAGCCCACTTACCAGCTACCCTGTGGCGCGGTGTGGGAGGAACAGACTCTCTGGAGGAAAAAGGTATGGTGGGGTAGGCAGCCTGGCCTCTTAGGACACCACCATAAGAGACCCTGGCCCCTACTAGGTGTTCCCTTGCCAGAGAAAACACAAACTGATGAGCTGTGGGGAGAAGCCTCCTTTTAAAATGTGGTGGAGTTTGTGTTTCCTGTTTCCTAGTGGGTGGAGCCACTCTTTTATGTGCTGTCCTGAAAGACAATAAGGGAAAAATGTAATTTTCCCGCAACTTGTGGCAAAATATAAAATATTCCATGGACTCAACATGCCTATCATGAAATAGCTTGGGGTGTCTACTTTGGGGTAATTCAGGGGGTTTTGTGCTATATTGGCATTTTATGGCCTTCAAAACTGTGATAGGTAGTGAGGAGTGAAATCAAAAATTTACACCCTTAGAAATCCTGAAGGCGGTGATTGGTTTTCGGGGTCCTGTACACGGTTAGGCTCCCAAACAGTCTAACACATGAGGTATCCCCATACTCAGGAGAATCAGCAGAATGTATTTTGGGGTGTAATTCCTCATGTAACCATGGCATGTGTGAGCAATATATCATTTAGTGACAACTTTGTGTATTTTTTTTTTTTTCATTATTCAATCACTTGTGACAAAAAAAAATAGAATATTCAATGGGCTCAACATGCCTCTCAGCATTTTCCTTGGGGTGTCTACTTTCCAAAATGGGGTCATTTGGGGCACTTCAAGAAATGAGATAGGCAGTCATAAACTAAAAGCTGCGTAAATTCCAGAAAATGTACCCTAGTTTGTAGACGCTATAACTTTCGCGCAAAGCAATACATTTAAGCTTATTGACATTTTTTTTTTACCAAAGACATGTGGCTGAATACATTAGGGATCGGCTGTTTGCCAAACAGCGAACAATTTGGGGTGTTCGCGGCAAATTTGAAAGCCACGGAACACCCTTTAAAAGTCTATGGGAGAAATCAAAAGTGCTAATTTTAAAGGCTTATATGCATGGTATTGTCATAAAAAGTGTTTTGGGGACCTGGGTGCTTTGGGGGGCCACTACCCCAAAGCACCCTCCCAATGTTGAGGGCATGTGGCCTGGTATGGTTCAGGAGGGAGGGGGGCCGCTCTCTCGTCCCCCCTCTTTTCCTGCGGCCTGCCAGGTTGCGTGCTCGGATAAGGGTCTGGTATAGATTTTTGGGGGGACCCCATGCCATTTTTTTAAAAAATGTTGGCGCGGGGTTCCCCTTAAAATCCATTTCAGACCTGAAGGGCCTGGTATAGAATTTAGGGGGACCCCCACGCCTTTTTTTTAAATTTTGGTTCGGGGGTTCCTCTGTGGGGAAATCCCATGCCTTTTTATCAATGAACTTTTATGTGTATTGTCAGACTGACAATTCATTAATAGCCGCGAGTAGTTTTAAATGACTTTTTCCTTTGAAATGTAATTTTGCTGTCAGACTGTTCTAAACACGGGAAACATGCGCCCCTTTACAGGCATAGTATAGACACCCCCCAGGTATGAAATTTAAAGGAATATTACACTTTTATTGTTTCACTTTAAGCATTATTAAAATCACTGCTCCCGAAAAAACGGTCGTTTTTAAAACTTTTTTTGCATTGATACATGTCCCCTGGGGCAGGACCCAGGTCCCCAAACACTTTTTATGACAATAACTTGCATATAAGTCTTTAAAATTAGCACTTTTGATTATTCATGTTCGGGTCCCATAGACTTTAACGGGGTTCGCACAAATTTTTTGCCGGTTCGCATGTTCTGGTGCGAACCGAACAGGGGGGTGTTCGGCTCATCCCTAATGTTGATATGTTTATAAGTTATTTATAATTGGTTAATAAAAGGCTGCTATGGCCATTTTACTCCATCCTGAGTCTGGTGTGGGTATTCTTGGAAAAGGTTAGTGGAGGAGTGGTGGTCAAGCAGCTGGGAGAGCAAAGCATCTTTTATACTCTAGTCATGCCTTTATCGTTACCAATCATACTGTAAGGCAATATATTTTGACTCGCCTTTACTAATTCATTTGGTGTCCGTTTCCTAACAGCATCATTATTGTGTATTTAGTATTGCCTTCTGTGATATTTCAAGCTGTGTTCATTTAACCAAGTGTGTCAAAGGGGCTGAAGTAATTCAGGAGGTTGAGGCAAAAAAAAGGGGAACCAACCTATTCAGAGCCTCCTGCTGGGGTAGCATTACATTTTAATTACTGCACCACAAAGCAAGAATGGCCAAAAGAAACATGGTTAAATATAGTCTATGCCTACACACATTGCACACATATGCCACAGTCCTTGTACCCGCAAAAAACTCCATAACTCCTTAACTACTGTACCACTGATCAGAGTTCAACGGTCACACATACTAAAGCATAAAAAAAATAAAACAGAATATGGATAAAAAATAGCCAGAAACTACTTAGCGACCTGCAACTGTTTAGACAGGAAGCACATTGGACAAAAGTATTTAATGTACAGCAGGTAAGTACTTTGATATGCATGTGGTGCCCTGCTCCAGATGGGCAGGTGCTATCTATGTAAATTTTAATTTGTCTGAAGCTGTAGTTTAGCTCAGACTAATTATGGTAAATTTGCTGGTTTCTATACCAGTTCAGCTGGGTTGTGTCAGTTTCCACTTGGGTGTCGCTGTAGCCACCAGTAAGTGTTGGAAATGCAACAGGCTGGATGCATTGGGTATCCCTTTTACTCAGAAACAGCCCGGTGGGAGTGGTTCACTCGCCGTGCATTCTGGGTAAGGGTACTTAAGGTACGGGTGTCAATTTGTCGGGGTTCGTTGTTCCTGACCTGAAGGCCCTCCTGGCCCAAGGTATGCTGTGACAGCTCTGCTGTCTCGGGGCCGGCTGGCCCGAGGCTTTGTTACTACAGAAGTAGGGCCAGAGAGTTCTGGGGCCTGCTGATCCAGAGGGTGGTCCTGTGCTGTCTTGCCTGCGGGGAGAAGCCAATTGATTGAAGGAAACCAGGGAAGGACTTTCCTGGAGGTGACCGAGCAAAGTATGCTGGTATCTCAGGAGAAGCCTGGAAACTCAATTGAAGGATGCAACCCGGGTCACCTATCTCACAGTATCGCCTGATCGGCTGAAAGAAACTGGCACTGTGCAGTTGTGCTTTAGGCTGGGTTCACACTGGTCCGACAAACGCTCCGACATTGGGAGCTCATGACCCATGACGTGTGAAATTCAATGTTTCCCTATGGGAGCTGTCCTAACTGGTCCGACAGAAGTCGTCTGGCTTTAGAAATGCTCCCTGTACTACTTTGGTCCGACTTTGATCCTACTTCAGCCCATTGACTATCATTGATTAACAGCAACACACTGGAATAGATCTCAGAAGAAACTACACTCTGAACTCTTCAAAACTACATTATCAAGCAAAGTTCTTTTGCTAAACTCAAATCTCTCAACGGAACAAACACTCAACTCCCTAAACAATGTTTTACTACAAACAGCAGACTCAGTGGCGTCAAAACGCAGAACACTCGTCCGCAAAAAAAACTCGAGTTGGTTTAATGGCACTCTCACCCTTCTCAAGCAAGAACGCAGAAGAGCTGAGAGAGCTTGGAGAAGAAATCCCACCAAGGAAAACCATGCTAACTACAAAGCACTCACGGTGAAATACCACAAGGCAATCTTCAAAGCCAAAAAAGAACATTTCGCAGACACCATCTCATCTGCCTTAAACCGCCCGCGGGAACTTTTCAAAATAGTTGCTCAGTCAATGAACCCGACCTGCTTAGAGCCCCCGGCAAACGATACCCAAGAATTCTGCAATGAGTTATCAGATTTCTTCATCGACAAAATCGACAACATTCGGAAAGCAATTCATCAGAAAATAACAACCGACCTCACTCAACCAAAGCAAAAAGAGGATATCGACACGAACATCACTCAACCACCGAATTTCTTTTTGTCCCCAATCACTACGGACACGACTAAAAACATCATCGGAAGCCTTCGCAACAGCACATCACCGAACGACATCATCCCCACCAAACTGCTTAAAGAATGTTCCGACATCTTGGCCCCCACCCTAACACATCTCATAAATCAATCATTCAAACAAGGGACTGTGCCAACCTCCCTCAAGCAAGGCATCGTCAAACCCCTGCTAAAGAAACCCAATCTTGACCCTAAAGACCCTAACTGCCGCAGACCAATAACAAGCTTCAACACCATCTCCAAGATTATAGAGAAAGCAGTAGTACAGCAGCTACAACGCCACCTGGACACTCACCAACTCCTGGACCCTCTACAATCAGGCTTCCGCCCAGGCCATGGCACAGAAATAGCACTCAAAATATGGGACGACGCCCTTGAAGCAGCAGATGACGGAGACCCGAGTCTCCTGGTACTGTTAGACCTCAGCGCAGCATTCGATACAGTGGACCACAATACATTACTTGTCCGGCTTGCAGAAGTTGCAGGAGCTACAGATTCTGCCCTAAAATGGTTTACATCCTTCTTAGAGAATCGCTCCCAGACAGTGAAACTAGGGACATTCACCTCGGAATCTCGAGCAGTCTCCTGTGGAGTCCCTCAGGGCTCACCCTTGTCACCAGTGCTATTTAACATCTACATCCGCCCACGTCTCAATATCATCAGGAAAACCGACCTCTGCTTCCACTCATATGCAGACGACACCCAACTCTACCTTCGCATCAACGGAAAAAAAGATCTTCATCAGCAATTACAGAAATGCCTCACTTTAATAGATGACTGGATGACCACTAGCTCCCTCAAACTCAACGGATCAAAAACAGAACTTCTTGTCCTGCAAGCCAACAAAAATTCCAAAATAAAGACTCCGTGGACACCACCCTCCATCCTCGGACAGACCATCTCTCCAAGCACCAAAGCCAAGAGTCTCGGAGTCATCTTTGACTCAGGAATGACAATGGATGCGCAAATAGGATCAGTGGTGAGCGGATCCCACCATCTCCTCAGCCTGCTTCGCAGACTCATCCCCTTCATCCCAGAAGAATTTAAAGCAAGAGAAATTCCCCTGGCGGACTTTAAAGGCACATTTAAGAAAATATTTAGAAAGGTATGTAAAGTAGGTAACAGTTTATTAATTACAAAAAATAATCAAGTAAGTCACATAATCACATAGTTAAAAACAAGGAATGCAGTTCCATAAATACAAAGATTAATGATACCAATACATTTGCACCCGACGCGTTTCGGAGTTACTTATGCCTCCTTCTTCAGGGGTGATTGTAGGGTTTGCAACAAGAATTTTCTATATGGGAAATAGTATGTATAACATAAACATGGTAAGTGCACAGTGAAAAGATCATAAGAACAAAATCTATAGTTGTATGAATCTGTATATATACACACATACATTTTTCTGTTTACACTTACATTGGTATCTATGGATATAGATTATGCATTCCAAGACGAGTTTAAAAGAAACATAGAAGTATTGACGTACTGCCCATCGGACGCGTTCCCTGGTCGTAATGTGTAGAGCTTTAGTAAAGTATAACAGCAGTATTCACAAAGCCACTGTCGAGGTGGAGATAGGAAGGTATGGATATGTAAGATGGTTTTGTTCTTCCTTCCAATGGGAAGGAAGAACATCCCAGAAGAAAACAAAGCGGCAGTTGTGGGAACAATCATCAATTCCCGACTCGACTATGCAAACTCGCTCTACGTAGGACTACCACAATATCAGCTTGTGCGCTTGCAACTCATCCAAAACACGGCGGCAAGACTGTTAACAGGAAAAAAGCCCTGGGAATCCATCTCCCCATCCCTAAAGAGCCTACATTGGCTAACTGTGAAGAATCGGATCACATTCAAGACCCTCTGCCTCACCCACAAATGCATACAAGGAAACGCTCCGCTATATCTCCGGGAATAAATAAAACACTACAGACCGAATCGCAGTCTTCGATCAGCTAACCAAAACCTCCTCATCATTCCCAAATACCGCTACAAAGCAAAGGGAGAACGAAGATTCGCAGTCCAAGGACCTCGACTATGGAATGCTCTTCCAACCAACATCCGCATGGAAGAAAACCACCAAGCCTTCAGGAAAAAACTAAAGACCTTCCTTTTCTAGAAGCTGACTACAGAGAATTCATTAGCGCCTTGAGGCGATTCAGTTCGCATTTGCAGCGCTTTACAAATCATTCATTCATTCATTCAAGTCGGATCAAAGTCGGATCGCCGTCTCGCATGATCCAACTTCGGCGTGCTCAGATGATCTTGAGGGGGAACTCCGGCCAAATTTTAAATAAAAAACCGGCATGGGTTCCCCCTCCAAGAGCATGCCAGGCCCTTGGGTCTGGTATGGACCTTAAGGGGAACCCCCTTACGCCGAAAAAACAGCGTGGGGGTCCCCCCAAATCCATACCAGACCCTTATCTGAGCATGCAGCCCGGACGGTCAGGCATGGGGGTGGGGACGAGCGAGCGCCCCCCCTCCTGAGCCGTACCAGGCCGCATGCCCTCAACATGGGGAGGTGGGTGCTTTGGGGCAGGGGGGCGCCCTGCGGCCCCCCCACCCCAAAGCACCTTGTCCCCATGTTGATGAGGACAAGGGCCTCTTTCCGACAACCCTGGCCGTTGGTTGTTGGGGTCTGCGGGAGGGGGGCTTATCGGAATCCGGGAGCCCCCTTTAATAAGGTGGCCCCCAGATCCCGGCCCCCCACCCTTTGTGAATGAGTATGGGGTACATCGTACCCCTACCCATTCACTTAGGGAAAAAAAGGGTCAATGAAAAAACACAGTACACAGGTTTTTAAAGTAATTCATTAGGCAGCTCCGGGGTCTTCTTCCGAATCCGGGGGTCTTCTTCCGACTTCGGGGGTCTCGCCGGCATCTCCTCCCGGTGTCCTGATCTTCTGCCGGCTCCTCCGCTATCTTCTGCAGCTCTTTTGCTAGCGGTGGCCCGGCCTTCTACCTTCTGCCTTCTTGTCTTCTTGTCTTCTTCTTCCGATGTTGACACGACGCTCTCTCCAGCTGGAATGCTCTCTGAGCGCTCCGCAATGGACTTATATAGGCGGTGACCCCGCCCCCTTATGAGGTCACTGTCCCAAGGCATGCTGGGACTGTGCCGTCATAAGGGGGCGTGGTCAACATCACTCTGTGACCACGCCCCCTAAAATGGCACAGTCCCAGCATGCCCAGGGACTGTGACGGCATAAGGGGGCGGGGTCACTGCCTATATAAGTCACATCGGAGCGCTCTGAGAGCATTCCAGCCGGAGAGAGCGTCGTGCCAACATGGGAAGAAGACAAGACAAAAAGGCAGAAGGCAGAAGTCCGGGACACCGCCAGCAAAAGAGCTGCAGAAGATAGTGGAGGAGCCGGCAGAAGATCAGGACACCAGGAGGAGACGCCGGCGAGACCCCCGAAGTCAGAAGAAGACCCCCGGATTCGGAAGAAGACCCCGGAGCTGCCTAATAAATTACTTTAAAAACCTATGTACTGTGTTTTTTTTTTCTTCTCTTCTTCTTTCTTTTCTTCTGCAGCTCTTTTGCTAGCGGTGTCCCGGACTTCTGCCTTCTGCCTTTTTGTCTTGTCTTCTTCCCATGTTGACACGACGCTCTCTCCGGCTGGAATGCTCTCAGAGCGCTCCGATGTGACTTATATAGGCGGTGACCCCGCCCCCTTATGCCGTCACAGTCCCTGGGCATGCTGGGACTGTGACGTTTTAGGGGGCGTGATCACAGAGTGATGTTGACCACGCCCCCTTATGACGGCACAGTCCCAGCATGCCCCGGGACAGTGACCTCATAAGGGGGCGGGGTCACCGCCTATATAAGTCCATTGCGGAGCGCTCAGAGAGCATTTCAGCTGGAGAGAGCGTCGTGTCAACATCGGAAGAAGAAGACAAGAAGACAAGAAGGCAGAAGGTAGAAGGCCGGGCCACCGCTAGCAAAAGAGCTGCAGAAGATAGCGGAGGAGCCGGCAGAAGATCAGGACACCGGGAGGAGACGCCACAGAGACCCCCGAAGTCGGAAGAAGACCCCCGAAGTCAGAAGAAGACCCCCGAAGCTGCCTAATAAATTACTTTAAAAACCTGTGTACTGTGTTTTTTCATCGACACTTTTTTCCCTAGGTGATTGGGTAGGGGTACGATGTACCCCATACTCATTCACAAAGGGTGGGTCCCAGATTCCGATAAGCCCCCCGCCCGCAGACCCCGACAACCAACGGCCAGGGTTGTCGGGAAGAGGCCCTTGTCCTTATCAACATGGGGACAAGGTGCTTTGGGGTGGGGGGCCGCAGCGCGTCCCCCTGCCCCAAAGCACCCACTTCCCCATGTTTAGGGCATGTGGCCTGGGACGGCTCAGGAGGGGGGGCGCTCGCTCGTCCCCACCCCCCATGCCTGACTGGCCGGGCTGCGTGCTCGGATAAGGGTCTGGTATGGATTTGGGGGGACCCCCACGCCGTTCTTTCGGCATAGGGGGTTCCCCTTAAGGTCCATACCAGACCCAAGGGCCTGCCATGCTCTTGGAGGGGGGAACCCATGCCGGTTTTTTATTTAAAATTTGGTGCGGAGTTCCCCCCTCAAGATTCATACCAAACACAGTGCCGGGCATTGGCGGGGATCCAAGTCTGATCCCCGTTCATTGAAAGTCGGACGCATGCCGGCTTCATGTCGCAGGGCAAAGTCGGATCCAAAGTAGGACGGCTGTCGTGTCGCACCAGTGTGAACCCAGCCTTAATCTTGCAAAAGTTTGGTTACACCATCCTGTGGCAGAGGATTGTGTAACGACCGTAACGTGATTTTTCAAGTCTGTGGCAGAGACTATGTCCAAGCATTGCATCGGCTGCTAGGTCAGTGAGAGAGACCTTTCCGGTGATTGCTATATCTAGTTTAGGAAACTGTTTGTCCTCTGGATTGAAGAAATACCCTGATCTGCAATACAAGGTACCTGAATCCCCCTATCTGACTTTGTTAAATAAAAGAATTGAAGAAAAAGAAACTATGTGTTTGGTGCAGACATCGTTGGACATTTTTCTAATGGGACCCCTGTGACGGACACTGTGAAACATTGAGGTAACGGTAAGACCCAAAAACTTAAACAGCAGCTCCTTCGGGGGTAAGTGCTACATGTACAACACAATGTATAGAGTGCAACAGTCAGCAATATGTGTCAGTGCTAGTCTGCAGGAGGAAAAAATGCTCCGCGTTGGGGGAGGGAAAATACCCTCTAAAAGTGACCAATGGGAGAAGATAAAATAATTCATATATCGGCAGCCAGTGCCTAAGCCCCTTTAAAATGACAGTCAATGTCTATGCCCCCTTATATTAGCAGTCGGTGTCTAAAAAAATACCCCTTTTTGGAAAGTAGAAGGTCTGAGGTATTTAGTAAGACGTATTGCAAGTATTTTAAAGTTGTAATTTTTGTCACATTGTTTTTGGAAAATTAAGACATTTAGAAATTACAAATAATTTTGAGATAAACCAAGTAAGTAAAAATTATGTGATTAAAGCATATCATTGATTTTTTTAATACAGACAGAACTTCCTTAAATACTTAAAGCGGAGTTCCACATTTGGAACTCCGCCCCTTCCGGTGTCACGTTTGGCACCTTTCAGGGGGGAGGGAAGAGCAGATACCTGTATAATTCAGGTATTTTGCTCCCACTTACGGGCATAGATACCCGAGCCACCCGCGGGAATCTGCACCACTTCAGTTTTCCTTACACCTTGCTAATTTTGTCTCCATGGACATATATCTTGCTGTTTGTGCTGCATAAATTTATATCTTCTCTTGCTGGAACCGGGTCATGATTTGATCTGCAACCTACCTAACAGCTGTCATGCATACAGTGTCTGTGCAATATCTGGATATGGCCAAATCTTTATGAGATCGATCCATTTGTATAGAACAACATTACACCCTACCCATAGCCAGATCGCCCATCCACCCACATCTCAGATATTGGTATATGATCCGCCCCTACCACACTGGACATTGTATTTTTGCTAAATTGCTATTTATAATTGATACTCCTACAGGGCAGGACTACTTTCATTATTCAATTTTCACTGTTCATTATACCTTATCAGCATATTAGAGGTGTGTATGATGTGTATGAGTGGATGTGCAACCGTGGCTCCCATATGTTTTTAAATCACCCCTTGTGACAACGTTGTCCAATTTTAATTGGTTTGTGGTAACCGTCAGTCTCCATTGCTGATTTCTCACTCCTTTTTGTATTTCAATTTGGTTTTTTATTTGGTAATTAATAAAGCTGGTTTTTGTATCAACATTAGTGTTCTTTGCTGACCCTCTTTAAGAGAATCCTTTCTCTTTTGTTTTTTGCTATTTGGTACATAGGGCAACTGGAACTGCATGCAGACTTATGCCTGCATGATTGTTTGATACTCACCCGTTAAAGTGACCATTTATATAATGAATTAATTGGTTGATCCAGGCAACACCCTTTTCTTTTTTTCCACTTCCCATTCCCCCCGCTGTATTCTGGGAGACACACGGGTCCCAGAAAACAGCAGGGACCAGTGGGATAGCACAGCGTGAGTCGCACATGCGCAGTAGGGAACCAGGAAGTGAAGCCACAAGGCTTCACTTCCTGATTCCCTTACCGAGGATGGTGGCGGTAGCACCCGAGAGCCAAGGGATAGATCGGCTTCGGGTGCCAGCATCGCAGGCACCCTGGACAGGTAAGTGTTCATATTTTAAAAGTCAGCAGCTGCAGTATTTGTAGCTGCTGACTTTAAAAAAAAAATACCAGAACTCCGCTTTAACAATAAGATATAGGCATATTTTTGCACTGATCATTGTATTAGGGCTCGTTCACACCATACATGCATGAAAACTGATGGGAAAACCGTGCAGATTTCACTTTCAGAGACATCAGTTTCACATCAGTTTTCATGCACGTCAGTGTATGAAATATTGATGTCATGTCAGTTTTTTTCCCATGCAGAACAAATCTGCACGTGATATCAGTATTGTGGTGTGTACACGGCACATCTTGATTTTTTGTGCCCTTGCAAAATGTGTGCTGAAAAACTGACGTCTCAGCACCATGGTGTGAATGAGGCCTAATGATTTTATCTGTAGATATATAGTAGGCGGAGGCTGCTGATGGCAAATGAATCTGAGACACTTTGCATAGAAAGCTGTGGTTTATATACAGTATATAACTATGAGAATGAGAAGGATTCAACTAAACTCTGTTCTGTCAAAGTGATTCCTCATCACCATGATCATGTTCTGGACTGTCTTCACTTTCATCACTTATTTTTCATGTAATTCATATTTTATAGTCTACTAGGATTACTGAATATAAATATACTAGTATTTTTTCTTTTACTCTCATCATTCTCTCATTTCTGTTGCAGATTCTGTTGCTCAGTTTACTGTCATCCAGGAAGCCACAATAACAGCACCTCTTGGTGGTAATGTCATTTTGTCCTGTGGTCGTAGTGATGGCTCTGTAGCTGGTAGTAACCAACCAGCCTGGGTATATCAGACACCTGGGAGTGTTCCTAAAGGTTTAACAGGTAGCGATGGAAGTAATCATAATCTAAAACCTCCAGGAACCTCTGAACGTTTTACTGGATCCATCCAAGGAGGCTCAAGTGTTTTGTCTATCAGTAATGTACAGGCTGCAGATGAAGCGGATTATTACTGTGTTCTATGGACTGGTAGTGCGTACACAGTGCTACAAATTCACACACAGTGAGACATTAATATCAACTTCCTTTTTTGTTCCTCATACATGCTTATTTAAATACTTTAATAGCCGTCAAAGAGTAATAAGAAAATAAATGTGTAGCAACCGCACATAATATTCCTTTCCCTGGTCGACCTGCAGTTAGAGTAGTTTTAATTGGTTTCTATTGGTTACTGTGCAAATCAAATACAATTTTATATTGCTTCTCCCCTCTACACCTGTTCTTGTGACCACTTAAAATTTCACTCTCTGGTAAGTGAGGAAAATGACCGGGAAAATGTGGCAGGAGTGGCACCTCTCCTGCTGCCCATAAAAGTGATCCTGTGGTGAATACACCACTGGGGCCACTTTTATGTGAAACAGGATCGGCCACTGTTTAAAAATATACCAGGGTGATGGTAGCTAGCTGCTGCCATAACGGTATATAATGTCAAGGTAGCAACATATATACACGGTGGCCAGTTCGGATGTGCCTAGAGTAAACCTTCTAAAAACAAATGACATTTATCAATAAGGAGAGAAAGACAGATATGTTGAGTGTATGTATGTACAGAAAAATGTGTATTTATATAATGCACACTTATTTTACAGGGTTGCCACATCATCCCTTTAATCCAGGACACACATTAATTACACCAGTTCTGTGGCTGATTAAGGTGGTAATTAAACTCACTTGGTGCCTTATCTGCATTAAATCAGCCTCAGAACCCATGTCATTCATATGTGTCCTGGATTAAAAGGGATGAGGTGGCACCCACACCACAAAAATGTGGATGTACACACAGCTAAACATAGTCAAATCACCTCCCCACCTCGTGGATGCATGTCACACTCACACTGCAAATAACAAAGAGCTCCTCCTTAGAGAAGGTTTGGCGAGGCACACTGGCAGCAGTATCAATCAGCTTCCTGGAAAAAATCTGATTGGACGAAAGCCTAACAATGGACCAGGAAGTAGTCATATTTCCAGGGGTCGTGCATCATCTGCATAATAATTGAGCATTCACCCTCAAACATTCACATACTACGTATTTTTGCGCATATGTTTGTGCATGAAAAGTTCTTGATTATTTTTCTAAATGTAAACTGGAGTTGCAGAATTAATACATCAAAAAGTTTTTTTTTTTGTTTAAATTATTTTTAGCTTTTTTCTTTCTCAAAACATTGGAGACTGCAACCAATACAAACACTTCATGTACAATCTATGGCATGTAAACTCCCCTCAACGTAAACCCAAGATAACCAAAAACAGGGAAAGTCTTATCGTTTCAAACTTAAAAAGGAATATCTGATCTGTTTGCAAATAAATGAAGACATGCTATGGGGATTGATATCGGAGTTCACCTTTATCATGAAAAAAGACCCTATCACACAGAAAAAGCACTGCAAAGCATTTTACAACTTTATTTGAGAAACACAGTAAAAGTTCACAAAAAAAGAAGATAAAATAAAGGCAAATAAACAGCACTGTGAAAGTAATTACTCAGCCATTAGAAAAGTCATGTGAAGGTTGCCTATGCACAGAAAAGCAAACAAAACACTCCACATACAAAAGAGCCAACACTCAGGACAGATAAATCTTTAGGACATAGATAACAAAATCAAGACAATTGCATAAACTTGACTGCTAAGGCGCAATGGGCTTAGGTCCCACTTAACATAACACCAAGGGATCAAATCCCCCACCACCCTTGCCCTTTACTCCATTAAATAAGACACTTACAACCATTAGGTTGGAAAGGGCAAGGCCACAGCTTTATTAAATTCCAACACATAACATGTGAACGAATTTAACCAGTGCCAGTCACAATTGTACTGTGAGCACTTAACCAAAGAGGGAAGTGGGGCCTGTCCTTACCATAAGTGCTGGACAGACAGCCTACTTCCAATTTTCCATCAAGGGCATAGCCCATTACGGCAACTTTAACTGCTGGCAAGGTCAAGAAAATCGCCACCCGCCCGTCAGTTAATAACTGACGAGCGCCCCACCGCAGCCAGCGCCTGTTCCACACCTCTCTGCAGGCCAAGGTTGAATACGTCCAACTAGGCATGTGCATTTCGTTTCGTTCCGAATCGAAATTCGGACAAATTTTTCATTATTCGGAAATTCGGATGCATCCGAATTTCCAAATGACAAAAGTAAAGAATTTAAACGAATGACGAACCCCCCTATTTGCCGAACAAACTTGGCGACCTGAGCGTTCACTTACTGACGGAAGTGTTCTAGCCGGGGGCCAGGTAATTCCTTGGCCCACAGCAGACGAGGCACAATTTCCAACCAGATGAGCACCAAATTGGTGTAAACTGCATAACATTGAGCAATGTCCCGCTTGATGGGAGAGAACAAGTCCACAGAATGTCTGTAACCCACATCATTACCCCCAGCGTGAGAGTCAAGATGATGGTGCTAGACACGTGGGACTGAAGATGTAAACACTCTGGAAGGACCTGAGTCCAGCGTAAACCAAAGCCAGCGGATCCTGGCGAGATCACAGGTAAAAAAAACCCCAATTCTTCCCGTAGCTCCAAACTTTCACCCAATGAGCGGCCCAGTAAATGAAGGAATCTCCCACGATCCATACCATGGGCGGATAACGATCTGAAATTTAAAACAACAGGTGTGGGCAAACGTACAAGGAAAAAAACGGGACGATTCCCACCTACCCAAACGCTGAAATCATTATCAGAAAAAACCCATACCCAAAGCCGCGGTGGCAGCGCTGATTTGAAAGAAGTGGGTCGCAAAGTCACGTGAAGGGAGACCCAGTTTTTCGAGGCAGCAACGAAAAAACCCGCAGAAAATTGGAACCTGCCAAGAGAGGACGAATCAATGTGGACAAAGAAAATAGGGGTCGGGGGGGTATAGACAGGAAGGGTAGACCAAAGAAACAGAGCAGAATGGGCCCCTGCAAGGGTGCAAAACAACCCTTCTGCCCTTGCGAAAACTGTCGGTTTTTGATGTGTGCAACAAAACCGTCACAAAGCACTCAGAGAAGGTAACAACCTCTGCCAGGACGCCGTCCATGGAGAGGTGGATTTCAAAAACCAGTTCGCCGATGCGAAAGGCCCCGAAAAACGCCCACGAGAAAGCCACTTAGAAGAGAAGGGTCTCGAACGGGAGAAGCAAACGGACGGCAACAGGGAAAGGATACCGGAGAGAATAGTGGGCGAAAATGGGAATCGGAGGAATGGGTTGCACGTCTCCAACACCGCAGGACCCGACGGACAGGGAATGCTTTTGTGATGTCCTCCACCCAAGGAGCTGAAACCAGAAAGACAAAGCAGACATAGCCGACGAAACCGTGGATCTGGAAGAACGTTTTTGAAGTAAATGAACAAGGTAAGAAAATAAAGCCACGTGTCTTTTCTATGAAGACGAGATGAGAACTCACCCCCCCCCCGACACATGGACCCATTCGTCCCACACGCAACGACCGAAAGGAGGTCTAGCAAACATCAGAAACGAGGCTCCACAAGTAGGCCAGACAGGGGAGGCCCTCCACGGAAGCCGACAGGGCAAGGGCTCGGAAACTATCGAGCGAGCGCATCGGCAATATCATTGGCGGTTCTAGGGACATACCTAGCTCTAAAACATACGTTAAACCTGAAGACACTTTAAAACCAAAAAACGCAACGACACGATAGGAGGGGATCTGGCAGACTGCTTATTGACAACCTGCACCACGCTCATGTTATCGGACCAGAAAAACCACCTGGTGATTTCGGAACCGCTAGCCCCACAGCTCAATGGCGACAATAATCAGAAAGAGCTTCAGCAGTGTAAGGTTGCGCAAAAGATCCATGCGGGCCCATGGGGCCAGCCAACACTCAGCAGACCACTCCCCTTAGAAAAAAAGCACCGAAACCACAGGGGCCTGCCGCCGCATCAGTGTATAGCTTGAGCTTTGAATTCGGTACCTCCTCCATCAACCAGCATGACTGGCCATTGTAGGACTGGAGAAAGGATATCTACATCCCCAAGTCATCCCGCGTGGGCTTGGTGATACGGAAGTAATGGTGAGGGGCAGCCACCCCTTTTGTGGCCCACCAGGTGTCTACAGAAAGCCCTTCCCATGCGGATGACGCGACAGGCAAAGATCAAGTGACCCAGCAAAGACTGAAGTTGTTTCAACTGCCGTTTTTTTAGCCCCTATTGCCAAGCGGACCAGGGAGAGTAGCCTGGCCAGCTTGTCACTGGGCAGCCGGAAAACCATCACCACGGTGTCGATTTCGATACCCAAGAAGGCCAGAACCGTCACAGGGCCCTCTGTCTTGTCAGCTGCCAGCGGGATGGCAAAAACGCTCACAGGTGTCCTGAAAAACAGACAGAAGCTGCTGGCATTCACCGCTGGCTGAGTAAGGGGATCCAAAACCATGGTCCAAAACATCCCTCAAGATCAAGGCCTCTCTATGAAGGGGGGGATACCGGTCTAGCCAGGGAAGCATCTCTGAGACAATCACTGGGGTCCCCCAGTTCAGAAATGTCAGGCTTGGCCCCCGACCCAGGAAAGAGGTTATATTCCCTTTCAGGAGCACCGGCTGACTGGATGAGCACCCCCACAAAGTGAGCACTCATGCTTAAACGGCACACGGTGTACCACTTGCAGTGGCTCTCGTTGTTACAGCCAGCATAGACTTTTTTTTTTTGGGGGGGGGCAGCCGACGCTCCGGAGTGCCGGCTGGGGACTGATAGGACGAAGGCCTGTGGGGGCACATGAGCAAAAAACCACAGGCTACCCGTCCTGACAATCGAAGCGGAACTGGACGCCTTTTTTTTTTTTTGCGAAACTGGGTGTCGTTTAGTGGAACCAACACTGACCAACAAACTTTACCATTGGTCCTTACTCCAAGACAGGTAGTGTCATGGTTGGGTTCCGAACCAGTGAACCTCATCACTGGTAGGCAGAGTGCTATCCACTACACCACTGTGACTATACTCCGTACACTTTGCAGGCACCCCAAATGAGATCAAGATAGCAAAAGAGTGATGCAGCTAACTCCGGAAAACACTCGCAAAGCACTCCGGTGTTCTGCCGAGAAAGTTCTGCTCGGCGGATTAGTTCCCCCCTCTACTGCGCATGCGCAGTAGAAGCCGGCGGAAATAGCCGAAGCGGAACAGCTGAAAATCAGCTGTACACGGCGCCTGTAAGAGGGCCCCTCGCGGGCTCGCTTCGCTCGCCACGCTTCGGGCACGGCCTCGCTGCGCTCGGCACTTTTAGATTCCCCCTCTAGGTCCACTTGGATAGTGGGGAAGGAACCTGGACCCAGAGCGCAGGCGCCGTGTACAGCTGATTGAAGCGTTTGAGCTTCGGCTATCTCCGGCGGCCGACAGTAGTACGTACTGCGCAGGCGCTGCGCAGTACAGGGGGGGAACCTATCCGCCGAAGGAACTTATTCGGCAAGACACCGGCATAAGCACAGAACCCCTGCAGAGAGGTTCCTAAATGTCCGAGGAAGCCGCTGAAAATTTTATTTTATTTTTTTTTTGCCCTGCGCCGCAACGTCAACCCGACGGGATTTGTCGATTAAAGTGAGGAAATCCATAACTTTGCGACGCCGAACTGCATGCCGGACCCGACACACCCATGCGAGACAGACCATAACAATGCGTTCGTCCGCCGGACCCGATACGGCAGCGTCACTGTTCCTACCGCAAATCAAATCACAATCATACTCACTGAGGTGCGGATGTGCTGCCGAAGAAGAGCGATCAACGGCAGGTCCAGGAGGAACGCCCGGTGCAGGATCATCCGTGGGAGGAGCTGGCAGGCGACGTCCATCCTCTTGGGGAATGTTGATGGCTGGTGAGGCCAAAGGATGGTGGAATGAGAGGTCCAGGGGTGGCGGTCTAGCCACCGAACCCAAGGAGCCCGAGGGGTTGAGGACGGCAACCGGATGTAGGACTCGTGGCAGGTGCAGCCCACATCCCAGGCGTGCGCATCTCCCGCCCTGCCAGGCACAGGAAGATGGTGCCAAGCTGCAAGCAGGGGCAAGGCCGCCACGGCAGGCATCAAATGGGCATCTCCCGCCCTGCCGGGCGCAGGGAGGCGAACCAGGCAAAGCTGTGTCAGCGGACGTCTGGATGGAATCTCCCGCCCAGCCAAGCACAGGGAGCTGACAGTGGGCAGAGGTCAGTGATGAGGGGAGCAGGCGACCGCCGGCCATCCCCCGCCCGGTGGGTGCAGGGGGATGTGATAAGGCAGAGGTCCGAGGCAGGGGGTGAGCAGCGCCGCCATCCCCCACCCGGCTGGGTGCAGGGGGATGCGGGATGGTAGGGGGTGAGCGGCGTGTGCCACCCTGCTATCCCCCACCCAGCCAGGTGCAGGGGGATGCAGGAAGGCAGGGGTCAGTGGCCGGGGTGAGCAACCCGTGCGGCCCTGCCATCCCCCACCCGGCTGAGTGCAGGGGGATGCAGGCAAGCAGGGGTCAGTGGCAGGGGGTGAACAGTCTGTGCAGCCCTGCCATCCCCCACCCAGCCGGGTGCAGGGGGATGTGGCTGCACAGGAGACATTGCAGTGTGGACTGGAGCCATGTTTTAATCTCCCTCCCTGCTGGGCGCAGGGAGAGACACTGGCTGAGACATCCGTGCAGTGTGGGGGATGTGAGGGGGGATGTGAGGAGAGGCAGGATGAGAGGCAGGATGAGCTGCAGCTCCCGCCCGCGCTGACGAGCGGGCGGGGGAAGAGGGGGGGCAGCCGACAGGGACACAGGTCGCCTGAGGACTCTGAGGCTCCTGGAGCGGGCCGGATGAGAGGCGTGCCAGCCAGCGGAGCGGACGGATGGGGGGGGTAACCCGCCGCGGGAAGGGGGGGGCAGAGCCAGGAAACGTGGCAACCAGGGCTACAGGGGAAAGTGGAGGGGTGGATGGAAGTAAGAATGTCTGAAGGGACTGGGGCTAAGGCGGGAGGGCGGAGGGGAACGTACCCTGACCCTAGGAGCCTGAGACCCCGGGGATAGCAGTGTGATAGGAGGGGGGGCATCCCAGAAGTAAGGAGAGAAAATATCCTTTTGGCCTGACCTTGGAGAGCCAGCTTGTGGACCCCGGCCAGCAGAAGATCAGTGTCCATGGTAGAGAGTGCAGGGTCCACAGCAGCTCTTCCAACGACTCTTCCGAAAGACCCAGAATTCCCTGGGGCACACGATTTCCTGAGCTCGGGCCCATCCCATCCCACATGTCCAAACCAATCGTTCCCCTTGTCACGCACCTAGCCATGCCCCCATTAGTCAAGGCTCTCTTTCCCTAGGGAGGGGCTCAAGAGGCCTTCATTCATAAAGCTAAGTGAGTATATCAAAGAAAAAGGCAAAGTCATTAAACACACATCCCTCCAACTCCATACATAGACCTCCCTGTCTCGTGTGGATCACACAATAGGTAACAGCTGAAAACATTTTAGTAAACAATTCTTATTAGTGAAGTAACCCGTGATTCGCATATATTTTGAATAGTTACTCTAACCAATAATAAAATCGATGCCTGCATAACAAAGTATACACACACACACACACACACCACAAGGTGGCCTCACTTTAGGCAAATCTACACAAACCACACCCCCTTATATAAAACATAGGACATGGTTTTTGGCAGGAACATTCGCCGCTGCACAATGAACGTTCTCACATGCTGCTTATTGATGCGCACTTGCGCAATAAAAATTCTTCCCTTAGTTTATCTAACTTCATTTGCTGCTCAGATAGAAGATTAGATTTAAACGTCATCCAATCAGATTGCACAGTTTATGGGGAAATAAATTGCTCAGAGAGATGATTATATTTAAACGTCATCCAATCAGATTGCACAGTGTATGGGGAAATGAATTGTCCAGAAAGCACAATACAGGGACATGTATTGAGAAGATATTTTCAAACCCCCCATCATATGGATGGGTACCATAAAACAACCCCCCATCCCCTGGATGGGTACCACATGTTACAACTTGTAACATAACTTATCCTATTCCAGGAAACCAAAAACTGCCACAGCACGAAAGGGGTAACCCCTTACCCTTGCGAGCACCTCCACACCCTCAGACCTCTCTGGATCCCTTCTTGTAGGCCTAATGACCATAAGTCCGTCCCCACCTCATTCAGATGCACACCATCACTGCGTAGATATCGCCAGGTGTCAACCTCTAACTCCCTATGACGAATAGCTAAACCACCATTCTTTATAAAGAACCTGCTCACCTCTTTATTGACCTTTATCCTGGCCCTGTCCACTTTTTTATCAGACCAAGCCCAACGCCATGACAACCTCCCTACCATATCAGACCACACTAAAACCATCTTGGGATACGCCGCTCTTAATCGCAAAAAGTCACACTTGATATCTCTAATAAGGTCCCTCATTGACCTGGCTACCATGTCATTCCCACCCACATGTAACAACAAGACATCAGGGGACCTGTCAAGGTGAGAGAATCTATGAACTTCCCCCAGCACCCTATTCCATTGCATGCCCGGGACCCCAGTCCACCTGATAAGCGCCTCTTGTCTGGGAATCCTTAGCTGCCTGCCATTCGGCCGAACGTCAGCTCTCTTGGCCCCCCAAAAAACATAGGAATGCCCGAGTATCCATACAAGACCCACTTCTTGACCTGTTAACGAAAGAAACAATACAAAAAACCACATAAACATTTGATACCCAAATCATCATCTTGAACATCACCAAACCTGACACTACAATTGCACCATGTGTGGGCGGACATACAGTTTAAATCTATCTGAGTCCCATCTACCAATACGTCTAATTACCTCCTGACTCAGACCAGCCCTGGCAGCCTCTGTGCCCGCCCCAATCCTGAAAGAATGCGAAGAGAACTGTAAAGGGTCACACCCCACCATACCCACGCATTTTTTAAAAATCGTTACAAACTGGTATTTGGAAAGACACGCACCATCCTCATGTATCAAAAAGGAGCCTGTTAATGCCGGTCTAACCTCCTTGAAGGATCTTACAATCCTGACCGGGCATATGCTACACTCATCAATCTTACCAAAGTCCAAATACCTACCTCTCCCTGCTTGGTCAGTCTTGGACCTACTGATCCATATCCTAACCCTATCCTCCAATAAGATTACCTCACCATGCATAAGCCCTCCCGGGACTGCTTTAGAAGGGCTGACCAGCTCGCTTACCCTCAGAGCCCCAAAGAAGGCCAGCGCGAACGCTGCTTTGAATAGTACACATTCGTAAACGGATCTACAGACCGTTTCCAAACTCACCATCAATTGTTTTAGCATTTCAAATGAGACTGGGCGCCTCCCATCCCTCTGTTTGTACGCCTTCCTATACCCCTTGACTGCCTGTCGTAACCAGAAATCCTTTGTGTGGTCGCGACGCCCCTGCCATTTAAAAAGGAAGGCCAAACCTGCCAATTCGCAATTGATGGCAGCTGCCGAGTTACCTTTTTCAAGATCCCTAATGATAAAATACAGTACCGCCTTATCCACTTCCGGAGCATCCGGTGTCATGCCCAAGTCATTCAAAAAGGCGAACCAATCCTTCCATACCTTAGAGTAGGCATTCCATGTAGCCATACTCACGGATTGCTGAATCCATTTTGTTGCGGTTCCAAGGCAATATTCCATATCCAGCTGGGACAGGCGACCCCTTGTTGTTCCGCATCTGGTGCCAACTTCCTGAACCTGTCCCACTGAAAACGAGACAAAGCGTCAGCCAAGGTGTTCTCAGTCCCTGGTAGGTGCACAGCATATACGAATGCATTCACTTGTAAACAGCGAAGTACTAGATGAAGCAAAAGCCTGACCACCGGCACGGATGCCACGGTCAGCTGATTAACCACTTGCACCACCCCCAGATTGTCACAATTGAATCGTACCTTCAGGTTTTTGAATGACTCACCCCACAGTTCCATGGCCACGACAATGGGGAATAGCTCCAATAGCACCAGGTTCTTCAAGAACCCCGCCTCCTGCCATGCCAAAGGCCACCTGGCAGCACACCATTGACCCTTAAAGAAGGCGCCAAACCCAGTCAAACCAGCCGCATCCGTGAATAATTCCAAATCACAGTTGCTGATGGGCCCAGACATCCAAAGAGCCCTTCCGTTGAATGACTCCAAGAATACCTGCCACACCCGTAAATCTTCCCTATGCTCTCTAGTAAGACTCATGAAATGTGTTGGTGCCCTGACACCTGCAGTAGCGGCCGAAAGCTGCCTGCAAAAAATCCGGCCCATAGGGATAATTCGGCAAGCGAAATTTAACTTACCCAGCAAAGATTGGAGTTGGCGAAGCTGCAATTTCCTAACTCCAATGGTCCTGCGAACTTCCTCCTTCAACTTCGCCAGTTTGTCCTGCAGAATCCTGCATTCCAGCATCATTGAATCTATCTCAATTCCGAGAAATGTGATGGTCACTGCTGGACCCTCCGTTTTTTCCGGGGCTAGCGAAACCCCAAACCTTTCCGCTAGATATTGCAATGTTCCCAAAAGCACTGCACATATGTTGGAACCCGCCGGGCCAACACATAAAAAATCGTCCAAATAATGGATGACTGAACTGATACCTGCCACATCCCAAACAGCCCATTCCAAGAACGAGCTGAACGTCTCAAACAGAGCACAGGATATAGAGCATCCCATTGGAAGACACCGATCTACGTAGTAGGCCCCTTCCCATTTACAGCTTAGCCATCTAAAACTATCTGGATGTACTGGCAATAGCCTGAAAGCTGATTCGATATCGGATATCGAATCAGCCCATATTTTCTAACCCATGCCACCGCTGCGTCAAAAGATGTGTACGTAACCGCATAATCTTCCGGCGCAATTGCGTCATTGACCGACCCTCCCTTTTGAAAAGAGAGGTGGTGTATGAGTCTAAACTTGTTCGGCTCTCTTTTGGGTACCACACCCAAAGGGGAGACCACCGATCCCTGTAGTGGCACTTCTTGAAAAGGGCCCGCCATGCGTCCCAGGGAAACCTCCTTCGCCAATTTTTCCGTAACCACTGTTGAATGCAGCAAGGCCGACCGCAGATTCTTGGCCTCGGGTGGCACCACCGCCAGAGAACAAGGAATATGAAAACCGTTCCTAAAACCTGCTTCCAACGTGGCGGCCGCTGCCCGGTCGGGGTATCTATTGAGGAAAGGCAGCACCGGAGTCCTCCCTCTTACCCGAAGTATCTCCGGCACGACCTTTTCCCTTTTTAAAACATTTTGCCAATGCATGGGATCCTGCGCAGCCGGAGCACAAGTGCTTGAAGCGACAGTTGGATCAAAATCTGCAGGTTCCCTCATTGAATTGCCAGCAATAACCCCATCTCTTCTCGGTCGGTTGTCCTGGAGCTGCTAAACCTCTGACCCCTGCTTGAAAAAACCGACTAGGGGCCCTCGCTGCCGTCATCAACCTCATCCATAAACTGACTTCCGTGTGATCCCAGCGCAGATTCGGTCTCACCGCCATCCTCTGACGAAATTGTTTGTCATAGCGCAGCCACGCCATGCCTCCATACGTCCTATGGGCCTCACTAATGGCCTCCAGATACACGAACAGCGCTGAACAATTCTCCGGCGCCTTCTCGCCTACCACACTCGCCAAAATGGCAAACGCTTGCAGCCAATTGGAAAATGTGCGCGGAATTAAGCGATACCTCCGCTTCTCCTCATCCTCCTTTTTTCCTTCGACCGGTTTCAACCTATCCAGGTAAAATTTTTCTAAAGGCAGCAACGTGAAAATTTCCACGTATTCGCCCTTCCATATTTTTTCCTTTATCTCCGCTTTTAAATGAGCCCCCAATGGGCCTT
This sequence comes from Aquarana catesbeiana, assembly GCA_037953035.1. Classification (NCBI taxonomy): domain Eukaryota; kingdom Metazoa; phylum Chordata; class Amphibia; order Anura; family Ranidae; genus Aquarana; species Aquarana catesbeiana. Next base: position 812,552 of record JBBHAA010000108.1, read on the forward strand.
CAAAGCAGACATATACCTCACTCCTCGCCGCGTCTGCCAATCTAACCGAATCTGGCTTTTTCTCCGTTGTCTTCCCCTGATCCCCCGAAGTCGTAGCCACTGCTGACGTACTGGGGGACACCCCAACCGCTGCAACAGCCGCCAAAGGCGAAACCGGTATGTCGCCCAAAAGAGCTGGGGCGGCCCCCGTCTGCGGGGGAGTCCTCTCTTTTGTCCATGCCGTAGCCGGACCACTTCCTGACCCTGATTCCACTCGTGCTACTAGCTCTTTTAGACCTGTTAACAACTCCTGCAAACCCTCATTCCTTATCTGGGACACCACTGCTGGCGGTGGAGCCGACTCGTTCTCAGCCCCCCCTGACCTGTCTGCCCCCCCCAACCCTGAAAGTCCCCTCTGCTCATTCCGCCCCAACAAGTTATGCAATAAAATAGTAACAGGATTAGAAGAATCGCACTCACCGAGCTGCCCAGGACTGGGCCCAACAGCCGCCACTCCTGGAACCACCTTTGCCTGAAGTCCTTGGTCGTCGCCTCCGTCAGACCCGGACCGATCCTTCCAACTGATCCTCGCTGTTATCCATCCTGTTGACCTCCTGTTGCACCCCAGCTGCAGTCGCAGTGGTTGCCGAGGGCCTGCGGTGCCGTGTACGACCACTCCTCCCTTGATTACCGCCAGACCCGTTGGATGCCCCTGGTGATGGACTCCTACGCCTACTGTTTTGCGGGGTGCGTGCTGACCGTCCCTTACCTCCACTTACTCTGGCTCTGGTGACTCAGGCTGACCCTCTCGGGCCTCGCGGTGGACTACTGGCCATATCAGTCGCCTGTGCCCCTGCATCACTTGTTGCGGTGCGCTCTCGTGCGTCCCGATCCCTCCGTCCCTCTCTTGCAGACCCTTCGGGCTGTTGCATGCATCTACGCCGTGCCGGGGGGGAAGAGCCGCGTGTATTGCTGGGCACCCTTCCCCCAGTCATACCGACCTTCCGCTGAGTCCCCCGGACATCTCCTCTTCCATCCCTCTGCCTACCCTGCGTGCTGGGTGTCTGTGCATCTCCTGCTGGTAGCACACGCTGCTCAGAGCGTGACGTGCCCAGGCCTGCCTCAGGGCTGTATCTCTCCGGCGGCCGTGACCGCCGCACACGAGGTGTTGTTGGCCCCCTCCACTCACCGCTGTCCCGCCGTCCGCCATCGCCCTCAGCTGCTGCTGGAGCCAGTCCACACCGTTAGCGGCAACCGCCGCTCTCAGCTGCTCAAGAAAGCCCTCCATCGCCACCATTATGTGTGAGAAGCAGAGGAAATGAAGAGTGGTGAGGTGTGCTGCTAATCTCTTCCTCCACCGCTCTTCGACTGACGTCACTTCCCCTTCTCACACTTCTCCACGCTCAGCTCTGCCAGCCCCTCCCTTTCTCTAAAAGGGGAAATACTTTCCTCTTAAGTCGGCAACTGTGCTGTCCAGCACTGTCATGCTGTCCCTGCGCCTAGTGTCCCACTTAGCTCTGTGATTCTCTGATGCGCCTGTGTGCAACACACATATTTAACAAGTTAAAACATGTGCGCCCTGTCAGGCGAGGATGAAATGGTGAGCTTTGACAATGCGCATGTGCAGTTGAGTAAGCTGAAAGAAGGTGTAAAGAGGCTTGATTAGTTGTAAGACAGATCTACATGTTCTGGACACAATTTGTGCATTTAAACAAGATTATATACATACTTTTTAGCCTGGTAATCGAAGATGGGAAACTGTAGTAAAGTTATCCACAGTATTCAGACAAAAATGTTCAAGATTACATTGGCTGCACTTGCTAACGGTATGCGCGAAAGATTGCGCAAGTGCGTAATAGCGCTTCCTATGTAAATATGGTTTGGTGCATATAAGTGCACCATCATTTTTGATAAATGTTTTGAGTCCCGTTTTTTGTGCAATTGCTCCAATTTTTCCATTGCACCACAGGCAGGTCTTTAGTAAATCAACCCCATGGAGTCTGTAACTGTGAAATTTATCATCTAGGGAGAGGACACGCTGGATACGTTTTTGAGCTTTAGACCAGAATCAGCCAGATAACAGACGTGGCATCCACAAGATCGCCATCTTGGGAAGGGCTAGTCTCAGATTAGGGGAAAACAGAAGAGCAGAGCCCAAGGCAATGTCAGTAATTTGGTCACTTTCTCGAGACTATAAAGTATGCACTTACATGTAAAGATTGAAGCTTCCAGCCCAAAGGAGGGTCAGAGTCCCCTGCATACAGGATGTCACAGCAGATGCAGGAGGAGTACAGGCAGGGTCCCCACACAGCATGGGAGTGCAGCCTGAACAGGAAAACCAGTGAATGTGAGAAGTCAGCAATTAAGTGAGCAGGACTAGAGCTACAGGGCTGCAGGGGAAGCACATGCAGAGCACCCAGAGGACACCATGATGAGCCAGCAGCCTTGCATATAGGTGATTACAATTAACGCATTTACGGGCATTTAGCCCCTTTTTCAAGTCTAACAACAAACATCAGAGGAGGGCTATAAATAATTGGGAACAGCAGAAGTGTCAGTCAGTAGAGGAAAGTGGAAGCAGATTTTATTAATAAAAACATGTCATTGGTGAGAAGTTTTTGCAAAGAATGGATGTTAAAATGAAAAAAACAGACAAAAAATACATGTATTTTTATCAAAAGGATGTTGATTTTCCTGGATCTCTTCTATTACAATCTGCGATACTATAGGTTGAATTACCTAAAAACAACCTGCAGAGGGAATGAACGTTGAATGGATTCTATCCATTTGAGCTCTGGAAGATTGTGTCACGTCATGACCAGTTCATTTTTTGCTATTCGGCACTGTGCTGTGCTAGAGCTTTCTTTTGGTGGTATTTGACCACCACTGGGTTTTTTTTTATTTGTTGTGATATATGTAAACAAAAAAAGACCAAAAATTTTAAATTTTTGCTATAAAACATATCCGATTACAAAATGTATTCTGCTACATGTTTTTGATTTAAAAAAATCCCATTAGGTGTATATTGATTAGTTTGTGTGAAAGTTACGTACAAACTATGATATATATACTGGAATATTTATTTTTTATACTAGTAATGGCGGCGATCAGCGAATTACAATGAGACTGTGATAGTGCGGCAGACAATCTGCCACTAAGGGGTCATTTACACTTGCTTCGACTTCAACACACTTTATAGCACCTAACGCTTCAACATGCTTTTTTGATGTGTTTTTGATGCTTCGGTGATGCTTCAGCAGTGCTTTAATGATATTTCAGTGGTGCTTTGATGATGCTTCGGTGGTGCTTCGTTGATGCTTTTTTTTGAAGTTTTGATGAAGCTTGGCAGATGCCCTGTGTGTGTGCGTTGATATTTCATACATGCAATAAGGCCAAAACAAAGCTAAGTTAAAGCTGAATTAAAGTCTTTTAAAAGCTGTAGGTGCTTCAAGCGAGCTTCTTCATAGACTTCTAAAGGAGGCTTTGAAGATGCTTTGAAGCACTACTAAAGCAACATAGGGGAATCATTTTTGAAGCAAAACCAAAGCAAAGAAAAGCAAGGTGTAAACAGGACTGTAAAGCCGCGTACACATGAGCGGAATGTCCGTCAGAAAAAGTCAGACGGAAGCTTTTCATTGTCTATTCCGATCGTGTGTAGGCCTCATCGGACTTTTTATTTTTTTTTTTTAATTCTGACGGATCTAGAAATGGAACATGTTCTAAATATTTCCGATGGAACCAATTCCTATCGGGAAAACCGATCGTCTGTATGCTGTTCCGACGGACCAAAAACGACGCATGCTCTGAAGCAAGTACGAGACGGAAGCTATTGGCTACTGGCTATTGAACTTCCTTTTTCTAGTCCTGTCGTAAGTGTTGTATGTCACCGCGTTCTTGATGGTCGGACTCAATTTTTGACATCCTCCACAATTTCACTCATTAACCTCCCTTGTCATCACCCTTCTCCATACTCACCATTTCATGTTTCACTTCTCTTTGTATGTGGCAATTCAGGTTACCTTAATCCCGATATACATTTATCCTTACTATCCCGTTATCTTGTTAGCTCCCCCAGGCTGCCGTGGGAGATCATTCGTTGGTGTTGGGGCCTTGCGCCTGGGGCCTGCTGGGACCTGGGTAAGCAGATTCGTTCTCCCCCCCCCCCCCCCCCCCCATTTCCATTACCTATCTGTATACTTTGATGCTGGAACATAAATTGTCTGATCATGTATCTTTATAAACCTTGTATTTTTTAATTGTCAGGTTCAGACTGTTTAGTCAGAAAAACTTATCTCCAGATTACCTCCTGATGAAGCGGATTGTGTCCGCGAAACTAGTCGAGGAATATGATATCTGAGATTTTGTGCTGTACTGTATACTATTGAATCCATTGGTGATATGCCTGTACTTTTATGAAATGTTCTTGTATTATCATGTTCTGTCCGTTGCATCAATAAATGAATTTTAATTCTATTACTGCCGTCACGTGCTCTTATGGCTACCCTTAATTACTGTACCGTAATAGTCCAATATGCTCCATTTTTGGTCGCCTGACTGGGGATCAGGCTTCCAACCCTTTTTTGATATTGATTTCTGGATGATGGTACATATGCACTTTTGCTATCTTTATATTTTACTGTAGAGAGGCCATTTCTCTAACGGTCGGACTTTGGTCGGACTTTGGGTTGACCGCGTGTAGGCAATACCGCTTGAATGGAATTCCGTCTGAGAAACCTTCAGAGTTTATTCCGACGGCAAAACCGGTTGTGTGTACGCAGCATAAGCTGATCATTTTATTTAGTGACAGGGGCTTTCACTGGTGTTCAGAGAGCTTTAAAAAAGCTTGTGAGGCCATGTTTTGAAGCAAGTGTAAACTATCCCTAACTAAAGCTGGGGGGAACTGACTAAATGGCACTGACATCACCAGTAACATTAATACAGTGATCAGTGATAATACTATACACTATACTAATGACACTGGCTGGGAAGGGGTTAACATCTAGAGTGATCAAGGGGTTAAATGTGTGCCTAGCTATGTGTAATGTGTGTAAATTGTGCCGCTTTTACTAATAGATCTTAGTTTCTCATCCCTACTTTTTACTGGTACCAATCCCCTTTCCTCCTACAGCCGCTGAAAGACGCCTTCTCTCCTCTCTGTCCCACTGGCATTCAGCTGCTGCAGGAGGAAATGGGATCGGTAAATGGCACCCCCCTCCCATCCTGTCCCTGTTCCTCTTTTTTCGGCTCCCCAGCCCCCATTTGCTCTCCTAGTCCCCCCCTTACCCTGCAGCGCTGCCAGCTTTCTGGGGATTATACCCCGACATAACACTACTGCCCAAAATTAGGATCTTGAGAGTGCTCCGGGGTCTTAGTTGCTTGGTTCGGTATTGATTCCCTACGGTGGTAGATTGCAACACTCAGTGAAGGATGAAGTTTTTTATTCCCGGTAAAAATAATAAAGGTGGGGGTCTATAAAGCTATGAAACCCAAACATGGGACCAAATGAGAAGGTAGTTGATTTTAAGATTTACTTTATATCTGGCCGTGGGGAAACCCATGTATGAGAATGCGTCAAACAGAGACTATTATCCCCAGGGATAGGTGAGGGAAATGTCAGGATATAAGGGGGGAGGGAGGGTGAGGAAGGGAAGGGGGCAGAGAGGGGGGTAGAAGATGGTGGGTTAAGAGTAGAGGAACTAGAGTACAGAAAGTATGAGAATATGAAATATAAGGAGGGTTGGCCTCCGCCTGATGTGTGGAGCATGTTCATTCAGTTAGCTTGGTTGCTGGATTGCTCCATTTCCTGGAGATATGCTTCCGTATATATAAAGTGCTGCCAGGGTCTCCAGGTTTCCCGAAAGGTCTCCTCCTTATTGTATAGGGTAGCCGTGAGATCCTCCATATCCCTTAGTTCATTAACTTTGATGAACCACAAGGATTTCGCCGGTGGTCTCTCCGATTTCCAACACAGGGGAATGCATGCCCTTGCGGCGTTCAAAAGTTGAATGGTAAGAGAGGTCTTGTATTTTTTAATGGGTCGATCTGACAGATGGAGCAGACAGGCGGCAGGGTTCCCCTCCAGGGAAACACCCGTTAGGTGACCGATAGTGCGGACCACTTCGAGCCAGAATGGGGCAAGTTTAGGACACGACCAAAAAATGTGTAACATCGTCCCCTCCTCAGTACCACAACGCCAACAGAGGCTGGGCAGTTGAGGGAAGAAACGGTGAAGGATGGCAGGGACCCTGTACCAGCGTGTCATGATTTTGTACCCAGTTTCTTGAACCCTGGTCGCAATGGAGGATTTCTGGGCAAAGTAAAGAATTTTTTGTCTCTGTACATCAGTGAATTGGATTCCAAGTTCCCCCTCCCATTTAGTGAGAAACGGGGGTACGTATCCCTCCTCCGGTTGGGTTAGGGATGAGTATATCAGTGACAGGCAGTGTCGTATCGGCTCCCCCCGGTGGCAGATGAGCTCCAGTTCAGTTAGTTTGCGGGAAATTCCTGGTTTCCGTAGGTAACTGCGTAGAAAGTTCCGCAGCTGCAAACTGCTCCAGAAATCTAGGGGAGGGTCTGTCGCCACCGTCCCGACGTTAAGGGAAAGTTGGCCACTGGGCTCTATGAAGTCATGTAAATACAACCTGGTGTCTATTGCGAGTCGCTTAAATTGTGGGCTCTGCAATCCAGGTGGGAATTCCGGGTTACCCAGAATCGGGACCATGGGGGACGGCTGCGGGGACACCGATGAGTGCCGAAAAGCATCTCTGACCACCGTTAAGGTGCTGCCCAGAGTAGGGTGTGCTGTGATCTCCTTGGGTAATGATGTTGTGATCCAGGGCCAGCTCCTGGCCGTACCCCCAGAGTCTTCCTCTTCCATTGCAACCCAATGTTTCGCCTCAGCATGACAATGCCAGTCCACTAACCTAGTTAGGTGAACCGCTCTGTAATAAGCCTTGATATCCGGCAGGCCCACCCCCCCCCTACTTTTCGCCAGATGGAGAAGTTGCAGTCGGACTCGCGGTTTACGGTGGGACCAGACAAATGCCCGGAACATAGAGTCAATCCGTTTAAAGAACGCTGGAGGCAGTCGGATGGGGAGTGCCTGAAGCAGGTATAGAACCCTTGGCAGAAGAGTCATCTTAAGGGCACTACATCTGCCGAACCACGTCAGCGTCAGGGAGTGCCAGTGTAGGAGGTCAGTTTTAAGGCGTAAAAGTAGTGGGTCATAGTTTGCCAAGTACAATTCCGCTGGATCTGATGTAATGTCAACTCCCAGGTATCGTATAAGCTTGGTTGCCCACTTCAGTGGAAAGGACGAACGTAAACGTTGGGCAACTCCTGTTCCCACCGTTATGTTAAGAATGGAGGATTTGTTTAGATTAATCTGAAACGAGGAGAGAGTACCATATTCTCGGAGGGATTGTAACAGATTGGGTAGGGAGGAAAGTGGTTCCGTCAGAAAAAAGATGAGGTCATCCGCAAAGGCGGCTACCTTATGAGATCCCGAGGATTTCGGGTAGCCTACAATGTCGGAGTTTGCCCTAATTGTACACAACAGGGGTTCCAGGGACAGAATAAAGATCAGAGGGGAAAGGGGGCATCCCTGTCGTGTACCATTCCGGATTTTAAAGAAATTCGATCTCGTCTCCTTTACCCTAACTGACGCAGAGGGGCAAGTGTACAAGGAAAGTATCCACTGCATCATTGAGCGAAGACCTATGTGTTCCAAAGTTGCCCTGATAAAGGACCAACTGACGCGATCGAAAGCCTTCTCCGCGTCGGTAGACAGCAGGAGAAGAGCTTTTTTGGTGGTCTTTGCCGCATGAATCAGATTGATAACTCGGATAGTGTTGTCTCTTGGTTCACGTAGCGGCACAAAGCCTGCCTGGTCTCTGTGTATCAGACTCGGTATGTGGGGGAGCAGCCTGTTGGCTAAGATCTTGGCAAAGAGTTTAAGATCTGAATTCAGGAGTGCAATAGGACGATAGCTCCCACAAAGTGACGGGTCTTTACCCTCTTTCGGAATGAGGGAGATATAAGCCCTTAGGGTGTCTATTGGGAAGGCGTTCCCCTCCGTAAGTGTGTTAAGGGCAGAAACCAAAGGTTTCGACAGTGTGTCAAAAAAGGTTTTGTAGTACACTGGGGTTAAACCGTCAGGGCCAGGAGCCTTTTTCGGTTTCGAGGAGGCCAGTGCCACCCCCAGTTCTTCTACCGTCAGGGGTTCCTCCAGCTCCTCCCTCACATCCTCTGGTAATGATGGCATGCCTGAGGCAGCTACATATGTTTGGGGGGAATGTCTGCCCTCTATAGGGGGGTCCATGGGTTGCGTGCTTTCCAGATTATAGAGGCCTGTGTAAAATGAGCAGAACTCCTCTGCTATGTCAGATGATGTGTTTAGCTTCCGTCCTGAGGATGACTGTATGTGAGGGATATATGTTCTCGTGCGAGGGCCCTGCAGGGCTCTGGCCAGGAGTGACCCGGGTTTGTTTGAAAACTCGAACATGGTGCGATGTGCCCACGCTAGTTTTTGTTTGGTCTTATGGAATAACAGTGTACATAGTTCCTCGCGGGCCTTCTGTAGGTCACGGAAGGTTGCGCGGGCAAGACTAGCTTTATGTATTCTCTCTAATTTACGAATTGATGCTAGGAGTTCCTCAGTACGTTTCTGTCTATCTCGCTTGAGGCGGGTTCCTATTTTGATCAGTGCCCCTCTCACAACAGTCTTGTGGGCTTCCCAGACCACAAGGGGGTTGGGAACCGATCCCTCATTGACAGCGAAGTATTCCCGTAATGCGTTCAGTATCTCCGAGCGGGTTTCCTCTGATTGAAGCAGTGCTTCATTTAGTCGCCAGGACGGGGGGGACCTATTTATCGACCCCAATTGAAGAGTCAGGTGGACTGGCGCATGATCAGAGAAGGATATGACATCTATGGACGTTGAAACCACCTTGTCAAGATCCTTATGTGACAGCAGCAGATAGTCTAGCCGTGAGTAGGTGTGATGTACCTGAGAGAAAAAGGTATAGTCCCTGTTTTGGTTGTGGAGCATCCGCCATGGGTCGACTAAGTGTAGGGTTTGGAGGTCCGTCTTGAGGCGTCTCAGACGTGAGTAGGACATGTGTGAGGATCCTCGTGAGATGTCTACGGCCGGGTCCATGGCAAAATTAAGGTCTCCGCCAAAGATAAGCATCCCCTCTGAGAACTCCAAGAGCTCAGAGAGGAGCTTGCGCATGAACTGAGGATGATTCACATTAGGGAAGTAAACATTTGCGAACGTGACCTGCACATCAAACACCTTCCCCTTTAGGAGAAGAAAGCGACCCTGCTCGTCTGTCCGCTGTGCCTCGAATACCCATGGAACTGACCCGGCCAAAATGATGCTGACCCCTTTGGACTTGGAGATCGGAGAGACACTGTGGTACGCTATAGGAAAGGCCCTGTTAGTCAGCCTAGGTATAGAACCTGCCCTGAAGTGTGTTTCCTGCAAAAAAGCTACGTGGGTTTTGCCTCTGCGCAAATCAGCCAGTAGCTGCGAGCGCTTCTCCGGGACATTGAGGCCCCGCACGTTTAGAGAGGTGACCTTAAGGTGACCCATTGTGTCTTCTGGCAGGGAAATGGTTGGCAGTATCTGTATGGGAGGTACCAAGATATAGAGCCCCCTTCAGGCAGAGGTCAAGAAGAGAAAGAGAGGACCAGAGAGAAAAAAAGGGGGGGGGGAGTAGTAAGGTGAGAATGGGGAGGGGAAGAGGGAGGGGGTGAGGGAAGGATCAATTCCTGTCGTAGACTAACTATGGGCCCCTGTTGTACACTTAAAGTGTCCAGTCAGGGGACCGCCCTAATGTGGGGGTGGAAAGTGCGTTGAGTTCTACTCGAAGACAAGTAGAATTTAGGCAGTAATTGGAGTGAACATAGAAAGTGGAGATGTGGGGGAATAGCGCCTCTGAGAATCATATTGTTTCTAGTATGAGAGCTGGCATAACAAATCACAACCTTTGCTAATAAATACCTGCAACATTTACTGCCGTACACCCTCCGCTGCGACCAATTGGTGGCTGCGTCTCCGGGAGGCCCACAGGCGCCATACCGATTCCCCTCACCAGTGCAATCGCGGGGTACTACCGGCAGGGTCCACAATAGCGCCTTACGGCGTGTCCCGGAGCGTCAGGACCAAGGGCCTTTGACCTTCGCAACGATGTATACCGAAGCGAGCCCTAAAAGGCGGGATCAGAACCAATCAGAGCAAATGTAAAACAATAAGATGGTAGTAAGATGAAATAAAATATACCATTATAAACGTCAAAACAGAACATAACATAACAGACCCAGCATGCTAACTGTAGTTATCATGTCCCTGGGGGTGGATACATGTTATAAACCCATAGAACCAAATTGTCATAGAACTACCCCCCCCTCCCCCCCCCACCACAAAGCAACCCGCACATCCTCCCAGGGGGGACCAAAAAACGGAAGGGGTCCCGGGGGCAACCCGGGTGACCAGCAGTGGGTCGGATGTACCAATGAACCACCGGAGCGGGGGGGGGGAGGGGGAAGCCGGGAAACAGACCGGTCCTCCAGGACTCAAATTCCACAATGTGAAGCCCACCTGTCAGGTCAGCTTAAGATCCAACAATAACATCTTGAGGTGTCGGGTGTGACAGCCCATCAACTGTCCCCCCCACTGCATCCGCCCCCCCCAGCCGGCCACCCGTGGCGAGTCCGTATGGGAGAGGCGGCGTACAAGCAGGAAGGCCCAGGCCACCCGTAAACTGAATCAACCCAACACCCCCGCAAGCAGGTCAGATAGAGTCAGCTGACAACACTTCGTTCCCGAAAGGGGTACAAAGGCACAACCCTGGGACAAGAATTTTGAACGTGTAATATGTATGATAGTGAAGTCTGATCTGGGATGTTTGCCTATCAAAACGGTTTCCCAAGCCCCCTGTAAGGGAGGGTCTAACGTTCTTGAGATGTCCAGGGTGGTGATGTAGTGTGAATGTTCATCTTGTCTTACCAGTCTTTTGGATGGGATGAGGAGTTAAGCTTCGGAGGACCTCGGGTGAGGTCTAGCATTTTCACGGCTAGTGGCACGTGAGCGCGGTCTACGGACACGTTGCGGCCTGGGCAAGGGTGGGCCCAGGGCCTCCAGGGACAGCAGGTAGTCAAACCAGTTGGGGACACTAACAGCCGGTTTAGCTAGAAAGCTAAACAGATCCGGGAGTTGGTCCGGTGTGTGTAGGTAGAATTCTGCTCCTCTCCTCCGCACGATGAGATGGAAGGGGTGTCCCCAGCGATACGTCGCCTCCGCCGATCGGATCACTTCTAGCAGCGGTCTCAGAAGGCCTCTCATTGCTCTGGTCTGCCTGGATATGTCCGGGTAAATTCTTATCGACGCCCCATCAAAGTCGATTGGGCCACGTTCCCACGCCAGGCGCATGATCTCCTCTTTAATGGTGAAGAAGTGCACCCTGCACAGGACATCCCGTGGGAGGTCCATGGCTTCATGGTCCTGTGATTCAGCAGGGGGTGTCCTGGGTCCTGGGATACGGTGGACCCTATCCAGCTCCAGCTCTGCAGCAGGCGGTTTCCCGAGCACCTGATTAAGAATAGCTGCCACAGTTGCGCGCAGGTCTGTCCCCATGGTGGCTTCTGGAATACCACGGAGGCGCAAATTATTGCGTCTGCTCCTGTTCTCGCCGTCATCTAACTTAAGTTGTATGTCAACAAGATGGCGGCGAAATGCGCGCTGTTCATGCTCTATGGCGGTGATTCGGGCATCAGAAGTGGATGTAGAGGATTCCAATACAGTGACCCTCTCTTCTACTGTGTCCACTTGTTGGCGCAAATCATGCAGTTCCCTGGAAAGTGCGTTTACTATAGTTGCTGCCATTTCCTGCAAGTCCTGTCTTGTAGGGAGACCGGACACAATGTCTCTGAGAGAGCCCTCTGCAGCATTGCCTGTCTCCCCTGTGAAACTGCAGCTGGGTGGAATGTCAGTGATGGGGATCACAGGGGACAGTATGGGAGAGGCTGACCTGTCATCTGCAGCGGCTCGATCTCCTCCAGCATTGAGTCCTGGCTGAGTTCCTTTCTTAGATGAGGCGGCGGCGCTCATCGGAGGCACACGAGGCGGCGCCATCTTGGCCGGCACGGCGGGGGATGAAGCTGCGTGCTGTCTGAGGACTGCCAGCTTTCCTCCTCTCCTCTCCCGCCGGCTGCTGTGGGGGAACTTAAGGATGGAGAGCAGTGCATGAACGCAGTGAGTCATCGGTAACTATTACTCATTGTGTTCATTCATCACTAAAGTATAGTAAATAGTCTTTACTATGCTTCAGTTTGTGAATGAGCAGGGAGCCGCTCAGTACAGAGCACTTCCCATTTATTCACTGTCCAGTGCAGCTGAGGCTGCAGAGAAAGGGACTGATGAGTCTCTGTCCTCAGTCCCTTTCTCTGTCTCAGAGATGAGACATCAGGTGTCTGTTTAGTCTGCTGATTTTTCATCAAAGCCCCTCAACGGGGCTCCTAAAAATGTAAGAAAAATAATAAATAAATAAACAAATTGTAAAAAATAAAATAATAAAAATCAAAAATTACTGACATCAATCTCTGCCATACTGACCGTGTCCTCTGGCCTACTGACACCAACCTCTGCCTTACTAACACCATCCACTGCTTTACTGACACTGGCCTCTGCCCTATTGACATAGTCCACTACTCTACTGACACCATCCACTGCCCTACTGACACCAACCTCTGCCCTACTGATATGTCCACTATTCTACTGACACCATCCACTGCTCTACTGGCACCATCCACTGCCCTACTGACACAAACCCCTGCCCTACTGACATTGTTCACACTCTGTCCACTGCCCTACTGATACTGTCCACTACCCCACTGATGCTGTCCACTGCTCTACTGACTCACACTGTCCACATTTAAGATGTAAGTTAAGGTGTAAGTTAATATTTTTACAGTGACATTTGACATTTGTTTTATTAGATTTTTCTAAGCTTTCCTTACTATTTAGTTATAGGCCTTGCTAAATAATTTCTTTAAAAAAATAAGGGCACTGAACCCTTTGATCACGGTCAGGATCCCTTTTTAATGTTGTTCAGGTAGATCTTTGTGTCTCAAAGCTTGCCTATCCCTGCTCTAGATGGTGGGAGAAGATTTGGGGTGGGAGGAGAGCTCTGTACTGGAAGAAGGGGAAGGGGGGTTTGCACTGGAAGGGGGTGGAGGGTAATCTCGGGGGGGGGGGGGTTATTGGGGAGAACATTGTACTGGGGAGAAGGAGGTGAGAAGAATTGGGGGGGGGTAACCATTTTTGTTGTAAATTGACTTGTGAAATAGCACTTTTCAATCCTGTACTCTGTATGTAGCGCGCTCCTCAACCCTGCACTCTGTATGTAGCGCACTCCTCTACTCTGTACGTAGCGCACTCCTCGAACCTGCTCTCTGTATGTAGCGCGCTCTTCGAATCTGCACTCTGTATGTAAAGCACTCCTCAACCCTAAACACTGCATGTAGCACACTCCTCCACCCTGCACTCTGTACGCTGTGCACTCCTCCACCATGTACTCTGCACATAGCACACTCCTCCACCATGCACTCTGTAGGTAGCGCACTCCTCAACCCTGCACTCTGTAGGTAGCGCTCTCCTCAACCCTGCACTCTCTACATAGAATAGTCCTCAACCCAACACTCTGTACGTGACACACTCCTAAGCCCTGCACTCTGTACTTAGCATACTCCTCAACCCTGCATTATGTACATAGTGCACTCCTCAACCCTGTGCTCTGTACATAGCACACTCCTCAAGTCTGAACTCTGTACATAGTGCACTCCTCAACCCTGCAATCTGTAAGTAGCATACTGCTCAACGCTGCATTCTGTACACAGTGCACTCCTGAACTCTGCACTCTTTACGTAGCGCAATTCTCAACCCTGCACTCTGTAGGTAGTGCACCCCTCAACCCTGCACTGTACGTAGCGCACTCCTCAACTCTGCTCTCTAAATGTAGGGCAATCCTTAACCCTGCTTCTGTGCACAGTGCTCTCTGTAACCCTGCACTCTGTACACATCACACTCCTCAACCCTGAACTCTGTATACAGTGCACTCCTTAACTTGTCTGGACACTTCTGAACACTGCATTCTGTACACAGTGCACTCCTCAACCCTGCGCTTTGTATGTAGCGCACTCCTCAACCCTGCACTCTATACTGCACTTATTCCTGAGACCTTGTGTGTTCTGTAGAGAGCTGAATAAAATAACAGTCAGAACAGATACCCTCTGCCCCTTGTTCCAGAACTTTTCCAGCGGTTCAGAGCAGCAAAAGTGTTCATGAAGCTTGACTTACGAGGTGCATATAACTTGGCAAGGATCCAGGAAGGGGACAAATGGAAAACAGATTACCGTACCTGTTTTGGGCACTTTGAGTATTTAGTTTTGCCATTTGGACCATGCAATGCCCCAGCTACTTTCCAGTACTTTTTGGATTTTGAGAGATTTTCCCAACCTCTTCATGATAGTGTATCTCGATTACATAAACACATTTATAGAAAGTCCAGTGAATAAGAGGTCCAGGATATATAAGAACATTCAAGTGTCCAAAAGATATATATATATAAATATATTGAGTCCAAAAAGAAGGTATGTGGAAGCTGGTGGTGTGAACTCTCAAACAAAAAATCAAAACGTGCAAAGCCTCCACAACACACCCTTCGTGCTTCACCACAGGCCCCCTTAGTGGGAGTGACTCAACACATGTGTTTGCCTCGCATTAGAACTCAGCAAACTCAGCTTCATCCTGATATACAACTTGGCTCGCAGGTGATTTACTTGTTAAGGTCATGAAATCTCTCAAATGTCAAAAAGAAAAGCTCCCATAGTGCAACATGCCCCGTACACACGAGTGGATTTTCCATCGGAAAAAACTTGGATGGTTTTTCTGACGGAATTCCGCTCAAGCTTGCCTTGCATACAAACGGTCACACAAAAGTTCTCTGAACTTTCGACCGTCAAGAACGTGGTGACATACAGCACTACGATGAGCCGAGAAAATTAAGTTCAATGCTTCCGAGCATGCGTCGAATTGTTTCCGAGCATGCGTAGGAATTTTGCGCGTCAGCATTTGTACAGACGATCGCATTTTCGGCTAGGAACTTTTTCTGACCGAAAAATTGAGAACCTGCTCTCAATCTTTTGCTGGCTGGAATTCTGCCACATGGTCGCATTTTCCGACCAAAAGCTCTCAACGGTTTTCCGATCAAAAGCTCTCATCGGTCTTTTACTGGCTGAATTTCCGATCGTGTGTACAGGGCATTAACGTAAAATTATTTAAAATGTATTTATAATAAAAGAATGCTACTCACAAATAATTTAAAAACGTGGGCTTTACCTATCCACACAGGTTACAACAATCCTGCTGCTATCAAATGTTGCTGCGCGGCTTCACCCTGATGCGCCATTTCGTCAAACCGACTTTCTAAAGGGGTCTTACTTACTGGGACTAAGTGCAAGGATGCACTTAAAGGGCCCCAACAATAACATATAGAAGAACATCTTAAAGTACTGACCCTCCCGTAATAATCATTCTGCAAGCCTCCTTTGTTCTCCTGCCCCCTATACTACCATCTTCCTTTCTTTTGGACAGTGCATTCCCAGTCTAGGAATAGCATTGCAACATTAAATGTGCTCTAGTAGTATAGTTCCAGCACTCGGTAGATTTAATTTTACTACTGCTCACTGCTGCAAATGACATGGCCTTGCTACTGTAACATAGTTGCCAACAGTCCCGATTTTCCCGGGACAATCCCGATTTTGGGACCCTCGTCCCGATCGGAGGCTGTCCCGAATCGGGATTTGCCCAGGGAAAATCGGGAATGTTTGCAATTTGCGTTTTTGGGAAGCTGGCTTCAGTAAATTGGCGGCCGGTCCCGCCGCCGCCGCTTGATCGCTCCCCCTTGTGTTCAGTAGAGAGGGGAAGGGGGCTTGATCCATGCAGCCAATGAATCGGCTTCTCCTCTCACATGGATCGGCCCCTCCCCTCTCCACTGAACACACGGTGCCGGACGCTACACCGGCAGCCACTCTGTGTGCTCACTGCTGGGGCCTGGGAGGCGTTATGAGAGGGGAGGGTCTGCTGAGGGCATCTGCACTGATGGAGGGGGTTCTGCTGAGGGGGTCTGCACTGATGGAGGGGGTTCTGCTGAGGGGGTCTGCACTGATGGGGTTCTGCTCTGAGGGCGTTTGCACTGATGGAGGGGGGTCTGCTGAGGGCGTCTGCACTGATGGAGGGGGTTCTGCTGAGGGGGTCTGCACTGATGGAGGGGGTTCTGCTGAGGGGGTCTGCACTGATGGGGTTCTGCTCTGAGGGCATTTGCACTGATGGAGGGGGGTCTGCTGAGGGCGTCTGCACTGAGGGGGTCTGCACTGCAGGAGGGGGGTCTGCTGAGGGGGTCTGCACTGAGGGGGTTCTGCTCTGAGGGGGTCTGCACTGATGGAGGGGGGGTCTGCACTGGGGGGGTTCTGCTCTGAGGGGGTCTGCACTGATGGAGGGGGGTCTGCTGAGGGGGTCTGCACTGATGGAGGGGCGTCTGCTCTGGGGGGGTCTGCACTGATGGAGGGGGGTCTGCTCTGAGGGGGTCTGTACTGATGGAGGGGGGTCTGCTGAGGGGGTCTGCACTGATGGACGGGGGTCTGCTCTGAGGGGGTCTGCACTGATGGAGGGGGGTCTGCTCTGAGGGGGTCTGCACTGATGGAGGGGGGTCTGCTCTGAGGGGGTCTGCACTGATGGAGGGGGGTCTGCACTGAGGGGGTCTGCACTGATGGAGGGGGGTCTGCACTGATGAGGGGGGTCTGCACTGATGGAGGGGGGTCTGCACTGATGGAGGGGGGTCTGCACTGAGGGGGGGTCTGCACTGAGGGGGTCAATACTGACTCTGCTGGGGGCACCTGATGCAAGGAGGGACTCTGCCGGGGGCACCTGATACGTGGACAGACTCTGCTGGGACACCTGATGCAAGGACAGACTCTGCTGGGGGCACCTGATGCAAGGATGGACTCTGCTGGTGGCAGGCATCTGCACTGATGGAGGGGGTTCTGCTGAGGGGGTCTGCACTGATGGAGGGGGTCTGCACTGATGGGGTTCTGCTCTGAGGGCGTTTGCACTGATGGAGGGGGGTCTGCTGAGGGCGTCTGCACTGATGGAGGGGGTTCTGCTGAGGGGGTCTGCACTGATGGAGGGGGTTCTGCTGAGGGGGTCTGCACTGATGGGGTTCTGCTCTGAGGGCATTTGCACTGATGGAGGGGGGTCTGCTGAGGGCGTCTGCACTGAGGGGGTCTGCACTGCAGGAGGGGGGTCTGCTGAGGGGGTCTGCACTGAGGGGGTTCTGCTCTGAGGGGGTCTGCACTGATGGAGGGGGGGTCTGCACTGGGGGGGTTCTGCTCTGAGGGGGTCTGCACTGATGGAGGGGGGTCTGCTGAGGGGGTCTGCACTGGTGGAGGGGGGTCTGCTGAGGGCGTCTTCACTGATGGAGGGGCGTCTGCTCTGGGGGGGTCTGCACTGATGGAGGGGGGTCTGCTCTGAGGGGGTCTGTACTGATGGAGGGGGGTCTGCTGAGGGGGTCTGCACTGATGGACGGGGGTCTGCTCTGAGGGGGTCTGCACTGATGGAGGGGGGTCTGCTCTGAGGGGGTCTGCACTGATGGGGGGGTCTGCTCTGAGGGGGTCTGCACTGATGGAGGGGGGTCTGCACTGAGGGGGTCTGCACTGATGGAGGGGGGTCTGCACTGATGAGGGGGGTCTGCACTGAGGGGGGGTCTGCACTGAGGGGGTCAATACTGACTCTGCTGGGGGCACCTGATGCAAGGAGGGACTCTGCCGGGGGCACCTGATACGTGGACAGACTCTGCTGGGACACCTGATGCAAGGACAGACTCTGCTGGGGGCACCTGATGCAAGGATGGACTCTGCTGGTGGCAGGCGACATGGCAGGTGACACGCACAGGGATCCCACTGATTCTGCATTATGGTGAGTTGAATGATTTATTTTTATATTACAATGTAATAATAGAAATAATGCGCTTCAATCATCCTGACACCATAACAATCATGGTGCCGGGATGATTGAAGCGCTAACACCAGGTGTTTGGAGTATCTTTATCTGCTGATTGTTAAACTTTCTAGAATACACATATTTCTATTGTTGTGTAGGATCTGGGGCTGCTGTCCCTTCATTCCTCTCTCCCCCTTTCCCTCTCCATCCCTTATTCATCTCAGACTCTAACCACACCCCCTTTGAGCCACGTCCATTTAAGCCACGCCCACTATTTCATGTAAACCGCGCCCATTTCTCTCCGCGGCGCGCAAAGCGCGCCGCAGTTTTGTTTTTTGTTGCTAAGCCACGCCCACAGGTGCATGCCCCACCCCCTAATTATTATATGGCTCTGCCTACAGCCAAAAAAGTGTCCCACATTTTTTTTTTTTTGCAATGTTGGCAACTATGCTGTAAATGCTGATTCGGATGCCCAGTGTCATCCTATGTCTAGTCCTTACTGTTAATCACTTTGCATGCTAAATTATGTTATTACAACTGTTAATCCATTTTAAGCTTGCCTAGTTACCAACCATATTGGGTGACAATATATTAAGTTTGCTTCTACTACCTGGTGTGATGCCTGGTTTCTTTGATATAGCACTACTACTGGATACTAATGCCGCGTACACACGAGCGGACTTAATGGCAGACTTTGCCCGGCGGACTTTTCAACGTACTTTACGATGGACTTTCTGAATGAACGGACTTGCCTACACACAATCCACCAAAGTCCGACGAATTCGTACGTGATGATGTACGACCGGACTAAAACAAGGAAGTTCATAGCCAGTAGCCAATAGCTGCCCTAGCGTGGCTTTTTGTCTGTCGAACTAGCATACAGACGAGCGGACTTTTCGACCGGACTCGATTTCAACGGATTGATTTAAACCATGTTTCAAATCTAAGTCCGTCCAACTTTTAAGCAAACAAAGTCCGCTGGAGCCCACACAGGATCGAATTGTCCGACGAAATCCAGTACGCCGGACCAAGTCTGCCGTAAAGTCCGCTCGTGTGTACGCGGCATAAGTATTAATTTTAGTGATTTCCTGTCATACTTGAGGTGATTGTAGCCATACTGCTTGGACCTTGAAGAAGGGGACATACCCCAAAAGCTTGTCCTGAAAAATTGTATGTTAGTGCAAATTAAAAAAGGACCACGGACAGTGATTTCCTGTGATATTGTATGTTTGTATACTCAACCTGGTGTTTCAGAAGGAATGAGGTTGTTGAGAAGGTCGAGGCAAAGAACAGAGGACCCATCCTATCCACTGGCTCCTACAGTGGGTAGCACTACTTAGATATTACATACTTACATATAAATTATGCAAGTAAAAATCATTTGACTATAAAAGCATATCATCGATATTTTTAAATTCAGTTTAGTACCTACAGCACTTGATGATGTACTTACAGCAAATGATGATATAGATGAAAGATAGCAATGCATAAAATAGTGCAGTGGTACCCAAGATATATCATATACATGATTATACATCCAATTTGAAACTGAGTATTCACATGTAATAAAATGAAGCATCCATAATAAAAGTGGAAAAATCAATACAGACCCCCACAGATTATAGGGGAAATAATAAATAATAAATGAATGAATAATAAAAAAGTCCAAAAACAAAAAATCTGTAGTGTGCCATAATCTTCTGTGATAATATAGGTGATAACCCTCCTCCTTAGATTATAACACATACTTCACCCAGTGTTATGTTGGTCCGTTCACCTCTGTATCGGACCTTAAAGCTTCCTAAGAGGTTAAACGGCTTTATCCATATATGGCCCCAAATTTGGATCTATCTTCGGTAATTATTAAACCTCAGTACACAGCGCTCCATTGTGTTATCCTGGTGCTATTATCTACCATTAATCAACTGTGTGAAACATATAAATTCATCATTTACATAAAGTGCTCCTCTCCATGAATAATTTCAAACCAAATACAAAAATCACCTTTCCTGTCTGGACTCTAACATAATAGTCCTTATACAAAGTGTCCAATTGCTTTCCTCTGTAATTCAATTGGTGATGTCTCTTTTCAGAGTGCTCTGTGCTTAAAGTGCCAAAAAATTGTATACATATATTCTCTTCTGTGTTTCTTACCCTCCACTGTGCATCATCACCACATTTGTACACTCACCAGATGACCATGACCTCTCTGGAAAGGGCATGGTCAAAATGCAATTTTCCCCCAAGGGGTTAATAATCCTAGGCAGCAGCTTTCCCACTCCAGGGTAATTATTGCCATAAAATGGAAAAGAGAGAATTCTAATAGTGTAAAACTTTTTTTTTTTTTTTTTAATTATTTTTTTTATTTAAGAAAAAAGGAAATAACAGTATTGCAAAATTACAGGCAAGTGAAAAAGAAAAATGGTACAACAATTGGTATATATCACATAACAAGGAAATGATTGATATATGGGATGTATGAATTACAAGAATGCGTGTACATAATATGTCGTATGCCCTCTGGCAAGAAAGGGACCAATTCCTGCTTAACATAGGTAAACAATTTTCCATATCCAACATCATTGCCCAAGGTAATCAGGGTTTTTTCGCTATTTTTCAATGATAGGATCATCCTCCCTGCTATGGGACAGCCCGGGCATTGATGTCCCGGCTATCTCACAGCCATAGCACTGTGCTGTACCATTAAAGATCAAGAACTTAACCATGAATAGATACCTGAGAAAACGAACAGTGAAAGTAGAAGAAGAAAGAGTGGTGGAAGTGGGGGGAGGTAGAGGGAAAAGGTGAGGGAGTAGGGGGGGTGTGGGGTTTCCCCAGGTCCGGACTCCTGTGTACAGTATTTATCATCTAAAACATTTTACTCAGGCTTTGACATAATTTCCGAAAAGACTGTTGTATATTTGAAGGCAAACCAGCAGGACCATATTTTTGTTACATAATCAGATTTGTTCCTGAGCGAGAGGGTGAGGTCTTCCATGTAATATGTGCGATCAACTTCCGTTAGCCATTGGCGTAACGTGGGTATGTTTTTTTGTTTCCATAGTCTGGGAATCAATGCTTTGGCAGCATTAAGAAGGTGGGGAGTTATGGATTTCTTATATGCTCCTACTGGCCTGCCTGTACAGTGTAACAGTACCACAAACGGGTCATTGGGGACCTCATCTCCTTGAATCACCTTAATCCAGTGAAGTATAGACAACCAAAACGGACGTATCAGTGGGCAAAACCACCAGATGTGAGCATGTGTTGCACGTTCCCCACATCCCCGCCAGCACAAAGGAGAGACTTGTGGAAAATATTTGTGAAGAAGGGCTGGCGTGTAGTGCCATCTGGTTAGCAGCTTGTAGTTCATTTCGGCAGTTTTAGTAGCTGAGGAGGTGATATGAGACATTATGAGAATATTAGATTTTTGTGTTGGGGACAGCTTTTTTTGAAGTTCCGTTTCCCAGTTGTGTAAGAAAGCTGGGTCTCCCACAGGGGTTGCCGTTTGCATTATTTGGTAGAAGTGAGAAATTGGTTTTTCCACCGGTTGCAACTCGGCTAAAGTTGACTCAATAGGTGTAAGGTCATTGATAGATCTAATGGGTTTAGGAAGAGATCGAATAAAGGCCGCAAGTTGTCTGTATCTCCAATGCTCCATAGGTGTCGCCTTCGAACTTTGTAAGATTGTGTTCAGGGGCAAAACTCCCTTCGAGGTAGTGACCTGGTATAAGTGGGTCAGCGTCCCCAAAGACCACGGGTGGGCCCCGCGGCCGAGGTTCCCCGGCGGGAAATAGTTGTGGCCGGTTAGTGACATAAGGGGTGAGTTGTATAGCCAGTTATTTGTTTTGCAGATAGAGTCCCATACCATAAGGGTGGAATGAGTAAGCGGAGAGGTCTTGGATGATAAGACTCTGAATTTCTGTGGTATCCATAGTTGTGTGAAGAGATCGGAGCCGCTTAGTTCTGTTTCTAGATCAACCCAAAGCTTGGTTTTTTGTGGAATTTCCAATCTAAGATTCTGGTCAGTATAGTTGCCAAGAAATAATTTTTAAAGTCTGGTACGGCTAAGCCTCCTTCCCGTTTAGATCTATAGAGTATGGACCTTGCAATCCTGGGACGCCTTCTGTTCCATATGTATTTGCCAATTAGCGATTTTAGTATTGTAAAGAAACCTACTGGTATTCCAAATGGGATCATTTGAAATAGAAATAGCAACCTGGGTAGTATATTCATCTTGATGACCCCTATCCTCCCCAACCAAGAATGTGCCATCTGAGTCCATTTCTGTAAGTCAGTTTTGATCTCGTTTAATAGAGGCAAAAAGTTTGTGCGGAAGAGGGCGTCAGGGTTTGGGGTTAAGTAGATGCCCAGATATTTCAGCTTGTGCGCCTGCCAGCTAAAGGGAAAGGAACTTTTCAGTTGGGAAGCGGTCTGTGAGGGAGTGGATATGTTTAGGATTTCTGATTTGGACATATTAATTTTAAAGTTGGAGATGCGACCGTATTTTTCAAGTTCAGACAGAAGGTTAGGGAGCGATATCAGGGGTTGCTGCACATAAAATAAGATATCGTCCGCGTATGCGGCATATTTGTGTTCGGTTGGGCCTACTGTAATCCCATGTATGGATGGATTATGTCTCACAGTGGACAGAAAGGGTTCAAGTGACAGGGCGAATAAAATAGGTGAGAGGGGACAGCCCTGACGAGTACCATTATACAGGGTAAAAGGAGAACTAAGGGTGCCGTTCACTCTCAATTGGGCCGTAGGGAAACCATACAGGGCCTTTATTTGTGTCAGCAAGGGAGCCTTAATACCTAGATGGGTCAGTGTAGCCATAAGGAAGTCCCAATCCACCCTGTCAAAAGCTTTTTCAGCATCTGTTGATAATAGGAGGGTGGACTGGGACGACCCCCTGGTGTGTGTTATTAAAGATATAGTACGAAGGGCATTATCCCTTGCTTCCCTTCCAGGGATGAACCCAGTCTGGTCCGGGGAGACCCACTGCGGGATCAAGGGAAGGAGTCTGTTCGCTATAGCTTTAGCATAGATTTTTACGTCGATATTCAACAGTGAAATGGGACGATAACTGCCGCAAATGCTAGGATCTTTGCCATGTTTGGGGATAATAGTAATGTGCGCGTGGGTAGTTTCAGGCCTGAGGATCTCACCATCCGAAACCGCGTTAGCATAAGAGGTTAAATGCGGAAGTAGAATATCCGCGAAGGTACGGTAGTATGCTACCGTGAAACCGTCTGGGCCCGGTGATTTACCATTTGCCATGGCTTTTAATGCTGTGCGCAACTCCGCTATGGTGAGCTCCCCATCCAGGGCGTCTAGTACCTTGGGTGATAGTCTGGGAAGGTTAGCTTGGGCCAGATATTCTTTTATAAGTTTGGATTTAGTATCACGGTCTGCTACTGAGTGTTGGACGCGGTATAAGTGTTGGTAGAATTCCCGAAACTCTTTAGCTATTGATGGTGTGTCGTGTACCAGGTCATCTGTAGTATTTTTAATTTTAGTTATGAAGGTGGCTGTTTTCTTTTGTTGAAGTGAGCGTGCCAATAGTCTACTGGGTTTATTACCCCATTCATAGAAACGTTGAGCCACAATACGGGCTTGTTGTTTTTGTTCACTATGAAAAAGAGACTTTAACTCTTCTCTTTTCAGGGTTAAGTTGTAAAATACCGCCTGCGCTTGGTTCGCTTTATGAGATTGTTCCAGGTCCCTAATCTCCTCTAGTAGTTTGGACTGTTGAAATATCCGTTCCTTCTTTTTTCTAGACCCTAGTTCAATGAGTTTTCCTCTAATATGGGCCTTGTGTGCTTCCCAAATTATTCCTGACGAGCTTTCGGGGAGTTTATTTTCAGCAAAATAGAGGGATAGATTTTCACCTATTTGATTTCTATCTATTTCCTCTTCTAAGAGATGTTCGTTAAGTTTCCAATTAGTAAATCTGTGTGGTATAGAGGGAATTTTAATGGTCAGTGTGATTGGGGCGTGGTCTGACAGAGGAGATGATTCGATATGCGTATTAGTAGCGAGAGAAAGATGGTGGTGATCGATTAGGAAAAAGTCTATTCTGGAGTAGGTGTGGTGAACCTGCGAAAAATGGGTATAGTCTTTCGCGCGTGGGTGCATAATTCTCCATATGTCAACCAGCTGGGATTCGTGTATTCGTTTGCGAATAAATCGCAAACGTTTATGAGGTATATTAGTCTTGCCTCTAGACGTGTCTATGGCAGGTTCTAGTGGGATGTTAAAATCTCCAGCTAGGAGGACACACCCACGCGCGAAATCCCTGAGTTTATTAAGACTGGAGGCAATAAAGCCTGCTTGATCTCGGTTAGGTGCGTATATAGTAGCAAGTGTACAAGTCATACTACCCAGGTTGCCTCTAATGAACAGAAAACGTCCGAGTGGATCACTTATCATGGATTCTAGTGTAAATGGGGTCCCCCTACGGAATCCGATGGCCACACCTTTAGCTTTATGTACATCCGATAGGCTATAGTACCACGTTGGGTATTGCTGTGAGGATAGTTTTACCCGTGTGGAGTGAGTGAGGTGAGTCTCCTGCAAGAAAACAATGTCTCCCCGCAGGCGGCCCAGCTCCCTGTATAAGTTGTGTCTCTTCCCTGGGGCGTATAGCCCTCGAACATTAAAAGAGATAAGATTTACCTTAGCCATGGAGACCAACAGGGGGAGCACACGTTCACCATATCCTGGGGAGCCGGACCTGAGGTGGGTACAAAAAATTTGAGAGAGGGATGGGGAGGATAGGGAGGGGTGAGAGAAAAGGGAAAGGTCAAAGGAGTGAGAAGAAAAAAGGAACAAACAATATCCATTACTGGGTAGAATTTAGACCAGTTAGGGGGATGGTCAAAATGTGCACGCATTAGACTGCGGTGCGTGGTGGGGCATACCAGCGGCAGAACGCCCCCATCCCCGTTGCCCAGATATGAGCTAGGGAGTGGGGCCTCCAGCCGGCATGGCGCCCCTTGAGCAGGGGAGTGGGGTACTCCGTGCATATGCGCACGGTCACCAAAATTGGTGTGGGTGTCGTCTGGTTGCTCCGGCGCCAACACCAAGACTTCACAAGTTATTAATTACAAATATAAAAGGCACTCATGATGCATCTAATCTGCACTGATCTTTATCACTTACGATCAGATGTCTGGGGCTTAGCAGGTATAACTTTGGGTTGTGAATATAACATCCTTAAGACAAAAATATAGTCTAACATAGATATATCAAGGCTAACGGCCTAATCAGTAACCATTCACAACTGTGTTGTTGCCAAATTAAAACCCGTTAAGAGGCAGGTGCATTTTTGCTCTGTCAGCAAAAACAAAAACATTTAGGGGCGAAGAGCGTGGGCCATATAACTCACAGTCTTAACCCAGTTCGGTGGATCCTCCGGAGGTGGGAGAGCGATTTTTGCGCTCAACCTTTCGCCAACCTGATTCCGCTGTTGCAGGCAGGGTAGGGATGTGATCTTGCCATCCGGGGAGTTCTGGCGGAGAGATGTTGACATCCATGCAGAATTTGTCTAGTTCTTCTGGAAATCGAAGAATCGCGGTTTTACCATCTCTGTTAGCAATCAGTGCGGCCGGGAACCCCCATCTGTATTTGATCGAGGCTGCTCGCAATTTCTCTGTCAAGGGGCGCAGGGCTCTACGCCGTTCCAGGGTTTCCCTAGCAAGATCTGGGAAAAATGATAGCACGGCACCATCAAAATCCAGTGATGCAGCATCTCTAGCTTTTTTCATGATGAGCTCTTTTTCCTCATAGTAGTGGATCCTGCAAATAACATCACGGGGGACATCTGAGGAGAGGTTCCGGGGGCGAAGGGCTCTGTGCACTCTATCAATTTTCAAAGGGTGGTCTGCAGCCTGGCCCAGTAGGCCGTTAAAAATGCCCCGGACGGAGGGGAGAAGATCATCGTCCCCAGTAGCCTCCGGCAGGCCTCTTATCCGAATATTATTCCTCCTGTTGCGATTTTCCTGGTCTTCAATTTTGTATAACGCCATTCTGTGTGCTATAGTGAGTGCACGCGTTGAGGATTGTAAGTGTCTAATGGCCACCGTGTGGCGATCAAGGCGCTGCTCCGTCTCCTCCACTCTTTCTAAGACATGTGAGAGGTCAGCTCGGACCGCAGACACCTCCTTCTTAATGGCGCGTTCCAGGCCTAGTAACATGGAGGCAAGCTCTGTTTTAGTTGGTAGATCGCTTACCAGTGCCTCTACTCCCGATCGTCTGGAGGAGCCTTCCTCTCCCTCTGAGCCAGCCGAGGACACTGGAGAGCGGTGTCTGTGTTCGGGCCTACGTCGGTGGGCGGAGCCTGCACCGGAGCTTGTGCCTCCTGGAGAGCGGCCTAGGCCGTCCATGTCTTCCGGATCGTCTGGTCCCGTGGCCAGGAATCGTTTGATCGATCCCACGGCAGATCCTTTTTTAGGCAGGGTCTTCCCCGATCTCTTCCGCATCTTTTTAGGGTGAGTGGGAGCGATCGGAACAGGATAAGTGCCGAGAATAGTGTGTCGGCGCCGGAGCACGAAAGAGACGCGTCCTCACTGCTGCATAGCCAAACCACGCCCCCCATGTAAAACTTTTTATATAAATACTGGGGGTTATTTTCGAAAGGCAAATCCACTTTGCACTGCAAGTGCACTTGAAAGTGCAGTCGCTCTAAATCTAAGGGGTAGATCTGAAATGAGTGGAGGCTCTGCTGATTTTATCATCCAATCATGTGCAAGCTAAAATGCAGTTTTTTATTTTCCTTGCATGTCCCCCTCCGATCTACAGCGACTTTACTTCCAAGTGCACTTGCAGTGCAAAGTGGATTTTCCTTTAGTAAATAACCCCCTATGGGGGTTAAAAGAAGCTAAAAAAAACACCAATATATGTGCTTACATTATAAAGTGCATTCCCTTTGCACCAGGGTTGAATCGCTTTTGTATAACCGGCCCGCTCCACTAACTCTCAGTGTGAGCACAGACTATCCTTAATATCTCACCACTCTCAAGTGTCAGACTCACGTTCAGCACAGATAGCTTCCTGTATCGCTGCCCTCTATCTGTGCTATCAAAATGGTGGTGTCTGTCCAGACTGGAAGAGATGTATGTATTTTGTCACTTCCGGGGTAACAATAACGTCACTTCCGGTGTCAGGCCACGATAGGGTTGCCACCTGTCCAGGATTCACCTGGACAGTCTGGGTTTTGAATCGTGTGTCCGGGTTTCAGTCCACCTGAAACCCGAACACATTATTCAGACAGGAATGTGGCTTGGAACTGGGCTTGACAGGAGGGTTAGGGGGCACTGCATTACTATTCTCTATGGAGTGCCCAAAGGTGTCCGAGGTCTGTTAAAATCCTATAGTGTATACTAAAACAAACATTTTTTTACTGTGCACCACTAAATTGTTCAGGTTTGGCTTGAAGAAAAAGTGGCAATCCTAGGCCACGAGGCAGGAAGTGCTATTCTGAACTGGAAACTTGGATATTTTGTTGTTGATTAAGATGTGTTTATAAGCGTAATGGTCCAGGAGGCTTGCTACCTATTGAGGAAGCCCTTTGGCGGGCATAATGAGTATAGGAGTGGAACCTGCCGTTGCTGCCATCATACTGTATATTTGGAAACTGGCGGTGAGCTGGAGTATCTCAAAGTGATATGTGGTATTTACATCTTTTATGTATGTGTGTTTTTAACTCTTTTTATTTAAGTAAATTGTATATGGAAAGCACTATTGGTCTTCCTTTCTATTTCATGTTCCTATGATTGTGAGTTATGAAAGATGCATTTTGGAGGAGTAATTACTGAAGGTAGATCTTAATTGTGTGCCCATATATGGATTAGGCTGTTTTGACCTCCTGGGAAGCTTTGAGGTCCAGTACAGAGGTTAGCAGACCAACATAACACTTGGTGAAGTGTGTGTTATTATCTACTGAGGAGGGTTATCACCTATATTATCACAGAAGATTACACTACAGAAGATTTTTGTTTTTGGACTTTTTATTATTCATTTTGGTCATAGCTCCCAACTATCCCTGATTTGGAACAATGTCCCTCTGTCCCTCTTTCCTCCTCATTTGTCCCTCATTTTGGTCTGATCTATATAGTTGTATATAAAATGCACTTTTTATCTTTCAAAAAGTGTTTCCCAGTGCTAAACCTTTCATCCAGTTTCTAAATCGCTGCATTTGTAAATTTCAAAAACCAGTATAAAGGAATAGTAGTGGTAAAAAAAAGCACTTGTGGGTTTAACTTTTTGGTATAATCCTCCTTTAAGGGGGTGTGTCCTATGCCTACATACTTTTGCTAATAGGTGTCCCTCATTCCCATCTCAAAAAGTTGGGAGGTATGATTTTGGTTATTGCGTGGTGTGAGAGGACACTTTAGTAATTCCCCTATAATCTGTGGGGGTCTATATTGATTTATGCATGCTTCATTTTATTACATGTGAATATTCAGTGTCACATTGGCATAGTTGCCAACATTGTAAAAAAAAAAATGTGGGACACTTTTGTGGCTGTAGGCGGAGCTGTCCAATAATTAGGAGGCGGGGCATTCATCAGCAGGTGTGGCCTAGCAAAAATAGACAAGTGCAACGAAAAATGGGCGTGGTTTACGTGAGATTATGGGCGTGGCTTAAACGGCGTGGCTCTAGAGGGTGTGGTTAGAGTCTGAAATGAATGAGGGATGGAGAGGGGGAGAGAGGGGGAGAGAGAGGGAAATGACGGGACAGCAGCCCCAGATCCTACACAATAGAAATATGGGTATTCTAGAAAGTTTAACAATCAGCAGATAAAGATACTCCAAACACCTGGTGTTAGCACTTCAATCATCCCGGCACCATGGTTGTTATGGTGTCAGGATGATTGAAGCGCATTATTTCTATTATTACATTGTAATATAAAATGAAATCATTCAACTTACCATAATGCAGCATCAGTGGGATCCCTGAGCGTGTCACTAGCCACGTCACCTGCCACCAGCCGTCCGTCCTTGCTTCAGATGTCCGAGCAGAGTCCGTCCTTGCATCAGATGTCCCCAGCGGACCCCCCCCTTACACCAGGAGTCCCCGGCGGAGCCCCCCCTCACACCAGGAGTCCCCAGCGGAGCCCCCCTCACATCAGGAGTCCCTGGCGGAGCCCCCCCTCACATCAGGAGTCCCCGGCGGAGCCCCCCCTCACATCAGGAGTCCCCGGCGGAGCCCCCCCACACCAGGAGTCCCCGGCGGAGCCCCCCCTCACATCAGGAGTCCCCGGCAGAGCTCCCCCTCACACCAGGAGTCCCCGGCGGAGCCCCCCCTCACATCAGGAGTCCCCGGCGGAGCCCCCCCTCACATCAGGAGTCCCCGGCAGAGCCCCCCCTCACATCAGGAGTCCCCGGCAGAGCTCCCCCTCACACCAGGAGTCCCCGGCGGAGCCCCCCCTCACATCAGGAGTCCCCAGCGGAGCTCCCCCTCACATCAGGAGTCCCCGGCGGAGCCCCCCCCTCACATCAGGAGTCCCCGGCGGAGCCCCCCTCACATCAGGAGTCCCCGGCGGAGCCCCCCCTCACATCAGGAGTCCCCGGCGGAGCCCCCCCTCACATCAGGAGTCCCCGGCGGAGCCCCCCTCACATCAGGAGTCCCCGGCGGAGCCCCCCTCACATCAGGAGTCCCCGGTGGAGCCCCCCCTCACATCAGGAGTCCCTGGCGGAGCCCCCCTCACAATCAGGAGCCCCCCTCACATCAGGAGTCCCCAGCGGAGCTCCCCCTCACATCAGGAGTCCCCGGCGGAGCCCCCCCTCACATCAGGAGTCCCCGGCGGAGCCCCCCTCACATCAGGAGTCCCCGGCGGAGCCCCCCTCACATCAGGAGTCCCCGGCGGAGCCCCCCCTCACATCAGGAGTCCCCGGCGGAGCCCCCCTCACATCAGGAGTCCCCGGCGGAGCCCCCCTCACATCAGGAGTCCCCGGTGGAGCCCCCCTCACATCAGGAGTCCCCGGCGGAGCCCCCCTCACAATCAGGAGCCCCCCCTCACATCAGGAGTCCCCAGCGGAGCTCCCCCTCACATCAGGAGTCCCCGGCGGAGCCCCCCCTCACATCAGGAGTCCCCGGCGGAGCCCCCCTCACATCAGGAGTCCCCGGCGGAGCCCCCCCTCACATCAGGAGTCCCCGGCGGAGCCCCCCCTCACATCAGGAGTCCCCGGCGGAGCCCCCCTCACATCAGGAGTCCCCGGCGGAGCCCCCCTCACATCAGGAGTCCCCGGCGGAGCCCCCCTCACATCAGGAGTCCCCGGTGGAGCCCCCCTCACATCAGGAGTCCCCGGCGGAGCCCCCCTCACAATCAGGAGTCCCCCCTCACATCAGGAGTCCCCGGCGGAGCCCCCCCTCACATCAGGAGTCCCCGGCGGAGCCCCCCCTCACATCAGGTGTCCCCGGCGGAGCTCCCCCTCACATCAGGTGTCCCCAGTGCCCCCCCCTCACATCAGGTGTCCCCAGTGCCCCCCCTCACATCAGGTGTCCCCAGTGCCCCCCCCACTCACATCAGGTGTCCCCAGTGCCCCCCCCCACTCACATCAGGTGTCCCCAGTGCCCCCCCCACTCACATCAGGTGTCCCACAGCGGTGCGCGCGCTCCCCCCCCTACCTCAGAGGTGTGTCCGCAGCATGGCTAGAACCCCCGCCCCTTTCCATATCAGACTGGCAGCGGGGCGGGGGGTAGGCGGGCCGAGGCGGAGCGGGGCGGGCCGAGGCGGAGCGGGGCGGGCCGAGGTGGAGCGGGGCAGGGGGTGGGCGGCGACGCAGAAGCTTCGTCTAGCCCCCCCCAGCCGTCTTCATGAACTTCCACAAAATGGCGGCCGGCGGAGACAATGTCTCCGCCGGCTGCCGACCTCTAGCGGCGGCGGCGGTTACGAAAACGGGAATCGGATTATTCGGGACATTTCCCGGGACACCACAAATTCGGGAATGGAGTCCAAGTCCCGGGAATGTCCCGGGAAATCCGGAACAGTTGGCAGCTATGCATTGGATGTATATTCATGTATATAATATATCTCGGGTATCGTTGCACTATTTTATGCATTGATATTTTATAGGACAAATTAATCTCCCTAAGGGGCAAAGACATCAATAAAAACCTCACAAGTGTTCTAATCCTTCAGCACTCCATCCAAAACTAAAAAAAAAAAAAAATGTTTCCTTCAGTTATATTTATAAAGCCAGGTGCTGGACTACAGAAACATGGAGGAGACATTGTCCTCTTTACAGTCAGTTTTACTTTCACTTTCTTCTGCTATGCTGGATGTTGTGTTGCACTACCCCTCCAGTCAGCAGGAGGAGAGCTATAGCCAGGAAAGCCTATGAAATTCTATGCAGAACACTGAGGATCATTGGAATTAAAGTTCAGGACAGCTGAGGAATTGTACACAAGGGGCATGTATTATATGATCACTAGACTGATGTACCTGGCCAGGAAACTTATAGCACGGTACTGGATAGCACCTGCGGTCCCTACAGGAAAACAGTGGATTGCATATGTCAGTTCTTTACTTCTTAGAGAGCGGTTAGCCTACAACCGCAGGAGGGCTGGGGGAAAATGTAATCTTATTTAGCAACTATGGCTGGATGACCCCAGCCTAGCACCACCACAATTAGTAATGGATAGACTCCTTTAGTAAACAGTCATCAACGGATGGGGGGGGGGGGGGGGAGAGCAAGAGAGAGACAGGAAACACAAGTTTGGTTAAGTTTAAAGGTTATGCACTAGACTTTGCTTTATCCGTGAAATGAAGAAAAGTATAACGCTGTTTTATCATAAAAGGTTGAAAGTGCTGGTTAAAACCCTTTTCAATTTCTCTTCTTTGGCGATGGAAAGGGTAAAAGAAATTTAGAAAAGTTATTGCTCAGACGCTATGTATACCTACGGAGACATATACTATATGTATTGTTTTTCTATGTCTTTATACAACAGGGATTGTATGTATCATATAAGCAATGTACCAATAAACAAGTTTTGATTAAAAAACAAAAGTTCAGGACAGCAACCATAGAATGGGATTCATGAATCCTTTACACGACAGTTCCCAGAATACACTGAGGCAGAGCTGGAGTGGTGGGAGCTTTTACCAGACTGCTCTAAGAACTTCTTACTATAGGCAGCAAGGGGGCCCATGTGAACACATCAACCTGTGTGCCCACATCTTTGCAGGAGACCAGACTGGTGGGGACCTAAGCCTGGGGCCTGAGAGCAGTGACATAGCGCTGCACAGACCAATTCTACTCATTGCACCTTTGCTGCAGGGAGACTGGAGTGTCTTCTCACGCTCCCCCCTCCCCCCTCCACTCCTGTTTACCGGAGCCATCTGCACAAAACAAGGGACCCCTTTCCTACAGCAGGAGTCTACAAATGCACCACAGGGACTGGTAAGAGGGCTCAATACCCACCATTCGCACAGTGATAGCAGGGATTGAGTTTGGGATACTTATTACATAGCACTTACACTGCATGCTGATTCACCAAGACTCCAAGACTGTTGATATGTGCAGCAACACTGCTTATGGGCCTCAACTATAGTGGGCAGAAGAACACAATAAAGGACTGAAAGGAACTATCAAAGTCTGGGTTAATAGCTAATGAGGCGACTTTCAAGAAATCAATATATGCAAATTCCTTACAGATATAGAGCAAGAGCAGCGCCCAAAAGTTAAATGATGATAAAGTGATATTGCAAATAATTCAACTATATAAAAAAAAACAATATGTGCAACCCAAAATGCACCGTCATAAAATAAATCATGAAACACATAAAATAGTACCAAACTTAAATATTACAAAAGTAAGAAAAAAAAGTATCAAAGTATCAGAAAAGGTTGTCCATATATAGACTCAAAAAAACTATTAAAGTCTGCATTAACAGGTAGTGAGGCAACCCACAGAGATACATGCAAACTCCTAACAGATATAGGGCAAATGCAGCACCTAAAATTGAAATAATATTAAGATGATTGATGGTGAAAATAACTCAACTCTATACAAAAAAAAAAAAAAAACTGCAAAACTAAATTTTCAGTCTTTTTGTACATTTGGATAGTATAGGTGGTGTGGTGTGTGGTCTGTGGTAGACAAGTTTGTCTGTGTGGTCTGTGGTAGACAAGTTTGGAAGCCTTGACATGGACAGTAGAAAAAAAAAATGACAAAAGTTTATACCATTTATCACTCAACATTAAGGATCTGCAGTATATAATCTACCTCATATTTTTTAATTGTCAGCCCTTCCCAACAGAGTCCATCACATGAACCAGGCAATGTGTTTAGTTCATAGCATTATGTTGCAGCGATGTGCACGGCATTGTTTCGTTCAAAGTGCACAGCTGTGTTACCTTTTATGGTGTGAAAGGGTCCTAAATTGTTATAACCTTTATTTCCTGCCATTGTTTCAATGCTAGAATGATGCTTTTTCCTCACTTGTTTAGGCATTACATACTTACATGTAGATCAAGCAAGTAAAAATAATTTGATTACAAAAGCATATTTTTCTAATTTCAGACAGAACTGAGTACATACAGTACCTAAATGAAACTTAAGAGAAAAATAGGCTTCATTTTCAACTTAGCACATATAATCATTTATCAATAGATATATAGTATGTGGAGGCTGCTGATGGCAAATGACTCTGAGACACTTTGCATAGAAAGGCGTGGTTTATATACAGAATATAACTATAAGAATGAGAAGGATTCAACTAAACTCTGTTCTGTCGAAGTGATTCCTCATCACCATGATCATGTTCTGGACTGTCTTCACCTTCATCACTTATATTTCACGTAAATCATATTTTATAGTTCATTAAGATAACTGAATATAAATATACTAGGACTTTTTTCTCTACTATCATCATTCTCTCATTTGTGTTGCAGATTCTGTGGCTCAGTTTACTGTCAACCAGGAAGCCACAATAACCACGTCTCTTGGTGGTAATGTCAATTTGTCCTGTGGTCGTAGTGATGGCTCGGTAGCTGATGGTAACTGGCCGTACTGGATATATCAGGCACCTGGGAGTGTTCCTAAAGGTTTAACAGGTAGCGATGGAAACAGTAATCATAATAGAAAACTTCCAGGAACCTCTGAACGTTTTACTGGATCCATCCAAGGAGGCTCAAGTGTTTTGTCTATCAGTAATGTACAGGATGCAGATAGCGGGGATTATTACTGCGCTCTATGGGCTGGTAGTGCGTACACAGTGCTACAAATTCACACACAGTGAGACATTAATATCAACTTCCTCTTTTGCTCCTCGTATATATGCTTATTTAGATACCGGTACTTATTTAGATAGCTAAGGAGTAATGATCTAATATGTGTAGAAACTTCACAGAATATTCCTTTCACTGGCCTGACAGAGAAGCCCACAGCAAGACACAGGCTTAGGCGTACGGCTGGCATGACAGGGTAGTAGGGCAAAACAGCATTCATAGGGGTTACATTTGTGGGAGTGTAGCTGGCCAGGGTAGGGGGTGGCCTGAGGAAGTTTATTCCCGGGGTTAGGAGGGGCCTGGGACGGGTGGTCAGTCAGAGGTCACTGGGGGAAAAAGGAGCTTGTGCCTGCTCCTGCTGCTGTGTGTCTACTCTTTCTCCTTTTTGGCTCAATTGTGGGCGGCTGCTGCGTCCCAGGGCTCCGGGTGGCTACAGAGGCAGTTTGCGGCCATAGAACAGGACAGTAACCCGGCAGGCACTTCTGGGGGCAGGCACACTCGGAGGTCTCGGCCTCTGCAGCGCTTTTCACCCCCTCATCCCCCGAGCTCAGCGCCATTATGGGAGCCCCACTGTGAGGGACCCTCCAGGCACACCTGCTCCGCCGTCCCCACAGCCAGCCGGTGCCAGCACTGGGAGGAATCCCCGGCAGAGGCGGAGCTCTGGCTGGGACCTTGGTGCGGCTTCCCCCGGTCCCACCAGCATATCACAGGAGCACCGCCTCCCCTGGTGATGCTCCTGTCAGGGAGGTGGCGCAGCGTGGGAGAGCTCGTTCTGCGGGCCCCAACCAGTCATTAAGAGTGGCCGGCGGCCCCCCACCCCCACATCAGGCTGGTTGGATCCTCCATTCAGGGGGATCCCCTAATTCAGGGAATACCGCCAGGAGGACAGCCAGGAGTTTGGATGGCGCGGCAAGTACAGGAGCGAGACGCGGCCCGGGGCTGGGACAGGCTTTTTTTATTCCGTGCTCATTGCAGAGCATCCTCCTGTGTCTTGGAATTTATGCTCAGCGTTACAACATCCTTTGGTAGTTTCCGAGAAACTGTCCAAGGAAGTGGCGTTGGGCCGCATGTGTGGCCCCTTCCCAATTCACCCGTTGGCGGACCTAGAGGTTTCTCCGTTGGGGGTGGTGCCCAAGAAGGAGTCAGGTAAATTTTGTTTGATTCACCACTTGTCCTTCCCAAAAGGGGGTTCTGTAAATGATGCCATTGATCTGGAGGCATGTATATACCTCATTTGATGCCGCGGTGTGTTGGGTCCGGCGTTATGGCCTGGGTGCCCTTATGGCAAAAACAGATGTGGAGGCTGCATTCCGGCTGCTGCCGGTTCATCTGGACAGTTTTTACCTTTTGGGGTGTCAGTGGTGGGACTTTTTTATGTCAACCAGTGTTTGCCTATGGGCTGTTCGATCTCATGCTCTCTGTTTGAGACCTTCAGTTCATTTTGTGGAATGGGTGGTGAGGGACGTATCGGGCATCATTTCCCTCATCCATTACCTGGACGACTTTCTATGCATGGACCCTCCTTCGCATATCGCGAAATGTTTTGGAATACCGCTGGCACCTGACAAAACCGCTGGCCCAGCGGTCGAAATTAGCTTCTTGGGTATAGTAATCGATTTGCAGACCATGGAGTGTCGCCTGCCGGAAGATAAGTTGCACGCTCTACAGGATGAGATCTGCTCAGTGGTGGGCAAGTGCAAAATCCAACTACGGCAGCCGCAGTCCCTGTTAGGGAAGTTGAATTTTGCATGCAGGATTATGCCCATGGGGCGGGTGTTTTGTCGCCGCTTGGCAGCGGTGACTGCAGGCATCTCTTCTCCTACTCATTTCATTACTCTGATGCGGGAGCATCGGGGGGAGAC
Organism: Aquarana catesbeiana; assembly: GCA_037953035.1. NCBI lineage: Eukaryota > Metazoa > Chordata > Amphibia > Anura > Ranidae > Aquarana > Aquarana catesbeiana. Next base: position 848,692 of record JBBHAA010000108.1, read on the forward strand.
CCTGCATGTTTGGTAGGTCTTCCTGGACTCTTATAATGGCCAGTCTTTCTGGATGGAGGGGCCGATGTGAGTAATTTTGATCTGGAATTTTATACCGATGTGGCCAGGTCGTCTGGTTTTGGGGCCTATGTTGGGGGACGGTGGTGTGCGAAGAGTTGGCCGGAGGCTTGGTGCGGGTTTTTCAGGAACCTGGTATTGCTGGAACTTTTTCTGGTGATTGTGGGAGTGGAGATTTGGGGGGCGACCTTCCGGAAGCAGAAGATACAGCTCCACTGCGATAATCTGGGGGTAGTTCAGGTCATCAATCAAGTGACGGCTTCTTCTGCTCCGGTGGTGTGCTTGTTGCGTCACCTGGTGTTGCATTGTTTGCAATTAAATATTTTTATGTATGCAGTGCACATTCCAGGAACGTCTAACGCAGTGGCTGATGCTTTGTCTTGGTTTCAGTGGGACCAATTCCGGGAGTTGGCACCGGGAGCGGAGCAGCACGGGAGTCCTTGTCCCCAACAGCTGTAGCAAATTGCATTTGAGTCGTCGCGGGTTTGATCCAGAATTCTGTAAGCGTGGGTACATGGTCGGCTTATGCGAAGATTTGGCAGGAGTGATGTGAGTTGCTGGGACGGGTGGGCCAAGTGACGGGTGAGGGGGTTGTCATGTTCTTGCTGTATTTCGTTGGTTTGAATTATGAAAAAGGGGTGTCCGTCTCGGTAACTGACTGGAAGATAGCGGGGTTAGCCTTTTTGTTTAAATTGACAGGGGGGGATGTTACCAAAAATTTTATGGTTAGACAGGCTTTGAAGGGGTACAGGAGAGGTAATAGGAGATGCGACAGCAGGCACCCAGTCACTTTCTCCATGTTGCACCAGTTGATGTTACAGGTGAGTAGGGTATGTAATTCCAGCTTTGAGCCCAGTTTATTCAAGGCGGCATTCGCTTTGGCTTTTTATGGGGCCTTCAGGTTGGGAGAATTGGTCAGCCCATTTAGGACTGCTCTGGGGGGTATCCAGGTGAGTGATGTTCATTGTACAAGTTCTTTGGTGGCTCTATTCCTTCGCCGGTCAAAAACAGACCGGTGGGGGAAGGGTAAGTATGTACATGTGTATGGGGTCCCAGGGGAGGTGGTTTGTCCAGTAGCAGCAGTGCGGGAGTTCTTGGTTGTCTGTCCCTTGGGTGGGGGATCATTTTTAGTTCACCAGGATGGGCCATCCTTATCTGTGTTCCAAATCCGTTCAGTTTTTCGTCGGTGTTTAGTGTCGGCGGGTTACAACCCCTCTGCATATTCGTCTCATTCCTTCCGCATTGGGGCTGCTACTGAGGCAGGCAGATGGGCTTTGGACAAATCAGTCATAAAGCGCATTGGGCATTGGGAATCAGACCGGTTCAAGCTCTATGTACACTCCCATTTGGAATAGTTTATTTTAAGATAAGGGTTCAATGTGTTATGTCCTTCTGTTGTCTGTTGGTGTTGTTAGTGCTATGTGCTGCATTTTTCTTTCAGATGCTGCTGCTGGTGTTGTGTGGATCATGGGACACTCTTTTGTCTTTTGGGGGGCAAAGCGGGCGGGTGTTGCCCGAAGTTCACAAGTATGCCCGCCTGGATCGTGCCCCGGATGTTTTAGTTTTACATGTCGGGGGCAATGACTTGGGGGTCAGGTCCATGCGGCACTTGATTAGGGACATTAAATAAGATGTCCTCTGAATCCGCATGGATTTTACTCACACCATGGTCATGTGGTCTGATATAGTTGGCCGCACGTCTTGGTGTTGGGCCAGGTCGGTGGAAAAGGTCTACAAGACCAGCATTAAGGTCAATAAGGAGGTGGGCAGAAAAAGAGGTCTCTGACAGGGAGTAGTACTAAGCAGAGGGTGTGCCACATCCCAAAAATCCAAAAAGACCAAAACATTCCCCTAGAGCGGGACTTTTGAGGCACTACCATCAATGATGCAATGTAAGTAAAAAATATATAATTTTATTACAAAATTCAAAAGTACAACAAAAAATATATACAAAAATACAAATCAAACACAAACAATATATACAATGGGATACATCAAAAAGCAAGGACATGTAATTTGGACACAACTGCATCACATTGAGAGGAAAACCAAAAGTGGAAATGTAATAAGTCTCACTGAACCAACGCGTTTCGGGGAATCCTTCATCAGGGTTCATTAAGTGAGAGTTACCATCTAAGAAATTACAAAATTAAAAAGAAACATTAACATCACACACAAAAAACAAAAAAACAAAAACAGATAACATTCCCCCCACATCCAGTGAAGGTATGTGTGAGAGTCATACTCACTTCCAAAATACATGTGCTATAGAAGTATCCAAGGCATAAAATCAGCTTCACAACGGTCTCCCAGGCCATGTGCATACAAAGAGAGCCAGATCGCAGACCATGTAGAGTAAAATTGTAATGACTGGTGCATATAATGCAATCCCAATGGGTGCTGAAAACCGCCGCGCCTAAGATTTGGCGCGGCGTTTGTGCGCGGGCTGGGGTCCAAAAATTAACCGGACCTGAAAACAAGGACAAGACCCCATAAATAATGATGATTTTGATAATCAATATAGACAATCATATCTCCTGGGATTGAAAATATATCAAATCTCAGGGTGTGTAAAAAACATGAGCACATAGATGTGGGGACTAGCCACAGGAAACATACCTGTAAGCTAGATCCAAACGGGGGAGACCTACAGGTTGTGATGTAGGGGGAAGGAGGAGGACTCGGGGTCCGGGCTGACAACCATAAAGCTGCAGATAGTAAAGGAGAGAGGGGGATCTAATTAAAAAAGGGAAACAAGGTTCTAATATGGGTAAACATATTTAAATGGTAAAAGCCAGACACCACTTAAGGTATGCAAAGAAGTGGAGATAACAGCAATCCAGGTTGCTGAGGTTACCTGTATAATCAGTCCAACAGCATAGTATCAACATGGCATCCTCCTCCGATCACAAGATCAGAGTGAATGAACTTGGTATTTATAACACACACCTCACGCTGTCGGCTGATTACAATGCCGAACAGCTGAAGCCAAAATCCGTCCCCTATGTTAATTCCTCCCACCTACCAACAGCTGACTCATTGTCAGCCTGAAGGGAAACACCCTACGTCAATTTGTTAATTCCCCTATGTTAATTCCTCCCACCTCCCAACAGCTGACTCATTGTCAGCCTGAAGGGATACACCCTACGTCAAGTCCTGTCGATAGGCCCCCTGAGCGTGGACCGCGCCACGCCTCCCCGCAAGCGCCGGCCCCGAGTCCGTACCGCGCATGTGCGCCAGCCAATCTGGAACGCAGGATAGCGGCGGACAACACGGCCGCGCCTCGGAGCTGCGCGCCGCCGTCCACCCCCACCGGCATGGCAAGCCTGAGCTGGAAACAGCCATGCTGAACCAGATCAGGGATGGAGAAGCATCCGAGGATGATCCCCTCAGTATGTCCCACAAAGGGGACATCCTTGCCGTGCCGGGTCCGCGCACTACAAAAACAGCAACCAACAGACTCAGGGACTCCATGCCATTCATAATGAAAAGGGAAAAAAAAAAGAAAAAATGTGATGACAGTCCGCGATGAGAAAACAGTAACAGTGTAATATATATATGCATGATTCTTGCATCAAACACCATTCAGTCAGAATGGCATATGAATTAAAAACAAATGCAATCACTGCATGGGAGACCATTATGAAGCTGTCACACGGAGAGGAAAAGGCTGTATAGCAGCCACAAAATGCACCAATGAGTTTTGAAACATGCTCAAATCCCAATCCTGGAGTCTGATCCCATAGATGCCACAGTCCCCATTGGAGACAGAGGCATAAGATTTAAGCTGGCCCCTTAGAAATTATATAAACCTTGTATTTGTGTCCTGCATGATATCTAATGTACCAGCAAGAACAAAAATTCCAAAAATAAAAAAGGCAGGTAAAAGTGCATTGGCCGGGAAACGAACCCAGGCCTCCCGCATGGCAGGCGAAAATTCTACCACTGAACCACAGGCATAGATATGGGACCCAGAATTAAGTATGAGCCTCCTACAATTGACAGTGTAACCTGGGGTGCTCACCGGAAGGTACTGAGAGGTAACACTACCTCTCCATACCCCCGGAGTCAAAACCCTCCAGGAACGGTTTGAAACATGTGGTGTCATTGAGTCCGGGGGCCTAGTCGCCCGCAAGTTGTAGATCCACCTCAGTTCGAGCTGGAGGAGATCCTTATTCCAATCTCCCCCCCTCGAACTGGGGTGGACTCAATAAAAAATGTGATTCTTGGAAACAGTCCCTGATGTACCAGGGCAGTGTGTCTCCCCAGTGGTAGATCGGGGTCACAGGTCTGCATGTTTCTGATGTGGCAGTATGCCCTATGCAAGAATTCCAACTTGGTTTTCCCGACATAGAAGCATCCGCAATCACACCATAGCATATACACCACTCCCTTAGTCTTGCAATTGGCAAAGTGTTTTGGCCTGAAGGTACTGCCATTGGGTAAGGTGGGATTTTTGGTAGTATACATATACTTACAGTACCCACAGGCCCCACACATAAATGTGCCCCTATATTTACAGTGCTGGGCAAAATTTTCATCTTTGAATTCGCTCCTCACCAATCTGGAGAATAAGGAAGTAGCCCTCCTGAAAGTAAAGAGTGGACTCTCAGGGAGGAGTCTATTCAAATTTGGGTCCATGGTAAGAATGTGCCAGAACTTGGACACAATTCTTTTAACTTCAGCATGTTGATTGCAGTATTTGGTAATAATGCGCAGATGGTTATCCTGTTTTTTGTTCTTTTGCGAGTAAATCAAAGCCTGTCTGGTATGTGTGGTGGCCCGCCTAAAGGCCTTTTTGAGGGAGGTGTGTGAATAACCTCTCTCAAGGAGTCTTGCACGCAAATTATTTGCTTCGGTTGTAAAGGTCGCCTCGTCAGTGCAATTTCTGCGCACCCTTAGGTACTGGCTGTATGGTATAGACCTAATGAGACTAGGTGGATGGAAACTGGAGGCATGTAAGATGGTGTTCCCAGCAGTGGCCTTGCAATAGAGGCCACTGCTGAGTCCACCATCCTGACCCCTATAGACCATGACATTTGCACATGGCCTGGGAGACCGTTGTGAAGCTGATTTTATGCCTTGGATACTTCTATAGCACATGTATTTTGGAAGTGAGTATGACTCTCACACATACCTTCACTGGATGTGGGGGGAATGTTATCTGTTTTTGTTTTTTTGTTTTTTGTGTGTGATGTTAATGTTTCTTTTTAATTTTGTAATTTCTTAGATGGTAACTCTCACTTAATGAACCCTGATGAAGGATTCCCACGAAACGCGTCGGTTTAGTGAGACTTATTACATTTCCACTTTTGGTTTTCCTCTCAATGTGATGCAGTTGTGTCCAAATTACATGTCCTTGCTTTTTGATGTATCCCATTGTATATATTGTTTGTGTTTGATTTGTATTTTTGTATATATTTTTTGTTGTACTTTTGAATTTTGTAATAAAATTATATATTTTTTACTTACATTGCATCATTGATGGTAGTGCCTCAAAAGTCCCGCTCTAGGGGAATGTTTTGGTCTTTAAGGAGGTGGGCAGATTCATTGTTTGTAATGGAGGTCTATTGGTACGAAATAGTGACTTGGAGGTTGATACTAGCCGGTATCTCGGGGGGGTGGCGTTCATCTTGTGGGCATCGATTTTTGGTGCTTGGGCCTGCAGGATGGCATCTAAAGAGCCCTGCATTGTGTGGGGCGCCCCCAGGTGTAAGGTTTCACACCTGTAGGTGGTGGCGGTTGGGGATCTTTGGAGGCATTCTAAAGTAAGACCAATATGGCATAAGTGGGGAACCATCATGGTATGGGATCCTCGGTTGATGCCAGTTAACCGAGGTTTAACTGGCATTGGGAGATGGGTATCAACGTGGGAGGGTGCAGAGTGGTATGGTCCTCGAGTCGACGTGCAGCGACTGGGAACCTTGTGTGGCCACGCTGTTACGAAGAAAATTTGGTCAGTGCCTTCAATGATCCTCAACACGGTTACAAAGTATCTGTGAAAGGATTGTTTGTAAAAAAATGTTATGGTTAAATGTTACTCCAAATTGTGCAGCCAATTTACTCCAAAAAGGGTGTCGTCTGGTTATTAATAGGTGAAGTAAGGTTATGGTATTATAGGTATAGGCAGTTTGCATCTGTCTTACCATAGTCATGAAGATAGTGTAGTTTTTAACTGGTTTCTATTGATTACTGTTCTAATCAAATTACATTTTATATTGCTTTTTTCAATAAGCATAATAATTCTGTGTGAGCATATTAAAAAAACAAATATGGGAATTCCCTGAGCATTACTGAAGTTTTATAGAAGTAACCTAAGCTAATAAAATGTAGGCCAAATTATAACAAAATAATACATGGATGGAAACTGAATTTGTCAGTATCATAACAACTGCCTGTCAGGTTGTTAACCGGTGCAGTTAGCTTACTTGCCACCAGATGGTTCTGTTTCTAGTATAGTCTGGTATAAGGGAATGTGGTAATTTAGTTTTAGGCCCCTTTTGGAGAAAATCTTCATCTGGTGATGTAATGGATGGGGTTAGTGCCCATATAAATGACAGGATGAGATGGGAATAGTGAGATGGGGCATAGGAGCCAAACACCCCAGAGCCATGCGGATGTAGTCGGCTACTGTCCAAGGGCCCTTGACAGGGCTAAAAACCCCAGGCGAGGTGGTTCAGAGCTCAGTAGGAATAGCTGTAGTTGCCCTAAATCTTTTCGTGGTCATGAGGAAAAGGCCTTTTAAGCCATGCCAGAGTCCTCTGATGTGAATATTAGTGCTCCTGGGTATGAGTGTGACATCTGGGAGCATGCCTGTCACAGTGACAGATCAATAGTCTGGGGGTGGGGTGGCTTATCGGAATTTGGAAGCCCCCTTTAACAAGGGGGCCCCAGATCCCAGCCCCCTTATGTGAAGGAGTAAAGTAGGGGTACATACAACAACAGTTTTTGACAAGTCCATTATTAAAAAAAAAAAACATAAGAATGCCGACCAGAACAGAAAAAAAAATGAAGCTCATCAAACTATCCCCTAGATAACTCTTCCGCCATATGATGACACTGATGGTATGTGGAAGCTGACAGCCCTGGTAGCTGAGGACTAAATTTTTTTTTAAAATGCATCACTGAGGCAGCCCCCTTCTCCCCCTCTCCTCTCTTAACCAACAGAAGCCTCAAAACTACATTTTCCACGAGACTATGAGCTACTATGGTCTGGAAAGGCATTACATAAACTCCTCTTTAAGGTGTCCTCGAGAGATTTCATCTTCTGCTCCCTCCCTGTGGGGACAGGATGAGTTCCGAAACTTTCCTTTTGTAACCGGGTTGCCAACCAATAGTGATCTCTCTCCTTGATGCTATGTATGCTCAGGTCCTTTTGCAGGCTTTGAAGAATGTGGGAGCCCATGCACCTCAAGTTTGCAGAGGCATGAGAAGCAGACTCCTCAGGGTCACTGAGAATTACAGTATCTGGCTCCTCCCAGCCACGTACTACTCCCAAGGGTTCTTCCTCTACTTCAGTGCCTCCAAAACTGCCAGAATCCTCCTCCTTCTCCCTCTCCTCTTGTATGTTGTATGGCGTCGCAAAAATGTCTGCATAAAGTGGACCTTGAGAGGAAAGGAAGTCCTCCTCTTCATCCCTCTGCTCTGCCTCGAGTGCCCTGTCCATAATGACATGCAGAGTCTGCTTCAGCAGGAACAGGGATTGTGTCACTCATGCATTCATTGTCACGACTCACCATCCTTGTGGCTTCCTTAGATGGTGACAGTACAGTGCATGCATCCTTTATCAGCAGCCATTGGCGTGGGAAATAAAAAGGCCTGAGCCTGTCGAGTACCTGAGCCTACACAGGTACTCGTTGACGGCCCTTTGCTCCATGTGCAGCCGCTGCAGCATTGCCAAAGTCGAGTTTCACCTGATGGGCATGTCACAAATCAGGCAGTTTACGGGCAGGTGGAAGTTCCACTGAATTTCATCCAACCAAGCACTGGCTGTGTATGACCAAAAATGGCTACAGACTCTTCTGGACTGCTTTAGCAGATCTTCAAACCCTGGGTACCTGCTTAAGAAAGGCTGCACCACCAAACTGAGGACATGTGCCAGGCATGGCACAGATGTCAACTTTCCCTGTTTAAGGGCGGACAGGAGGTTTGTGCCATTATCACATACCACCATTCCTGGCTCCAGCTGGTGTGGCATGAACCACCTCTGGGCTTGCTCCTGCATAGGATGCATTAAGGTGAAAAAACATGAACCTTTACAACCTCTTTAATATCAACTTCTTCTTTTGTTTCGTGTACATATTTATTAAAATAGCTAAAGAATATTAAAGAATATTAATCAAATATATGTGTAGCAATCTCACAGAATATTCCTTTCACTGGTCTGACTGAAGTTAGAGTAGCTTTAACTGGTTTCTATTGATTACTGCGCTAATTGAGTACAATGTTATATTTTGCCTCTTTCAGTAAGCATAATAATGATTTTGATCATATAAAAAACAAATATGGGAACTCTGTGAGCATTACTGATGTTCTACTGAAGTAGCCTAAGCTAATAAATGATTTCTTACCAAATTGGTTAAAATTATAACAAAATAATACAAGAGTTGTAACTGAAATTTTTAGCATGGTATGTACCCAATACCAAAAAGTAGGTTCTGGCTGGAATTACAAATAGTTACATAGTTGGTAAGCTTGAATAAAAACATAAGTCCATCCAGTTCAACCTGTGTAGGTGTGCATGTTCATAATCATTTAGTGTTTCCCTGAATACTGTGCTAGATAAAAGTCCAAGAGTTTTTTTAAAACTATCACTACTTCCTGCTGACACCACCGATTGTGGAAGTGAATTCCTCATCCTTACCACCCTGACAGTGAAAAACCCCCTACGTAGTTTAAGGTTAAACCAATTTTTCATTGAGTGCCTCTGTGTCTTCTTACGCTCCCTGGGACTGAACAGTTTATTCTGCATGCCAGCATCACCATTGAGGTATTTGAATATTGCTATCATATCTCCTCTCAAGTATCTCTTCTCTAGAGAGGATAAGTTTAGTGCTTGTTGTCGATCCTCATAACTGAGTGAGGTCCTCCACCCCTCCTAATAACTTTGTTGCCCTTCACTGGATTCTCTCCAGTTCCCTCGCTTCCCTTCTGGGGATTGGTGACCAGAACTGGACGGAATACTCCAGATGTGGCCGAACCAGAATTTTATAAAGTGGCCGGATTGGCATTTTTTCTCTGGAGTAAATTATTTTTTTTTATGCGTGTTAATATTATGCAAGCTTTGCTTGCTGCAGCTTGACATTGCATGCCATTGCTGAGTCTACTCAATCTACTAGGACCCAAAGATCTTTTTCAATCCTGGATTCCCCCAGAGGTTACTAGTGAGTAATTGGCATTCGCATTTTTAGCCCCCAATTGCATTACCTTACATTTTTCAACATTAAACCTCATTTGCCATGTATTTGCCCACCCCATTAATTAATTGAGGTCTTCTTGTACAGTTTCTATATCCTGCTGTAAAGTTATTGCTCTGCTTATTTTTGTGTCCTCAGCAAACTCGGAGATTGAGCCATTAATACTAACTTCTATATTGTTTATGAAAAAATTAAATAGAATTGGCCCCAGGACAGACAGAACCTTGGGGTACCTCACTCACCACCCCAGACCAATCTGAGCATCTATTTATCACCACCCTTTGGACACGTCCCTGTAACCAGTTTTCTATCCATGTACAACAGGGAGATTTAGAGCATGTATGTTGGCATGTGCAGTTAGCTTGCCTGCCACTAGATGGCTCTGTTCCCATTATAGCCTGGTAAAGGGAAAGTTGTAATTAGGTATTAGCACCCCTTTTAGAAAAGTTCCTCCTTAGTGATATCATGGTTGTAGTTAGTGCTCACATAAATGCCAGCGTGGAAGCGACCCAGAGGGATAGAGCATGGAAGCCAAGATACCCCAGAGCTGGCCTCAGGCCAAGAGAATGACACAAAATTGTGGAAAGTTTTTTATCAACTCAACAACAGGTGATACAGGCTCAAGACCAGTGCACCATTTTATTGCAGCAGGTCACATCTGCAGTGTGACCATGTACCCTTGGCTCTATGCTGTCGCCCATGTGGCAAAGCTCTGCTACATGTCACTGCTGTATATAAAGTTTATGTTAGACACTGTCATATATGTGATTCTGAGGGGAGGCTATGTGGGCTTTCGGATTGGTACAGTGGAGACTCTAGTCCCAATATGTGTGAAACATGAGGAACTCAACATGGACATCACACCCTGGATTCCCTGTACTGCCTACAAGGCTTTCCTCTTTGAAGCCATCCCAGAGGGTGCAATGAAAAGAGCACGCTATTTGGGTGGCTTTGCGGACTCTCAGCAATGCCTTTCATCACCAGGAGGAATGCTACCCAGGATCTCAGGACCTGGTTCTGCAGGAGGAGAATGTGCCACATCAGGTCTCGCCCAAGGACAGTGGGGTTAAGTGCTCCATATAAGCAGTGGGGTTGAGTTTAAAGGCCTAATTATGAGGAACAAGATCTGGACATCTGTCAGGGAAGATCAGCCAGTACTCAAGATGGCCGAAGGAGAAGTCGACCTGTGACCTCAGCCTCTGCCAGAACACCTTCGGTGCACCTGTGTGCACATTACCAAGAGGCTATTTAAACTTGGTCTGTGCTTGCATCCAGTGCTGTCCATTCTACAGCATTCCCGTGTGTTCCTGCCTGCTTTACCCGTGATACCTGCACCTGTTTACCGACCCGGCTTGCCTCTGACTCTGCTACCTGCTGCCTGCATCTGACCCGGCTTGTTCTGACTCCGCATCTGCCTGCTCCTTCTACTACCACGTTGCCAGCCCGTTGCTGACCCTGCCTGCATCCAGACTACGCTCCTGCCTCCGCTTCTGCTCCTGACATTCCCGCCAGTGTTTGACCCGGCTTGCCTGACCTGCATCTTCCTCTCATTGGAGAACCCTGCTCCAGCACCGTGCCACCTGCCGCTGTTCTACATTACAGTGAAGACGAACTGTTTGGCACTTGTGCGACTCTGCACTTCTGCTCCTCCTGTCTACTCTATCAGGGGAAAAAATTGTATGGATATTAATCAGTGTAGCGCTGGACATAAATTTAAGTGAAAAATGATTAAATGACAAATAGTGATAATAATAATAATAAAAAAATGATAAAAAGATATTATTATTTTATCATTTTTCTATTAATTTTTTTATTATTATTATTATCACGATTTGTTATTTAATAATTTTTCACTTACATTTATGTCCAGCGCTACACTGATTAATATCCATACAATTTTTTGCCTTATATCGGGATTATAGTGTTTAGCAGCAGGACTCTTATCACAGTTATTTTGTTTATTAATGTTTTTCTCATTTCAATTTCTCACTGTTTATGCATTTAGCGCAGTTCTTTATTTATTTTTAGTACTCTATCAGGGGGCCAGAATCAGAGGAGCAAGAGAGGCCGTTCCCTGCATATCAGGCTCTACCGTCAGGTACGTGACAGTAACGGTCTGAGCCTGCGCAGGGACCCTCTCCTATGGATGAACTTTGCCAGCACCTGGCCGGCTTGGCACAAGCCATCAAAGACCTACAGCAGGGCTACACTCAGCTAGAGGGACGCCTACAGACCCTGATGGGCGCTGCAACTCCGCAGGGTCCACCTTTAGCATCAGCCTCCTCTCAGGGATCTTCTCCTGCTCCTGCCGTGGTCATGCTCCCACCTGAGCCCAGGGTACCTACCCCAGACCGGTTCCTGGGTGAACGCAGCAAGTTTAGAGCGTTTCGGAACGCATGTAAACTGTATTTTGCCCTTCAACCCCGCACATTCTCCTTAGAAGCTACCAAGGTCGGCTTTGTAATCTCCCTGCTACAAGTGGAGCCACAGTCCTGGGCCCACCGCCTTCTGGAACAGAAGGCCGAATGCTTATCCGACTTAACCTCTTTCTTCAGTGCCATGGCCCAGCTGTACGAAGATCCTCAGCAGACAGCTTCAGCCGAAGTGGCCCTTCATGCACTTCAACAGGGTCGTAGGGTGGTGGAAGACTACGTCTCTAAGTTTCGATGATGGGCATTTGGCACAAACTGGAACAACGCCGCCCTACGATACCAATTTCGTATGGGCCTCTCCGAACCACTCAAAGATGAGTTAGCGCGGGTAGGGGTACCCCCTACCTTAGAAACTCTGATTGATCTGTCCATCCAGATCGATCGCCGGCTGAGAGAATGAAGACTAGAGAGAGCGTCCACTCCACCCCGTCCAGTGTGGATGTTACCTCGGGTACCCAGCTCGTCCTATCCCGCTCCACCTGCTCCAGCCACTCCGGCTCCTGACGCCCTGGTACCTATGCAACTCGGCCTGCTGCGGCCCTCTCTTACTGTTGAAGAACGACAACGCCGCCGCCAACAGAACTTATGCCTATACTGCGGGGGGATCCGGACATTACGTGAGGTCCTGCCCAGTGAAACCTCGTAAGTCTTTCTTCACTACTTCTGCCTCGCTAACCCCAAGCTCGCTTAACAACTCCGCTCACTTTACTATTCCCATTTCTCTACAGCTGCCAGGAAGGACTCTTCAGACTACCGCCATAATTGATTTCGGAGCCCACAGCTGCTTTGTGGACTTGTCCTTTGCTGCCGAACATCATATCCCCCTGCAGCCTAAAGCACAGAAACTCTCGGTTCACTTGGCCGATGGTTCCACCATTAAGTCCGGAGCAGTCACTCACAAAACCATTCCTCTGCTGACCATCATGTCCCAGGACCACGAAGAACTGCTACGACTAGACGCCATCGCTTCCCCTCTGTTCCCAGTTATCCTCGGTATACCTTGGTTGAAGGCCCACGATCCCCATATCGACTGGTCAAAAGGAAGCATTAACTTCATCTCCTCTTACTGCACCCAGCACTGCCTACAGACCTCTTGTGATGTTCCCGCTCTGCTGTGTCTAGATACGGACTCTGAAACCAGTCAGCTTGTGCCTACAGCCTACCACAGCTTCCTAGACGTGTTTAGTAAGAAGGGGGCAGAGATCCTCCCACCTCATCATCCTTATGACTGCCCTATAGAGCTACTCCCCGGAGCCAAAGTTCCCTTTGGGAGGATTTTCCCTTTGTCTGAAAGCGAGGTGGTGGCACTGAAGGACTATATCAATGACAATCTCAGGAAAGGCTTCATCCGCCCTTCCACGTCTCCAGCTGGGGCGGGGATTTTCTTCGTCCAGAAGAAGGATCAGTCGTTAAGGCCCTGTGTGGACTACCGTGAACTTAACAAGGTGACGGTGAAGAACCGTTACCCACTTCCACTAGTTCCCGAACTTTTTCAAAGACTTGGTTCCGCTACCATATTTACCAAATTGGATCTTCGGGGCGCCCATAATTTGGTGTGCATTCGGGAGGGAGACGAGTGGAAGACTGCTTTCCGCACACGATTTGGGCATTACGAGTATCTCGTGATGCCCTTCGGGCTCTGCAACTCTCCGGCTACCTTCCAGCATTTCATTAATGATGTTCTCAGAGACTTCCTGGACTTATTTGTCATTTTATACCTTGATGATATGCTAATTTTTTCTTCCTCCCTAGAACACCACCGCAGACATGTGAGAAGTGTATTAACCCGCCTTCGACAACACGGATTATATGCCAAACCCGAGAAGTGTGAGTTTGAACGCCAGAGTATCCAATTTCTGGGGCTGATCATTTCCACCAAAGGTATCCGGATGGATCCCCAGAAGGTAACGGCTATCCTGGACTGGCCTACTCCATGTGACAAGAAAGGTATTCAACGTTTCATAGGCTTTGCAAACTTTTATCGAAAATTTATTCGGGGGTTCTCAGCAATCATTGCCCCCATTACACAGCTTAACAAACAGGGGTCCCGATTCTGCTGGTCTCCAGAGGCTCAGTCGGCCTTTGAAACGCTGAAGAGGTTTTTCACATCCGCACCCGTCTTGAGGCACCCAGACTCGGCCTTACCGTATGTCTTAGAAGTGGATGCCTCGGAAACTGCAGTGGGAGCTATCTTGTCCCAAAGACAGGGCCCCAAGGCCCTGTTGCACCCAGTCGCATTCTTCTTACGTAAACTGTCTAGCGCGGAGAAGAATTACGACGTTGGGAATCATGAACTTTTAGCAATTAAGGCAGCATTAGAAGAATGGAGATACCTTCTCGAGGGAGCAGCACATCCAATCTTAATCTACACAGATCACAAGAATCTCGAATATCTAAGAACAGCAAAGAGATTGAGACCTCACCAGGCCAGGTGGGCACTTTTCTTTTCGAGATTTGCCTTCCATCTGATATACAGACCTGGATCCAAGAACATAAAGCCGGATGCGCTATCACGCATGTTTAGCAAATCCCAAGACATCTCTCCCCCGGATACGATCCTGTCCTCGGGAAATTTCCTTCTCCTACAAGGGGACTTAATGACGCAGATTAAACAAGCCTCTGTGAGGAGTTCTACACCATCTGGGATCACTTTACGGACAAAGGAAGGACTACTCTGGTATGAGGTTAAGGTCTTCGTGCCGGAGGATCTACGAACTGCCACGTTGAGCATGTGCCACGACCACGCGCTGGCAGGAGACTTTGGGGTCAGCAAGACTACTGAATTGGTGCAGCGAACCTTCTGGTGGCCGGGGGTGGCAAGAGACTGTAGGAGATATGTGGAATCGTGCACCACCTGCATCCGTAATAAGAACAGCAAATCCAGGGCCTGGGGTCTGTTGAAGCCATTACCTGTCTCAAACAGACCATGGAGAATAATTTCAATTGACTTCATTGTGGAACTGCCCCCATCCGAGGGATACAGTACTATCTTTGTAATCGTTGATCGATTGTCCAAGATGGCCCACTTCATTCCTATGAAGGGCACCCCTTCTGCACAAGAGACGGCACAGATCTTCATCAGAGAGGTTATAAGACTCCATGGGGTTCCGGCTAACATCGTCTCAGACAGAGGGGTCCAGTTCACCTCCAGATTCTGGAGATCCTTGTGTGAATCCTTGGGTATCGAAGTTTCATTCTCTTCAGCCTATCATCCGCAGACTAATGGTCAGACAGAAAGGACCAACCAGACACTGGAACAATATCTGCGCTGCTTCTCCTCCTTTTCACAAGACGATTGGGTGTCCTTACTTCCCTTGGCCGAGTTTGCCTACAATAATTCTTCTCATTCAGCCACAAAACAAACTCCCTTCTTCGCAAACTACGGTTTTCACCCATCCTTTCTGTTTAATAACCCTCCGGAATGCCCGGTACCCGCTGTACTTGAAACATTGGATTTCTTTAGATCCAACAACAAGCTGCTACAAGAGACGATGGCCAGGACTCAAGCTTATAACAAACAGATCTTCGATAAGAAGAGAAGAGGGGACCTGATCCTGAACCCTGGGGACCAAGTCTGGTTAGCCACAACAAATCTGAAACTAACCTGTCCCTCAAGAAAATTAGGCCCCAGATTCGTGGGACCGTTTCCTGTAAAGAGATGAATTAACGATGTTGCCTATGAGCTGGAGTTACCAGAGACCTTCAGGATCCACCCTGTGTTTCATATAACCTTACTGAAGCCCGCCATCCCCAACTCTTTTCCGGATCGGAATACAGAGCCACCCGAACCTGTGGTGGTAGATGGCGAAGAGGAATTTGAAATAGAGGCGATTTTAGATTGCAGGAAAAGGAGAATTCAAGTTCAATACCTTATTAAGTGGAGGGGTTACGGTCCTGAAGACAACTCGTGGGAACCTGAAACCAACATTCATGCCCAAGAACTGATCCAAACCTTTAAGAGGACCTATCCTGACAAAGTAGCCAGATTGGGCATCCGGAGGCTGCCCGTTAGGGGGGGCAATGTCAGGGAAGATCAGCCAGTACTCAAGATGGCCAAAGGAGAAGTCGACCTGTGACCTCAGCCTGTCAGGGAAGACCAGCCAGTACTCAAGATGGCCAACGGAGAAGTCGACCTGTGACCTCAGCCTCTGCCAGAACACCTTCAGTGCACCTGTGTGCACATTACCAAGAGGCTATTTAAACTTGGTCTGTGCTTGCATCCAGTGCTGTCCGTTCTACAGCGTTCCCATGTGTTCCTGCCTGCTTTACCCGTGATACCTGCACCTGTTTACCGACCCGGCTTGCCTCTGACTCTGCTACCTGCTGCCTGCATCTGACCCGGCTTGTTCTGACTCCGCATCTGCCTGCTCCTTCTACTACCACGCTGCCAGCCCATTGCCGACCCTGCCTGCATCTAGACTACGCTCCTGCCTCCGCTTCTGCTCCTGATGTTCCCACCAGTGTTTGACCCGGCTTGCCTGACCTGCATCTTCCGCTCATTGGAGAACCCTGCTCCAGCACCGTGCCACCTGCCGCTGTTCTACATTACAGTGAAGACGAACTGTTTGGCACTTGTGCGATTCTTCACTTCTGCTCCTCCTGTCTACTCTATCAGGGAACCAGAATCAGAGGAGCAAGGGAGGCCGTTCCCTGCATATCAGGCTCTACCGTCAGGTACGTGACAACATCATACCATAAATGGAGGAGATAATGCTGAGTAGCGGAGAGTGAGGCAACCCTTGTCATGCATAGCCTCCTGGCGATCGTTTCGTCAGATGTGACGTCATCAGGGGTACTGCTGATGACATCACATCTGACAAAAAGATTGTCGGGGCGCTATGCACACACGCTCTGCACATGCTCAATCGCTTATGCGTGTTTGATTTACTTGTAAGGAATTCCTTTTTATTTGTTTGTACTGGAGACTTGTTTTTGAGCCAGAATATTTGTATGCAGCACTGCAATACTTACCATTAAACACCCAAAGAGACAATATTGCACTATTGGAGTCTTTGTTTCTTTGCATATCTACATTTCCTGATATTGAGGAGATCTGATCTGATCATCGCCCGGTGTTTGTGGAGGCTTCTGGTGGGAGACGCTTAGGACATCTGGACATCCTTTCAGTGGATCCTTGATCCAACAAGAGCTTTGTGACCCCCCTGAGTAAGGATAGTCGCAGGCTTTCTGGTAAGCCTTTTATCTCACTGTAGTGATGGGTATCACGCGGTCAAGCATTTGATCCACTTCCATATTTCACATGGGATCTACTTCATTGAATTCCAGCCATTTATGAACTCCTCACATCCGCACTGTTTATTGTTTTCATTTTTTGGCACTTTATACGCTATTGCACTTAACAGCATAACGTGTGTATTTATGCATTTTGTTGGTTATACACGTTACTATTATTGTATATTAGTTACAGTTGGTTTTGCACATTTGCACTTTATTGTTATCACATGTTATATACACATTTGTATTATTTTGAATCGCATAATTTTTAGCGCTGCACTTTACATTTTACAATTCACTATTATGTGTTCCAGCAAATTCTGGGTACTAAGGGGAGGGGGGGGGGAGTACTCTGACCCCAATTACTATATGTAATTAATTGTCTCTTTTTATACTGCTGTCATTTCATGCTTATAGATGGGTCTATTTCTATATATATTGCATATTACATATCGTGCATGTTTGGATATTTATTCTGTCCTGTTGATTCAGTTAAAGCATTTTCTATTTACAGTTTTATAGCAACTGTTCAAACCAAGTACCAGGCATATGGACTAGTTTACTTTTTCCATAACAGTTCAAGTGTGATACCAGGTATATGGACTATTATACCTTGAGTTGTGTTTACAGTATGTTATTGTGACGGACCCCATACTCAAAAAGAGTCTGTCCGTCGTATAAGCTTCCTTTGCCTGGTACCAACACAATCCAAGACCCCTTAGCCCACCCAGTCACTTGTCGAGGCATCAGTGTAGGGTGGTAACAAACATAAGACTGTTTATTCAAACACAGGTATAGAGATATAGACTAAGGGGACTACGGGGGACAATCCCACTTCTTTGCATAATGACACAGGGCAGAGTAAACTACATTCATTGACAAGAGACACACAGGTACATTCAAACTTCTCATCAGTAGACCGTCTTATCAGCAGGGAGGACTGTTGGAGGAATTCCCCCCTCCCTCCACCTTGCCCCCGGTCTACATGCTAGAAACACATATACATCCCATAATAGGTTGCTCCCCAGGCAGGCAGAAACAATAGAACAATGGGATACAGCCACACCTCAAACAATCTAGTAAAAAGACTACAACAGTTTATGAGACCAAGCTCATACAATATTCCAGCAGTTGGAAAGGTGGAATGAATTTATCATCATATATTTCTTGAGGGATATTGTTCAGAAATATTACTGTCCGAAGTGAAAGAGCCCCTTCATTCTTTCAACACAAACCACACACGTAGAACCCTGGATAACAGGGGTAACACGAAATGCTGAGTGTGGTTGTACGGTGAGACTGATTAGTGCAGATCAGACTGGGGTTCTCGGTCACCCTCTACCCCTAATAGACACAGGGATATTTACACATAGGAGGGGATGGGGGAGCTGGACAAGGAATCTCCAGAGCTCTCCAAGGTAAGCTGGGTTCCACAAGCTCCCGCCCAAAGTGACTCCCGTCACAGTTATGTTTGCCCTTTACTGCTGTATCGCTATGTAAGGTTAATGCAATCCATCTTTCCATGCATGGGTTCCTATTTGGCACAGGGACATAACATATTTAAGAGAGGGTGGGTGTTGGCAGGTGCAGTTACTGTAGGTTGTCATATAGTAGAGTAAAAACATATACAAATCTTTATTTATAACAAAGAGAAATAGAATAAAAACATTATATATAGAATATGTGATGGCTATTAATATATAATTTCTGTGTTACAACATGGTGGATACATAATGTTCCCACAAATTATGAATCACCAGTTGGATAATTAAAAAATGGTGGACACCCAACGCTTTTTAAGCCCCTTCTTCAGGGGTATACAAAAACCAAATGGGGAGCTATAATCTATAATAATATACCATTGGATTCATTGTAAATTAGTACATAGTAAAGGTGTGTAGCTTGTTGTATCTACACAACGGTAATTATTACCTGTTGCAGTGTAGTTTAACATTATGAAAGAACAGCCACAGATAAAAACCATATGAAACCATGAACAATATCCTCAAATCTCTATTAGGGGACAATAGAGCCAAGCTGGTGGTGATTTGAGGATATTTTTCATAGTTTTATATGGTTCTTATCTGTTTTTATCTCTTTTATATGTTTTTTTAACAATAAACTACACTGCAACAGGTAACTGAAAGGATCAACCGGGTATTTAACACCTTAGAGCCGGCGCCTGCAAACCCTTTAAGTGGTTTAGTATGCTGGAAGGCAGGGCTTATGGTCATGTGACCGCCGTATTTGGCTGTCATGGCAGTCACTTGATCAGAAATTTTCTGATCGCAAGCTGCAAATGGGAGCTTTCTGTTAGCTGCCAGTGACTGTCACGGGAGCACGCTCTACTGGCGTGATTGCACGCAAATATGTGGCCCCTCAGCACCAAGACCGGCCACCGAAAGGCCGCATATTTGTGTGCGCTTGGTGCCAAGGAGTTAATACTAATAAAGAGTTGAATGATTCCAAGCTTCAGCACATAGGAAAAGATCATAAATTCAAAGAAATACAAGCAAAAAAAAAAAGTTGCAGTTTAAAGTAACTTTAACCAGATGCCGACTGCCCCACGTACATTTACTGCGGCAGGGCGGCCGCACTTGACAGAATCACATACCTGTACGTGGTTCAATCTTCCGGGTCTGGCGCGCACAAATGCGCGCCAAGGGCAACCTGCTTTCGCTGTGATTGGACACAGTAGGAGCCAATCAGGGTGTCTGGCGGATGTAATATCCGCCGGGACCTGCTGATCATTCGGGACACAAATGTAAACAATGCAGATCGCCATTCGATGACAAGGGAAGGCTGTGATCCTGTGTTTCTGTTAAGCAGGAACACGGATCTCTGCCTTCCCACAGTACAAGCACCCCCCACACAGTTAGCAACAGTGTTGCCAACCGCCAGTATTTTTACTGGCAGCCAGTAAAAAACAGGCAATTTTCTCCTGCCAGTAAATGCCAGTAAAAGTAAAAGGTTGCCAATAAAAAAAATATGGCTGCGATGCTCGGCTTGGTCCATCCAAATGCCTGCTACAGTGTGATCAGGTGGTTCTGGTGGAGGCGGTGCCTGAGCGTGTCGTGTGATGTCATGGTACAATGGAGCCAAGCAGAGCAGCCGCCATACGGTGGGTCTGCAGTATGGGAGCAAGGCAGGCTGGGACCGGGACTGTCAGTGCTGTTTAGAATGGAATAGACTGGAGGGACCACTTGGCTTGGAGAGAGACTGTCACTGTGACTTAGGAGGGAACATGTCTTGTCTGTGAGGTGTCATCATTATCTGTGCTGCTGCACACTGCTGTCAGTGTCACTGTGAGAGTCAATTTTATGGGCGTGTGCCACCCATTCTAATTTCTTGCCCTCCTGAGGCCGATGCCTGAGCTACTTACTTACTATATTAAAAATAAAATAAGAAATATGTTTTTTGCCTTACTATCTACTAGAGCTGGGCAATTTAAAAAAAAAAAAAAATCTGCGATTTTTTAAAAAAAAGCTTGATTCACGATTCAAATCAAGTTTTTTTTTTTTGTACACCGCACAGGTCCTGAGGAGCTGCAGGCAGGAGTTTTTAGGTGAGGCCTCGCGGACTAGGCCGAAGCCGCGGCCTCACCTAAAAACTCCTGCCTGGAGCTCCTCAGGACCGGCGTGGTGTCAGCGCCGATCCTGGGGAGCTGCAGGCAGGAGTTTTTAGGCGAGGCCAGGGCTTTGGCTTAGTCCGCGGTGTCCGGCCTCGCGGATTAGGCCGAAGCCACAGCCTCGCCTAAAAACTCCTGCCCGCAGCTCCTCAGTGTCAGTGCCAGTCCTGGTGAAAAAAAAAAATAAAAAAAAAATCGATTTGCTTAAATTTTGAATCGATTTGACCTCTCAACTCGATTTAAAATTCAAATCCATTTTTTTCCCCAGCCCTATTATCTAAAATTTAAATCGCCGTAATTACCTTTTATTTTTCTATTCTTCTTTGCACTTCCTGGTTCTCCTCCCGTGGGAGTAGGCGTGTTTCTAGCCTCTCCCAGACTCCTGGCAGCTAGTCTCAGGCTTCCCAGGATGTCACTGAGCATGTGTGGGAACGAGCGCTGAATGCTGGGAGCACAGCATTCATCGCATCCAGGAAATAAATGCTTGTGGGCTTCAAATGCCCACAATGAAGATGGAAACCGCCTGCAGTGAATAATATAAGTTATTCTTTCCGACGAAATCTGACACAGGCGGACATATTACACACAATATGTGAGTATGTAATGCTGAGAAGAAAAGTTTGTGAATGAACTAAAAAAAAAAAAAAAAACGATAGGTGGACCCCCGCTTTAAAGGGGTTGTAAAGGTAATTTTTTTTTTTTTTAAAATAACAAACATGTTATACTTACCTTCACTGTGCAGCTCGTTTTGCACAGAGTGGCCCCGAACCTGGTCTTCTGGGGTCCCTCAGCGGCTGTTTCAGCTACTCCCCGCAAGGACTCACCACCTTAATGCGAGCTCCCTCGCATGGTGGTTAGTTCTTGCGGGCGCGCTCCCGTGATACAGCCGGCGGCTATAGCCGCTCACTGTATCACTCGGTCCCGCCCCCCGACGTGCCGCGTCATTGGATTTGATTGACAGCAGCGCGAGCCAATGGCTGCGCTGCTTTCAATCCATCCACTGTAGCCAATCAGCGGCCAGGCTGAGCAGCGAAGAGGATGTCGGGAGCGAGCACGGGACTTTCGAGGGGTTGGCGGTATTGTCAGAAGTTTTTTCGTTTAAAAACGTTTACCTTCACAACCCCTTTAAATCATATTGCTAATTGCGTATTGCACGTAGCCTAAATACTCTAGTTTGCACTTAAAACTGTAATTTTGTAACTTTTGGAAATGCCAGTAAAAACTTGGCTTTGCCAGTAAGTTTTGGGTGTTGTGTCAGTCAATTTCAATCTGGTAGGTTGGCAGCACTGGTTAGCAAGCACTCCCTAGGAACATATTTAACCCTTTAATCACCTCTGATGTTAACCCCTTCCCTGCCATTGTCATTAGTACAGTGACAGTATATAATCCTTAGCACTGATCACTGTATTAACCGGTTCAATACCGAGCATTTTCACCCCCTTCCTTCCCAGACCAATTTTTAGTTTTCAGCGCTGTCGCACTTTAAATGACAATTGCGCGGTTGTGCGACGTTGTACCCAAACAAAATTGACGTCCTTTTTTCCCCACAAATAGAGCTTTCTTTTGGTGGTATTTGATCACCTCTGCGTTTTTTATTTTTTGCGCTATAAACAAATGAAGAGTGACAATTTTGAAAAAAACACAATATTTTTTACTTTTTGCTATAATAAATATCCCAATTTAAAAAAAATTAATTTTTTCCTCAGTTTCGGCCAATACGTATTCTTCTACATATTTTTGGTAAAAAAAATCGCAATAAGCGTATATTGATTGGTTTGCGCAAAAGTTATAGCGTCTATAAAATACGGGATAGATTTATGGCATTTAAAAGAAAAAATGATTTATTAATTTTTTTTACTAGTAATAGCGGCGATCACGATTTTTTTTCATGACTGCGACATTATGGCGGACACATCGGACACTTTTGACACATTTTTGGGACCATTCACATTTATACAGCGATCAATGCTATAAAATTGCATTGATTACTGTGTAAATGTGACAGGCAGTGAAGGGGTTAACCACTAGGGGTCAGGGAGGGGTTAAATGTGTTTCCTAGGGAATGCTTCTAACTGTAGGGGGAGGAGGGGCACAAGGGGAGAAGACCGATCAGTGTTCCACTGTTCTAGGAACACAGATCGCTCTCCTCTGAGCTGACAGGACGTGGATCTGTGTGTTTACACACACAGATCCACGGTCCAGCCCGGTTAACGGGCAATCGCGGGTGCCCGGCAGACATCGCGGCGCGCGCTCGCCCCCTAGGTGGCCGGGAACCCGAGGCCATCATATGACGTCCACCCAGGATGGGAGATCCCATCTGTGGACGTCATATGCCTATACGCGGGTAGGGAAGTGATTAATATCACTGGTCCCCAAAAAGTGTCAGTTAGGTGTTCGATTTGTCTGCCGCAATGTCGCAGTCCCGCTAAAAGTCGCTGATCGCCGCCATTACTAGTAAAAAAAAAAAAAACTATAAATAAAAATTCCAAAAATATATCCCATAGTTTGTAGATGCTATAACTTTTTAGCAAACCAATCAATATATGCTTATTGGGATTTTTTTTTACCAAAAATATGTAGCAGATTGCATATTGGCCTAAATTGATGAAGAAATTTGATTTTTTTTTTACATTTTTATATTGGGTATGTTTTATAGCAGAAAGTAAAAAATATTGTTGTTTTTTTTTTTTTTTGCAAAATTGTTAGTCTTTTTTGTTCATAGCGCAAAAAATAAAAACCGCAGAGGGAATCAAATACCACCAAAATACCACCAAAAGAAATCTCTATTTGGGGGGAAAAAAAGAACATGATCTTTATTTAAGTACAGCATTGCAAGACCGCTCAATTGTCAGTTAAAGTAACGCAGTGCTGTTTCGAAAAAAAATGGCCTGGTCATGAAGGGGGGTAAACCTTCCGGGACTGAATTACTGTGTCAAAAAGTAAGACTATAAACAAAAAAGTCAGTGCTACTATCCATACATCACATAGAAAGCAGAGATCCCAGGTGCTCGATCCACAGTCGTTGGCTGAGTAGGTGAATGAGGAAAAGATGATCCGCACTCCGGTGATTGCTCTTAAGAAGTATAATATTTATTGACAAGCCACAGTGACCAAACGCAAATAAGAACAGTTGACGCGTTTCAGCCTATAAGGCCTTAGTCATAATAAAAAGTAAGACTCCCAGAAGTGGCTGGATATTGGGCTTGGCTTACAGGAACATGGATAAATATAGTCTAAGCCTAAGAACGGTACACACTGCACACATATGCTGCACTCCTTGTACCCACAAAATACTCCTTAAAGTAGAATTTCTGCCTAGCACTATGTTTAAAATGTCTGCTCCCCCTCCCTATCAATGCTGCATAACCTGTGTAAAAAAGATGTATATACTTACTTGTTCTTAGTCCACTTGGGTCACATGATCCCATGTCAGCGAGCGGCGGCTGATGGGGAGAGGAGGGAGCACTCTACAATGGCTGGGAACTCTGGGAGCTGTGATGTCACTCATAGACTCCAGTGAGCGAACCATTGTCAGCGTTCCCTCCTTTCCCCTCCAGCAGCTGCTGACTGATTAAGGGGATCAAGTGACCGGACCAGAGCAGACTACAAATAGGTAAGTATACAGATATTTTTTACACAGATATATATAGAAAGTGGAGGCTGCTAACAGATGAATCTGAGACAGTTTGCATAGAAAGGTGTGGTCTATATACAGGATATAACTATGAGAATGAGAAGGATTCAACTAAACTCTGTTCTGTCAAAGTGATTCCTCATCACCATGATCATGTTCTGGACTGTCTTCACTTTCATCACTTATTTTTCCTGTAATTTATATTTTATACTTTATTAAAACAACTGGGATTAATAGGTTATTTTTTTCTAATATCATAATTCTCTCATTTGTGTTGCAGATTCTGTGGCTCAGTTTACTGTCATCCAGGAAGCCACAATAACGGCACCTCTTGGTGGTAATGTCATTTTGTCCTGTGGTCGTAGTGCTGGCTCGGTAGCTGGTGGTAACTACCCAAAATGGGTATATCATACACCTGGAAGTGTTCCTAAAAGTTTAACAGGTAGTGATGGAGGAAGTAATCATAATATAAAACCCCCAGGAACCTCTGAACGTTTTACTGGATCCACCCAAGGAGGCTCAAGTGTTTTATCTATCAGTAATGTACAGGCTGCAGATGAAGCGGATTATTACTGTGCTCTATGGACTGGTAGTGCGTACACTGTGCTACAAATTCACACACAGTGAGACATTAATATATACTTCCTCTTTTGTTCCTCATACGTATGTTGTACTTATGTAAGTAGCCAAAGAATAATAATCAAATATATGTGTAGCAAAGTCACAGATTATTCCATTCACTGGCCTAAATGCAGTTTTAACTTGTTTCTTTTGATTACTGTTCTAATCAAATACAATTTTATATTGCCTTTTTCAATAATCGTAATAATGGTTTCTGAGCATATAAAAAAATGTTTTGAGTATTACTGATGTTGTACCGAAGTAGCCTGAGCTAATAAATAATTTCTTATCAATTTAGGCCAAATTATAACAAAATAATACAAGGGTGGAACCTGAAATTTTTGGTATAGTGTCTGCCCAAAACCAAAAAAGTTCTGTCTGGAACTAAGCTTTAATGGACCAGCAGAATATTTGAAAAAGTTTAATATATGTTAACTAGGATTGTGAAAGATTGCTGAGGAAAGCAATAATGCACCGACAGTATCATAATAACTGCCTGTCATGTTGTTATCAGGTGCAGTTGACTTACTTGCCACTACATGGCTCTGTTTCTAATATAATCTGGTGTAGAAAGGTCCCAGGCCTCCTTCGGTCTAATGAGAACCTCCAGGGACAAAGATAGCTGACATCCTTCTGTATGTAGTGGGTTGTGAGGCATAGTGGGTGCAAAGATGGTGAAAGTCATTGGGCACCAGACACTTGGATGTAAAAGAGGTTTCATTTCTTTTAACAGTCCTTTTTGTATCTTTGGGGGGAGAGAGGGTTAGGGCCAGGACACCCTTAGGTAGTTGCAAATTCAACTAGCAGACTCCGAGACTTCAATAGGAGGACAGCCATACAGGCGAAAGGCCTCCAGCAAGAAGCCACATCTGCACGTGCAGGAATGCTGTCTCCTATGGCCCCCCTAAGTCTTTAACAGTTCCTAACACAAAGTGTAACAGTTCTTCCAGCTTCACTATAACTTCTCCTTGCAGTTCTTCCATACACTAATCTCCCGGTCTCTCACTAGACCCTCTGATTCACTGCTACTGAATCCCTTGAGCTCCTCTAATCTTCACGGTGGTATCTTCAGCAGAGAAGTGGCGTCACCCCCCGCTTCTCTGCTGGGTCCCTAGCTTGGCACTCTAGATACCTCTCAGGCTAGTTTCACACTGCTGCAGTGCGAATTTAATGCGATTTTGTTCCGATTGCGTTGCGAATTTGCATTGCGAATTCTTCATTTGTTCTTGCGAATTTACTGCGATTCTACAGCAAACATTGCAAATTGGTTGTCAAATTGGGAGGGTAAAGCGATTTTATGTCTGTCCAATAGAGTACAGTATGGAGCACGCCATCAGTGCAGTGCAAGCAGCTGGTGCATTGCACAATTTTGTTCGTGCTTGGGATGGATACATATTTGAGGACAGTTTGATGCATGACCTTGAAGAGCCAACGTGGATCGGAACCCATGGCAACTACAGTGGGGAAAATGTTTGCCACGACTTCACAGAGTACTTTATGTCCGAAAGTGGGCAGCTATCATGGCAGCTAGATGCAATTAATGCTTAAAAATTTAAAACACTGTACTCTGATGAAGATACTACATGGTGTAAATTAGATTTGTGTGAAATAAAATGTTACATTAGCTACAGTTCACATGTGTGTCTTGACATTATTTTACAGGGTGGGTGTGTGTGTTTGTATTTGTGTACATATAGATCTTAAAATAACATATCCAGAACCAAGCTAACCCTAACACTAATTGTAATATCGTAAAAAATACTGCGCTATCCCATAAGTGGAAATGATCCCCACATGTGTGTGATGAAAAGACAAATATCTCAAACCAAAAATTGAAATGTAAAATGCTGCTGCAACCTTAGATGTGAAACAACCTCCACCTTACTAGCTATACAATTTAAAGGCTGCGCTGCTAGTGCAAATACATGATCATATTAACTGAAAATACCATAATTATGAATGAACACAAGTGAATTGTTTCATAACAAAAAAAAAAAAAATGCACATAAATCGCATGCAAAAAAAAAAGAATCGCATGCAAAAAAAATGAGTGGAACATTCAGTAAACAAAAACGATTAAGTAGAGTCCATTTAGTCATAGATTGAAATGAACTGTAGGTCTTGTGGGTGTAGAAAATGGTTGGATAGAGGGAGAAAGACACCCTTCCTTCAAGTGATATAAAGATTATCTCCGTAGGGAGCGTGATGTTAAAATAGAGAGAAGATCCTCCACCTCAAGTAAGGTAAGCCCCTTACCAGATCCAAAGATCTCCTGTCACAGAGATCATGCACACATGTGGCTGTGTCCCCCAGCCACTGGGTCTCTGTCAGTGCGCAGATCGGAAGCCACCTCTCCAGGAAATCAATCCAAACGTGATTTATCCGCTCACAGACCATGGATAAATAGGAAAGAAATGCTCCATAGCGTAATACAGTTAAAATCCACTTTAATTTATAAAAGAAAAGCACTTACAATTTGTGCAGTAAAGATCGCTTATAAAAACATGTAGCGCCGGCCGGCTTCAGCTGCTGCCCGTTTCTTCCAGCGGCGTGCTGACGTCACCACCATACCACGCTGAACCTGGAAGAAACGGGCAGCAGCTGAAGCCGGCCGGCGCTACATGTTTTTATAAGCGATCTTTACTGCACAAATTGTAAGTGCTTTTCTTTTATAAATTAAAGTGGATTTTAACTGTATTACGCTATGGAGCATTTCTTTCCTATTTATCCATGGTCTGTGAGCGGATAAATCACGTTTGGATTGATTTCCTGGAGAGGTGGCTTCCGATCTGCGCACTGACAGAGACCCAGTGGCTGGGGGACACAGCCACATGTGTGCATGATCTCTGTGACAGGAGATCTTTGGATCTGGTAAGGGGCTTACCTTACTTGAGGTGGAGGATCTTCTCTCTATTTTAACATCACGCTCCCTACGGAGATAATCTTTATATCACTTGAAGGAAGGGTGTCTTTCTCCCTCTATCCAACCATTTTCTACACCCACAAGACCTACAGTTCATTTCAATCTATGACTAAATGGACTCTACTTAATCGTTTTTGTTTACTGAATGTTCCACTCATTTTTTTTGCATGCGATTCTTTTTTTTTTGCATGCGATTTATGTGCATTTTTTTTTTTTGTTATGAAACAATTCACTTGTGTTCATTCATAATTATGGTATTTTCAGTTAATATGATCATGTATTTGCACTAGCAGCGCAGCCGCTAACACTAATTGTAACCAGGCTAACCCTAACCCTAATCTCAAACCTAATCTGAACACTAACCCTAACACTAATTGTAACCAGGCTAACTCTAACCCTAATCTCAACCCTAATCTGAACACACCCTAACACTAATTGTAACCAGGCTAACCCTAACCTCAACCCTAATCTGAACACTAACCCTAACACTAATTGTAAACAAGCTAAGTGCAGGTAGCAATTGTACTACGCAGGTCTTTCTGGACATTAGGTTTCAAGCTGTCCCACTCTGGAAAACAGGATCTTGACTATCTCCTGCCATCCTTGGTTCTTCTTCCCAGTATCTTTGTGACGTGGGTCCCTGCAGTCCCAGAGGTATTGCCTTTGTTGGACCAGCCTTATCAGATCTTCATTCTCTATGCCAGTCTTTGTGCGCCTGTTTGCCATTGTGGTATGTGACTGAACAGCACAGCACATGGAGAAAACAGGAAGTGAGTTAGTGAGGGGGAAGGGTGGGGCTGTGAGGGGAAAAGGATGGGAGGAGTTGGAGGGGGAAGCCAAAAAAAAAAAAAACATGAATATAGCAGTGATGTGAATGTCCTATTGCGTTTTCATTGCGAATTCAATTGAAGTCTATGGAGCTGAATTCGCATCGCACACGGATCAAACTCGCACATGACCTTTTTTTCCCGCAGGTTATATTCGCAACGCATTGATGTGCACGGCAATAATGTTAATCTATGTAATTTACATGACTTGCGAATTTGAGACATCGCAACGGCTCAAATTCCCAAGCAAATTCGCAGCAGTGTGAACCTAGCCTCAAGCTTCACCCACGCTGGCCCGCTCAGTCCCTAGCTGGCACACAAGGCTGCTCTGCAAGCGTCACCTCCACTGGCTGGGTCCCTGGCTTGATTCCCACTGAAGTTTCCCTATTCTTCATCATCCCCGTCTGGTGAGAATGCTGCTCTGGTACTTGCTTCAGTCACTCACTGTGGCCACTGGTAATAAGGCGGATAGTCCCTTACTGGTGACAGCTTCCCCTTTACCTCTGACCAGGACAGGTTTTCCGGCCAGCAGAACCGTCACTTCTGGTTGGACTGCAAGCCGCAATCCCAACCCTGTGCTGCTCTTTTGCTTCTGGATAGGCCCTCAGACAGCCTAGCAGCCAGATGTGCCTGCGATAGGCCCAATCTCTGGCCTAGCAGCCCAGGAAATATGACACACATCCACCCAGACAGCCGTCTAGGTGGCACAGAACATAGATCACCTGACTCCACCCAAATATATAGGCTCTCCCAGCAGGCCAAGGGATTCAAGAAAACCCCTGCCCATTGGCTGAGATACCCCATATACCCATAACCTGACCTTGGGTTGCCCTTCTTGTACCTAGTACCACCAAGTACCCTGCCGCCTAGTGGTAGAAGAGAAAAGTGCAAACTTAGGGAGAAATCAATAGATCTCTATCAATCTACCAGGATAACCACTCCTGGCAAGTAAATTTGTGAGGAGCTCCCTGAATAAACTACAGGGTGCTACACTGGTATAAGGGAAAGTGTTAATTGGGTTTTAGGCCCCTTTTGGAGAAAACCTTCATCTAGTGATGTAATAGATGAGGTTAGAGTCCGTATAAATGCCAGGATGGGAGGGGCCTAGTGAGATAGCGCTTAGGAATCAAACACCCTTGAGCTATCCGGATGTAGTTGGCTACTGTCCATGGGCCCCTTAGCTTAGGTTCACATTCATACAATTTGGCATGTGATTTGACATGTCAAATCGCATGCCAAATCGGTGGCTATTGCCGGCAATAGCACCATCCGAATCGAAGCGCCACCGACTTTGCGCCGCCGTACCTATTCCCAAAAGTAGTTCCTGCACTACTTTTGGTGACTCTGGGTGCAATTTCAATAGACATCTGTGTAGGAATCTCGCACAGATGTCTGTCAAATCACCCCCCAAGTGTATTGCCAGGTTGAAACCTTGCGAGTTCAGCTGAACTTGCACAATTTCTAACCCGCAGTAATGTGAACCTAGGCTTACAGGGCTCAAACCCTAGGTGAGGTGGTTCAGAACTCAGTAGGACTAGCTGTAATTGCCTTTATGCCCTGTACACACAACAAAATCCATGTTTTTTTATCCGACGGATGTTGGCTCAAACTTGTCTTGTATACACATCGATCACACAAAGTTGGTCGGAAATTCCGAATGTCAAGAACGCGGTGACGTACAACACGTACGATGAGCCAAGAAAAATGAAGTTCAATAGCCATTGCGGCTCTTCTGCTTGATTCCGAGCATGCGTGGAACTTTGTGCATCGGAATTGTTTACACACAATCGGAATTTACAACAGCAGATTTTGTTGTCGGAAAATTTGAGATCCAGATCTCAAATTTTGTGTGACGGAAATTCCGAAGAAAAATGTCCGATGAAGCCTACACACGGTCGGAATTTCCGACAACAAGCTCCCATCGAACATTTTCCGTCTGAAAATCCGACTGTGTGTACGGGGTACAAACTTGTCTTGCATACACACGGTCACACAAAGTTGGTCAGAAATTCCGAACATCAAGAACGCAGTGACGTACAACACGTACGACAGGCCGAGAAAAATGAAGTTCAATAGCCAGTGCAGCTCTTCTGCTTGATTCCGAGCATGCATGGAACTTTGTGCGTCAGAATTGTGTACACACGATCAGAATTTACGACAACGGATTTTGTTGTTGGAAAATTTGAGATCAAGATCTCAAATTTTGTGTGACGGAAATTCCTATGGAAAATGTGTGATGGAGCCTAAACACGGTCGAAATTTCTGAAAACAAGGTCCCATCGAACATTTTCCGTCGGAAAATCTGACCTTGTGTACGGGCATAACTCTTTTTCTGTTGGTCATGAGTGGGTTGCAAAAGGCCTTTTACGTTAAGCCAGAGTCCTCTGATGTGAGTACTAGTGCACCAGGCAGTGAGTGTGACATCTAGGAGTGTGCCTGTCAGTGACAGATCAGTTTAAATAGCCTGCTGGACATCAAGTGTGCACTCCAATATGCATACTTGCGAACTGGCACAGCATGTCCGATATTGCCCTTGTGCCGAGAAGTACTAGTGAGTGAGCAATGCGCATGCACATAAGCACCAACATAAGTCCACACTGGTTTTCTGATTCTGGATGGTTTACCTTACACTGTGATTCTAAAAGCTGTATATACTTGCATACCGTGTATACACCTGCTATTTATTATTGTATTATGATTGATCCTGTTAGTTCTATTAAAATATTCCATTTGTAACTTTTATATGTTTTTTAAGTATTCGTATGTGAGGTGCCAATCATGTGGATATTGATGCCTAGATTCTGTTTCTGCAACATTCAGTTTAAGTGCCAGGTATATAGACTCTTATACCTTGCATTATGTTTATTGTTTTGCTTATATTTGCACTTTACTACTGTATTACTTTTTCAAGGTTTATTCAAGCCACCTTCCTGTGAATCGGTTCCTGCATGGCGGAGGGATGTGCCATGGTTTAAAGGGGGTGAAAGTGTTAACATGTGCAGTTAGCTTGCTTGCCACTAAATGGCTCTGTTCCCAAGGTATACGGGAAAGTGACAATTGGGTGTTAGGCCCCTTGTAGACAAAATCTTCCTCTGGTGATGTACGTATTGGGTGAAGTTAGTATCCATATGAATGCCAGGATGGGAGGGAGTGCTGTGGGGGGAAGTGAAGGCGAGCAGTGCTGTGGGGGGATCTGAAGGGGGCAGTGCTAGGGGGGGATCTGAAGGGGGGCAGTGCTGGGGAGGTGTGATGTGAAGGGGGCAGTGCTGTTGGGGGGGTTGATGTGAAGGGGCAGTGGATACTAATGTGAATAGGAAACTGATGTGAAGTGGGGGACTGAAAACACTGATGTAAGAACGGGATTGTGATATAAGGGGGGCAAAAGGAGGAGAGAGAAGCGCCAAGCCAATCCTTTAAACCAGGGGTCGTCAACCCCCAGGCTGTGGCCTTTCTGCAGCTGGGCTGCGGGTGCGGGCGGCCGACATTAGACACCTGGGCAGGCGGGCATGAAAGAGCCGGGCAGCCAGCATTAGAGAGCCGGGCGGGCGGCATGAGGCAGCCGAGCGGCTGGCATATGAGAGCAATGGATGGAAGAAGTGAGCGGGCAAGCAGAGATGACATCATCTCTCTCTGCCCCCTGCATCACCGCTCTTCCGCCCTCACAGCCAGTGTCCTGTAAGCCTCAGTGTCGGAAGTGCAGCGGGGAGCAGAGAGATGACATCATCTCTCACTGCCCTCTCCTGCTTTCATTCGGAACCCACCACTGGGCAGAGGCCTGCCTCTGTGCTAAATGGACCAGTGATACCACCAATGCAGTGGTGGCAGGCAGCGTGGCAAGTGACATTCTGAATCTGGTGACAGGCAACGTGGCAGGTGGCATGGCAAGTGACATTCCACATCTGGTGACAGGCAATGTGGCAAGTGACAATCCACATCTTGTGGCAGGTGACATGGCAAGTGACATTCCGCATCTGGTGACAGGCAACATGGCAGGTGGTGTTGCAAGTGACAATCCACAGGCGACAGTGGCAAGTGGCAAGTGACACGCTCAGGGCTCCCACTGATTCTGCATTTCATTTATCACTACAATGTAATAATAGAAAGAATGAAAGAATGCGCTTCAATCACCCTGACACCATATCAAGCGTGGTACCATGATGATTGAAGCACTAACACCAGCCATTGCCCACAAAAAATCATTTCCCCCCTGCCCTCCCCGGTCCTTGGCACAATTTTCTTCCACACAGCCGGTGCCAAAAAGTTTGGGGACCGCTGCTTTAAACAGCTTAGGAATTCATTCAGTATTATAAGTATAAAACGCTAAAACTTGTGTGAAAAATGCTGGAGCACCTGCAGAGTGCTAGAGCGGGTGGGAGCTTCCACGTCCCGTGTCACAGGAGCACAGGAGGACTTCCGGGAAGTCTCTATTGAGGGATCCACGAGCGCCATGTGTTAACCGCAGCTGGAGCCTCGATAAGCCTCATGGAGATGACAGGAGTGTGTCTCTGGGTGGGAGTGGTCCAGGGCTGTCAAACTGGGGATCCGCCCACATGCTGTCTGGCCAATCAGAACGCATTTTGAAGGCACAACCTCGCCTTCTTCACCAACCTTTTGCTTTCCTCTTGTTCACAGTGATCGGGTTCCCCAGCCCGCGCCTAAAGCAGCCTCGCACCCTTATCAGCCTCCATTTAGAGATTTTTTTAGAGACTAATTTTTAGGGGTTCATCCCCCAGAACTTTTAATCCACTCACCATTCACATGGTTGCACATTCATGTATCAGCATGCAGATGCATGCCTTTTCATTTCAATTTTAAACTTTAATCTTTTTCATCAGATGGTTTAGTGCTGAACATTATACCAATATTGTGTATGTGTTCCTCCTAATGATATAAGGGGGTGCTGTGATAGGAAGGATCTGAGTCATCGCACAAACATGCTATTTGGACCTCTGCTGGAAGAAAATTTTGCTGATCGGACCTCCATGAATTTTAATTCAATACTCCTGGTTTAAATCTACGCAAAGTACACACTGCACACATGTGCCATAGTCCCTGTACCCCCAAAATACTCCTTAACTACTGTACCACAAATGACAGTTTCACAGGCACATAAGTGTAGCACCCTCACAGTTGCTTGTATGGGTACATTTAGTTTGGCTCCCCTGTAGGCCAGGGGAGCATGGGTTAATTTTGTTTGGGGAAGTTGTGCAGCACTCCAAAGGCTGTGGCTCTGTTACCTCTCCCTGGCTTCTAGAACTCTCTGGATAGTTCTGGGACTTTGAGAGTGGAAGGACAGAGGCTGTAGCCTGAATATTTGTGGAGTTCCCAGCAATCCCTGGAAAGGCAAGGACCAGAAGTTGGGGAAACAACCTATAAATACTCAGGAGCCTGGGAGCAGAATGTCCAGTTGCCTGGAGGGGACTCCTGTGTTGGGGGCTCTGCCCCGGGACAGAATGAAGACCGAGAGAGAAAGGGAGAGAGAAGTGGGAAGCCTCAAGCCTTCATTTAGTACAAGTCTCAGCTAGGCTTAGCTGTAGACATCAAGCAGATCCAGAATCAGAGAGGCCAGTACAGCAGCTTTCTGGATTCTAGGAGCTACTTAAGAGAGCTATTTACAGAGAAGATAGTAAGGTGCAATACCTCACATGTCTGAGACCAGGGGAGAGCTTTTGTGTGTAATACGGCCAAGCGCACCCCAATATCTCTTCTTTGTGCCTAAAACCAGCCAGGAGTCGTGCAACATGATCAGATGCTGGCTTTTGAATATTAATTTGTTTTTTGAACCTTTTGTCAATTTGTGGAGTTGAATCATCATTCCCACTGGTGTGCAGCACAAGTTAGCTGGAGTTTAGCAGCCAGATACTTTAGCAGTTCCTCAGCCATTTTGAAATTTACCAGATTGTTGAATTCTGGGCATCCCATGTACCTTAATCCCTATCCCAGTTCATCTTTTTAAAATAAACACTAAAAACCCCTAGACTGTTTTCAGAAGCCATTTGGAGTGTGTGGAAATTTCCTGTTGCTTGGCTGTGGGAGCTGTGTGGGGGGAAAATGCCCAAATTCCAGTGGCCCTTCTGAGGGTAGAGCTACATAGGCCTAAAGGATTGTCTTTAACCACTTCAGCCCCGGAAGGATTTACCCCCTTCCTGACCAGAGCACTTTTTACAATTTGGCACTGCGTCGCTTTAACTGCTAATTGCGCGGTCATGCAATGCTGTACCCAAACGAAATTTGCGCCCTTTTCTTCCCACAAAATCACCTCTGGGGTTTTTATTTTTTGCGCTATAAACGGAAAAAAAAATGATATTTTCTACTTTTTGTTATAAAAAAAATCCAATAAACTCAATTTTAGTCATACATTTAGGCCAAAATGTATTTGGCCACATGTCTTTGGTAAAAAAAATGTCAATAAGCGTATATTTATTGGTTTGCGCAAAAGTTATAGTGTCTACAAACTAGGGTACATTTTCTGGAATTTACACAGCTTTTAGTTTATGACTGCCTATGTCATTTCTTGAGGTGCTAAAATGGCAGGGCAGTATAACCCCCCCCCCAAATGACCCCATTTTGGAAAGTAGACACCCCAAGGAAATTGCTGAGAGGCATGTTGAGCCCATTGAATAATAATTTTTTTTGTCCCAAATGATTGAATAATGACAAAAAAAAAAATTTACAAAAAGTTGTTACTAAATGATATATTGCTCACACTGCCTTCAGGATTTCTAAGGGCGTAAATTTTTGATTTCACTCCTCACTACCTATCACAGTTTTGAAGGCCATAAAATGCCAAGATGGCACAAACTCCCCCCCAAATGACCCCATTTTGGAAAGTAGACACCCCAAGCTATTTGCTGAGAGGCATGTTGAGTCCATGGAATATTTTATATTTTGCTACAAGTTGCAGGAAAATAACAAACTTTTTTTTTTTTTGCACAAAGTTGTCACTAAATGATATATTGCTCACACAGGCCATGGGCATATGTGGAATTGCACCCCAAAATACATTCTGCTGATTCTCCTGAGTACGGGGATACCACATGTGTGGGACTTTTTGGGAGCCTAGCTGCGTACGGGGCCCCGAAAACCAAGCACCGCCTTCAGGATTTCTAAGGGCGTAAAGTTTTGATTTCACTCCTGACTACCTATCACAGTTTTGAAGGCCATAAAATGCCCATATGGCACCCCCCCCCTCCCCCCAAATGACCCCATTTTGGAAAGTAGACATCCCAAGCTATTTGCTGAGAGGCATGTTGAGTCCATGGAATATTTTAAATTTTGACACAAGTTGCAGGAAAGTGACAATTTTTTTTTTTTTTTGCACAAAGTTGTCACTAAATGATATATTGCTCAAACATGCTGTGGGCATATGTGGAATTACACCCCAAAATACATTCTGCTGCTTCTCCTGAGTACGGGGATACCACATGTGTGGGACTTTTTGGGAGCCTAGCTGAAAACCAATCACCGCCTTCAGGATTTCTAAGGGCATAAATTTTTGATTTACTCCTCACTACCTATCACAGTTTTGAAGGCCATAAAATGCCAAGATAGCACAACCCCCCCCAAATGACCCCATTTTGGAAAGTAGACACCCCAAGCTATTTGCTGAGAGGCATGGTGAGTATTTTGCAGCTCTCATTTGTTTTTGAAAATGAAGAAAGACAAGAAAAAAAATTTTTTTTTCTTTTTTCAATTTTCAAAACTTTGTGACAAAAAGCGAGGTCTGCAAAATACTCACTATACCTCTCAGCAAATAGCTTTGGCGGCTAGGCTCCCAAAAAGTCTCACACTTGTGGAATCCCCGTACTCAGGAGAAGCAACAGAATGTATTTTGGGGTGTAATTTCACATATTCCCATGGCATGTTTGAGCAATATATCATTTAGTGACAACTTTGTGCAAAAAAAAAAAAAAAAAAAATTGTCTCTTTACCGCAACTTGTGTCACAATATAAAATATTCCATGGACTCTACATGCCTCTCAGCAAATAGCTTGGGGTGTTTACTTTCCTAAATGGGGTTTTGGGGGGGTTTTGAACTGTCCTGGCATTTTATGCACAACATTTAGAAGCTTATGTCACACATCACCCACTCTTCTAACCACTTGAAGACAAAGCCCTTTCTGACACTTTTGTTTACATGAAAAAATAATTTTTTTTGCAAGAAAATTACTTTGAACCCCCAAACATTATATATTTTTTTAAAGCAAATGCCCTACAGATTAAAATGGTGGGTGTTTTTTTTTCACACAGTGTTTGCACAGCGATTTTTCAAACACATTTTTTGGGAAAAAACACACTTTTTTAAATTTTAATGCACTAAAACACACTATATTGCCAAAATGGTTGATGAAATAAAAAAGATGATCTTAGGCTGAGTACATGGAAACCAAACATGACATGCTTTAAAATTGCGCACAAACGTGCAGTGACGACAAACTAGATACATTTTTAAAAGCCTTTAAAAGCCTTTACAGGTTACCACTTTAGATTTACAGAGGAGGTCTACTGCTAAAATTACTGCCCTCGATCTGACCTTCGCGGTGAAACCTCACATGCATGGTACAATTGCTGTTTACATTTGACGCCAGACTGACGCTTGCGTTCGCCTTTGCGCGAGAGCAGGTGGGGACAGGGGTGCTTTTTTTTTTTTTTTACTTTATTATTTTTTTGCTTTTTTATCTTATTTTTAAACTGTTCCTTTCATATTTTTTTTTAATCATTTTTATTGTTATCTCAGGGAATGTAAATATCACCTATGATAGCAATAGGTAGTGACAGGTACTCTTTTTTGAAAAAACTGGGGTCTAATAGACCCTAGATCTCTCCTCTGCCCTCAAAGCATTTGACCACTCCCAATTTCCCAATGGCGCTGTTTACATCCGGCGAAATCTAAGTCATGAAATGCTCGTAGCTTCCAGTTTCTTAGGCCATAGAGATGTTTGGAGCCACTCTGGTCTCTGATCAGCTCTATGGTCAGCTGGCTGAATCACCAGCTGCATTCTCAGGTTCCCTGTTGGGACAGGAGAGCCAGAGAAAAACATGGAAGACGGTGGGGGGTGATTCCCTCCCACTGCTTGTAAAAGCAGTCTAGAGGCTAATTAGCCGCTAGGATTGCTTTTACATGAAAGCCGACCGCTGGCTGAAAAGACTGATACCAAGATGATACCTAAACCTGCAGGCATTATTCTGGTATAACCACTCAAAGTCCAGCAACATACCAGTATGTTGCTGGTCCTTGTTGGACATATATTGTAAACTTTTTTTTCATGCAGCCTGTGGGCTGAACGAAAAAAAGAGATTGATCGGTGGGTATGCCCACCATTAGAATACCTCCCTTCATCCACCCACTTCTAATGATGGGCATACATGCACCGTATATATATATCGCGGAAGCATGGGGGCATCCTCCCGCAAAAGTTAGGAGCAAATCGCTCCTCCACCCTCTGCTGCCCCCACGCTTCGGCATATATGCTGAAGTATGTAACAGTGGTGGTGAAATCACCTCCGACAGCGCTGGAGTCACGGCTTTATGTATCGTGGGAGCAAACGCTGTTGCTCTCAAGATACATAAATCCGCGCTGCAACTGAATGGTGTACCTGCTAAGCAAATGATGGTTAACAATAAAACAAAGAAACATTACAGTATAACAGTAAGACTTACCATACTTGCAAAGCAAATACAAAAAAAAATAGTAAAAAAATAAAACATTTAACGCAACCTGTGCCTAAAATATATATATGCCGAAGCATGGGGGCGTCCTCCCACAAAAGGCAGGAGCAAATCGCTCCTCCACCCACTGCTGCCCCCACGCTTCGGCATATATGCTGAAGTATGTAACTGTGGTGGTGAAATCACCTCCGACAGCGCTGGAGTCACGGCTTTATATATCGTGGGAGCAAACGCTGTTGCTGTCAAGATAAATAAATCCGCGCTGCAACTGAATGGCGTACCTGCTAAGCAAATGATGGTTAACAATAAAACAGAGTAACTTTACAGTATAATGCCGCGTACACACGGTCGGACTTTTCGTCTACAAAAGTCCAACGGACGCCGACGGACTAAAGCTGGCTGGTAATCCGATCGTGTGTGGGCTTCTCCGGACTTTCAGCAGACTTTTTCAGCCTCAAATCCGACGGACTTTAGATTTGAAACATGCTTCAAATCTTTACGTCGTAACTACGACGGACCCCGAAATCCGCTCGTCTGTGTGCTAGTCCGACGGACAAAAACCCATGCTAGGGCAGCTATTGGCTACTGGCTATGAACTTCCTTATTTTAGTCCGGTGTACGTCATCACGTACGAATCCGTCGGACTTTCGTCCGTTCGTTAGAAAGTCTGCTGCAAGTCCGCCGAAAGTCCGCCGGAAGTCTGTCGGACAGGCTGTCGGACTTTTGTAGACGAAAAGTCCGACCGTGTGTACGCGGCATTACAGTAAGACTTACCATACCTGCAAAGCAAATACAAAAAAAATAGTAAAAAATAAAACATTTAACGCAACCTGTGCCTAAAACATATATATGCCGAAGCATGGGGGCATCCTCCCACAAAAGACAGGAGCAAGTCGCTCCTCCACCCACTGCTGTCCCCACGCTTCGGCATATATGCTGAAGTATGTAACTGTGGTGGTGAAATCACCTCCGACAGCGCTGGAGTCACTGCTTTATGTATCGTGGGAGCAAACTCTGTTGCTGTCAAGATAAATAAATCCGCTCTGCAGCTGAATGGCGTACCTGAAAACAAAAAAATGGTTACCAACAAAACACAGTAAACAGTAAAGTAAAAAAAAATTGCATATCTGAAAAGCAAACATGGTAAAACATAATAACAATAAAACATTGCAGAATAGAATACAGTAAAAAAGAGCAGAACAACAGAGAGAGAATAGAGAGAGAGAGAACAATAAAACGACAACTATTTTTGTTTTTTTTATTTTATATTTTTTTTTGTGTTTTTATTTTTTTTATTTTTTTTTTACACTTTTTTTAGTAACTTTAACTTTTGTAACTGGTACCAGGTTTGGGTCTCTCAAAATGCGATGGCATCTTGGGAGACCCTGTGAAAGTGTGTCCTAGTCTGTGCAGTGCTGTACCCTACGCTAATACTAGTGAATGGTAGCGTTCAAAACATTCACCAATGGGGGGCGTGGCTAACCGCCGAGCAAGATGGACGTCTGAACCTTCAGCTCCTGCACCGACCGGAACAATTTTCACAAACATCGCCACTTATACAGCTCCTACTGACACCTAATCACACAGAGACACTGCCACAGGGACCAGCAATGTCTCAGCTGAATCGTAAGAGGAAAGAATACAGGCTGCCAAAGAAACTGACCGATTACTTTACTCTGCAGCTGGACACAGAAATCCAAGATGGCACCCGCGACCCTGCACAGGTTTCATCTGCCTACACAGACCTCCCTGACACAGATGACACTGAAATAATGCCTCATCCACACTCCCCAGAGTCATCCCTTCAATATACAGCATCCTCAGCCTGCAACAGCCCAGTAAAGGCGAGGATGCGAATGGATTCAACAGAAAACGGCAATGAGGTAAACCCTGCATCTCTCACAGTATTACCTCAGCCATCAGCTATAGCAGCTTTCCCCACATCAGATCAACCTGTTCTAGACACTACCATGAAGGAGTTGCTCATCTCCCTGCAGAGCTCCCTGCACACTGAAATAGCATCCATGTTTAAGCAATTCTCCTATCATGTAAACATTATGGGGAACAAAATCCACCATACTAAAAAGCACATGAATGACCTAACTACAACAGTGAATGATCTTGTGGATGCACAGGATCATACTCATGTTGAACAGCAATGGATGAAATCCAAAATGGCGAACCTAGAAGACAGGTCTTGACGTAATAACGTCAAAATAAGAGGCATACCCGAAACCGTCTTGCCACATGACCTCAATTCATATGCCAGAAAGATGATCTCCACTGTCTTACCTGACCTGTCACCAATGGAGACTATAATAGATTGCATACATCGCATACCCAAACCAGCACATCTAGCGGCAGACATACCCAGAGATGTTCTAATGAGGATTCATTTCTTCCACACTAAGGATCAACTCCTATTTAAAACCAGACATCTGGGCAAACTCCCAGCACCATTCAATAATCTACAGCTCTTTTGCAGACTTACACACGACAACTCCGAAGACAACTAAATACCATAACCAAACCACTAAATAACCACAAAATCTCCCATACCAATGGGGATTCCCAACAAAAATCATTGTCACCAAAAACGGAGCCAAACACGTCATCACCACAGTTCAGGAAGGAATAAAACTTCTCAAACAATGTGACATTATCCCGGAAGCACCTGAGATATCAATTAATACCCACAGAGGTCCAACACAGACCTCAGGTATCAAGCAACCCTACAATACACGCTGAAGCGACCCTAACAGGCGATACCAAGGAACACACAATTACCATACCATCCGGTCGGATGCCGTACTCATGCAGCTTAAACCACAAACTCTACCCCGCTTAGTTAACACAGCCTAGTGTTGTCAGGCTGTTTGCAGTAGTTGTTCAGTTATAATTACACTTAGTACTGCTTATATCCAAAAGCTCTGTTTAACCTACCTTCTTCTTCCCCTACCTACCTCATCCTCAACTCGTTCCCCCGGAGAGCTACTACTGAAGAAATACCAAAACTCGATCCACGTAACCTTATAGGACCACACAGCCACCTATTCCAAACGTGAGTACCACTTATTTTGTTTGACACCACCACAAACCACACAAGATGCCAAAATTCCTTTCAATTAACGTCAAAGGACTCAATCACCCAGCTAAGAGAACCTCCATGTAGAAAACAGCCATAGATTCTAAATGTGACACCCTTTGTCTCCAAGAGACTCATTTCAAAATTTCAGCTGAACCCCGATGTACACACCATCAATTTACCAACATTTTCAAAGCCTCAGGCCCAAATAAGAAAAATGGGGTCATGATAGCAGTAAAAAATTCCCTCACTTTCACGCTTCACAATAGCTTGACCAATGTGGAAGGGAGATATTTGGCGCTAGACTGTACCTTAGATAACACCAGATATACCATCGTAAATGTCTATACGCCCAACACTGGCCAAATAAGATTTCTATCCAAACTTATAAAAAAACTCGATAAGTTTCACCAAGGGAACTTTATTGTATGTGGTGACTTCAACATGGCACCTGACACAGAATTAGGCATCTCAACCCGTACCTCCAGACCCTCATCCCCTATGAACACCTTCATAAGAAACAACAACCTATAGGATGTTTGGAGATGTCATCACAGCTCAGAACGAAATTACTCCTTCTTTTCCAGCAGACATAATTCGTACACCCGGATTGACTATTTTCTTGTTGACAAATGGACCCTTACCAAAACCACAGATACCTCCATTGGAACAATCACATGGTCGGACCATGCTCCAGTGTCGATCGAAATAACTGACCATCTGTCACATCCTGGACACATGATGTGGAGAGCTAATGCGTCAATCATCCAATCCCCAGAACACTCTCTATACATACGAAACCACCTGGAAGAATTTTTTGAACTAAATAAAGGATCGACTTCAAACAACACCATCCTCTGGAATGCCCATAAGGCGTATGTTAGAGGAATTATTATACAGCTTAGTGCAAGAGAAAAGAGGAGGAGATCACAGCGTCTAGATACTATCATACCTAATTATAATTTATTAGATAAACAGAACCAATCCACTCCAGGCCCTACAATAAAAGAAAAATTAGTTCTCCTTAGACAAGAACTTAGGAACATTCTTTTAGAATCCCACACTAAAATCCAAACGAAATTTAAAGCAAACCATTATACTACAGGCAATAAAGCAGGGAAAGCACTCGCACTCAGAATAAAAGGACGCCACATCAAATCAAAGATCCCACACCTCTTTCATCCAGCCACAAAACAAAAACTCATTGACCCGCAAGCTATTGCGGACGCATTCAGCCATTACTACCAATCTCTATACAACCTAAAAGAAGACACTATCACCAACCAACCATCTATAGTAGATATCAACTCATTCTTACAGGAAATTAAACTTCTGAAACTTGCACAACATCAAATTCATGAGCTAAACAAACCATTCACCCACCTAGAGATCCCAAATATCATATCTACACTACCATCCAACAAATCACCCGGACCGGACGGTCTAACTAGCGAATATTACAAACAATTTAGCACCACCTTGACACCCCACTTCTCTCAAGTATGCAATGACGCTGCCTCCTCCTCTTCTCTCCCCAGTGAAATGCTTAACGCTTTAATAATCACTTTACCGAAGCCAGGGAAAGAACCTGCCTCATCCCAAAATTTCCGCCCAATCTCGCTTCTTAACATAGACACAAAGATTTTCGCCAAAAGCATAGCCACTAGACTAGTACAAATCATGCCCAAATTAATACACCCAGACCAATCCGGATTCACTAAAGGTAGACAATCACACGACGCAACCAGAAGACGTATTAACATAATTCACCATGCTGAGACCAACAGAACACCTTCTCTACTCCTTTCTCTGGACGCAGAGAAGGCGTTCGACAGGG
The DNA here is from genome assembly GCA_037953035.1 of Aquarana catesbeiana. Classification (NCBI taxonomy): domain Eukaryota; kingdom Metazoa; phylum Chordata; class Amphibia; order Anura; family Ranidae; genus Aquarana; species Aquarana catesbeiana. The sequence continues at coordinate 892,057 of JBBHAA010000108.1, forward strand.
TCAATTGGGACTACCTACAAGTGACGCTCCACAAATTTGGCTTCCAGGGACCTATCCTGTCAGCAATACTGGCTTTATACTCATCCCCTTCAGCCCAAGTATACACAGAAGGTATGATCTCAAAACCATTCCAGATTACTAATGGTACCCGCCAGGGATGTCCCCTCTCGCCACTTATTTTCAACCTAATTATGGAACTTCTGGCGGAGCACATTAGACTTCATAGAAATATCACTGGTTTCAAGATCGGACACATTGAACATAAAATTAACCTGTTTGCGGATGACGTTATAATGATGCTCACCAACCCAATCTCTTCCCTGGCTTCGGTCCAAGATGTACTAATGAAATTTATCTGTATTTCGTACTACAAGGCTAATGCTACCAAATCTTACATATTAGACTTAGGCCTAGATGCAGTAACCAGCAATATCCTACGCAATCGATATATATACCCGTGGGCAGAAACAGGTATATCTTATTTAGGCATCACACTCACTAAATCAACGAAAGGACTATTCAACAGCAACTACGTAGATACTAAACAAATGTTGCTACAAGAAACCACTAAATTAACCAAATTTGAAATCACATGGTCAGGTAGGCTTGCAGCCTTCAAAATGCTCACACTGCCTAAAATACTTTACACATTTCGCACACTTCCTATTCCGCTATCCAATTCCTACCTAAACTCTCTGCAAACTATAATTAGTCACTATATTTGGCAAAATAAAAAACCGAGATCCAGCCACTCTAAACTCATCAAACACAGACTAGTAGGGGGAATGGGCTACCCAGACATAAAAGATTACTACCTAGCCACTATCCTGTCACAACTCCAAGAATGGACTCAAACTCACCAAAATACTCTATGGGGCAATATTGAAAACAATGCCACACCCGGACCAAACCTAGCATGCTGGCTATACAGTACATCTGCTTTGATCATGAATATTCATTTGTATTCTCCAACCATTCAGGCGTCAGTCAAAGCCTGGAAAATCCTCCACAACACTAAATGGTCATCACAAACCACTAAACCCATACAGGTTCCACTACAAACCCTACGCCTACTATCTCCTGACCTAAACATCCCCAACTGGTTACGCGCACAGACGTCATCCACTGAAGAACTTAGAAACACAATTCAACATAAACCATTTACAGTAATCCAATCCACCCACAAAGCACCCACATCAGACTTTCTCACCTACCTACGTATTCAATCATGCTTATCCAGAAACCCAAATATAGAAGGATCCCTACCAAACAAACTCTGGAGCTTCTACTTCACACAAGAATCCAATTCTAAGGGCATCTCTCTCATCTACTCCACACTGCAAGAAAAATATACCTTTAACAAATCCAAACCATTTACTGACTGGGAAACAGACACTCAAGAACAATACTCAGACCAACAATGGATACAGGCACTAAAAACGATTTACAAAGCCACAAGATGCACTTCTCTATGGGAACTAACAAACAAAATCACACTCACATGGTACTTGACACCACGCAAACTAGCTAAATTCCAAACCAACACCTCAGCCCTATGTTGGAGACAATGTAATCACACAGGAACTCTATTCCACATTCTATGGCACTGCCCAATAATAACAAACCTATGGAAAGAAGTAACACACTTAATACAACAAATAGGACACTTCAGTATCACCCTAACACCACAACTGGCCATACTAAACATGATACCAGATGCGATTCCACACACATTCAAAACAATCCTCACGCACATTCTCCTGGCAACCAGACAACTTCTAACCAGAAACTGGAAAACACATAACGTTCCCACCATACTAGAAGTGATTACTCTAGTTCACTCACACTATACCTACGAACTCATAGAAACAAGAGGTACCGCATCGCATCACAAAATCCAAGTAAAATGGTCTCAATGGAAAAACTGGTATAATAGCAGAATAGCATAAATTTCTTCACACAAATTATTCTTCTGAAATGATGTACACATGAATGGACGACCTAATATATGCATATTCCAAACATGAATGGACGACCTAATATATGCATATTCCAAACAATACCAGATGCGATTCCACACACATTCAAAACAATCCTCACGCACATTCTCCTGGCAACCAGACAACTTCTAACCAGAAACTGGAAAACACATAACGTTCCCACCATACTAGAAGTGATTACTCTAGTTCACTCACACTATACCTACGAACTCATAGAAACAAGAGGTACCGCATCGCATCACAAAATCCAAGTAAAATGGTCTCAATGGAAAAACTGGTATAATAGCAGAATAGCATAAATTTCTTCACACAAATTATTCTTCTGAAATGATGTACACATGAATGGACGACCTAATATATGCATATTCCAAACAATGCTCTCCTTACCCTTCTCCTTCCTTCCCCTCCCCCTCCCCATACCCCTACTATTCTATTCATCCCACTTCATAAATATGACCCTATATTACACTACTGTTATTGTTCCACCGTTTCTGTTTTATACATTGTAACATGTTTAATACTGTTCTTTAACGCTTTTAAATAACTAATGCAAGATATACTGTAAATCTGTATTACGATATTGTCAACTGGCAAAAAAGTAAAAAAAATCAATTTTGAATATTAAAACATTCACCAATGCATAGACCAGGATTGTCAGGACAGGAGGGACAATAATACCGGGTGTCACGCCTATATCCGCGCTTCCTGCAGACACGACATCTTCTTTGGAGGGCTCGTTGGGTAGGGGTACTCGGGAGGACATAAGGAAAATGCCTCTCATGCAGCCGGCTTACTGCATTTGGTTGGGGAAGGTGAGGCGGAGCACCGTCTGGATACAGAAGGGCTCTGACGATCTCTTCCTGGAATTTAAGGAAGGATCCAGTCCATCCTGAAGCTCTGTATAGCACATGAGCATTCAGCAAAGCCAATTGAAATAAATAAACAGACACTTTTTTGTACCAGCGTCTGGCCTTACTGGCAACTAGGTACGGCGCCAACAACTGGTCGTTGAGGTCCACCCCTCCCATATTTTGGTTATATTCGTGGACACAGAGGGGTTTTTCCACAACACCAGTCGCCGTAGTAATTTGGACCGTCGTGTCTGCATGAAGGGAGGTAAGAACGAAAACGTTCTTATTATCCCTCCACTTCATAGCGAGCAAGTTATTACACTGCAAGCAGGCTCTCTCCCCCAGCCTAAGACGGGAATCTACAAGCCGCTGGGGAAAGCCCCGGCGATTAGGTCGCACGGTGCCACATGCTCCAATCTGTTGATCAAAAAGGTGACTAAAAAGTGGCATGCTCGTGTAATAATTGTCCACGTACAAGTGGTACCCCTTTCCGAATAAGGGTGACACCAAGTCTCACACAATCTTGCCAGCGCTTCCTATGTAGTCAGGCCAGTTTGTCGGCTCTACGTGACTATCTTTGCCCTTGTAAACCATAAAACTACATGTATAGCCTGTGGTCCTGTCACAGAGCTTATACATCTTGACCCCGTATCTGGCGCGCTTGCTGGGAAGGTACTGTTTGAATGACAAGCGGCCAGAAAATTTAATCAGGGACTCATCAACGCAGACAACTTGATGGGGAGTAAACAAGTCTGCAAAACGCTGGTTGAAGTGGTTTACGAGGGGCCAAATTTTGTAGAGCCGATTGTATTCAGGGTCTCCACGAGGACGACAGAGTTCATTGTTGTTGAAGTGCATGAACCGCAAAATCTGCTCGTATCGTGCCCTGGTCATGGAGGCAGAGAACAAGGGCATATGGTGAATTGGGTCAGTGGACCAATATGGCCGCAACTCACTCTTTTTGGTTATGCCCATGTTGAGGGAAAGGCCCAGAAAGATCTTAAATTCGGAGACCGTAATTGGTCTCCAATCTCTGGCAAGAGAGGACTGGGGAATAGTGGCGATGTGTTGACCAGCGTATAAATTGCTTTGGTCCACAATAAATCTATAGAGATCTTTGGTGAAAAACAGCGAATAAAAATCCAGTGGCGTAAAATCAACTGTTTCCACCTGAATTCCGGGTTGGTCAGTGAATGGGGGAAGTACGGGTGCTGCAGAAGTGGTGGGTTACCAATGCGGATTGGCGAATGCAGCAGTAAGGGCATTATGGGCACGACGGGCCTGTGTTCGTCTTCTTGGTGGCAGCGGGACAGTACTAGTGCTTGCCACCTCGCCAGCTTGAACTGCACTTATGGGACTCGCCACGTCACCACGTGATACTGCAATGCTGGATGTACGACCAGGGTATACTAGGCCGCTGGTGCTTGCCAGTTCACCAGAAGGAATAGCGGCGCTAGTACTGCTCTGCTCCATACGAGGGACCTGTGGTTCTTGCACATCAAGGACAGAAGAAGAAGTTTGGGGTCTGGTACGCCTGACCTTGGCAGGGACCACAACTCCGTCGTCAGAGCTATCTGTCATGGAGCCGCTGTCCTCTACAGGATCGTATTCTGAGCCTGAATCTGACAGATGAGTGACTTCCTCTTCACTATCTGTCATGCTCAGAAACGTGTAGGCCTCTTCACTAGTGTACCTTCGATTTGGTCAAAAGAAACCAATTGCGGATGAAGTCATGGAGAAAAAAGAGAGAAAAGGCTCCACATGGCGTAGGTCAAAAAAATTAGGGATTTTATTGGATATGACGCCCGTTCCAGCTTCCCACGTTGCCACCATTTTAACTACTAGTGATCACTTTTTATTCTGTAAAGGCTTTTTATCCAATAAAATCCCTAATTTTTTTGACCTACGCCATGTGGAGCCTTTTCTCTCTTTTTTCTCCATGACTTCATCCGCAATTGGTTTCTTTTGACCTTTTTGGTCCCGGAATTGGAGAGTGTGCGAGTGAGCTGATAACCTCCACCTGTGACAACCCTGCCTATCGGTGATCGTGACCCAAGGGACAACACCTGGGTGGATTCCACGGGAGGTCACCTCCACAAGCTCTGACAGACGTACTGCTATATGGCAGATATGTCCTACGAGATCCAGTAAGAGTACCTAACCCTAGATGTCTATGACGTGTTCCCTGTGGTTGCCTTATATTCCAGTCTTCAGTCAACATCCTTTGTTCAAGCTCCTCCTCTGTTTGAGAAGACTTCTTTCATTTATATTTATGGACTCTGGTTTCAGAGCATAGCACATTGCATTACAGATATTTTTGTATATTCCACGGGTTTTTGTATTGTGTTGATTCACAATTATTTATAGTTTTTTTAAAGTCACAGATTTATTTTCGTTCCATACACGATTTCAGTTTTGGTTTGGGACTCTAGCGCTGCACTTGTTTTATATACTAGCAGGTATCTGGGCTGATCCCGCTAACACTGTGTTTATGGGAACCCTAAACTGCTGGGGACGCTAGTATAGATCTGATCGGACCAGATATTGATCCGTTCAGATACTATAGCACTAAGGGAGGTGTATGCTGCGTGCGTGGGTGTTAGCGGTAATGGCGCTAACCTGACGCTGCCTGGGGCGACGCAGACCTTATCTGACCCTAAAAACATAACTAATATCACCGCCGGGCAATTAGGGGGTTAAACCTTTATTAGGTAATAAACGGCGGGTGCCCTAAAACTATAATAAAGTATAATAAACAAACTAACTAACCAGCGTCACCGTAACAGTTATACGGTGATCACTGGTGAAAGGGTTAACTAGGGGGCAATCAGGGGGTTAAAACCTTTAGTAGGTAGTATATGGGGGTCCCTGTCGCTATAAAACGCTGACGGCAAACCTATATACTTACCTCCCTAACTAGCGTCACCTGTGTCACTAATACAGCGATCAGAAGAACGATCGCTTAGTGACACTGGCGACGGGGGGTGATCAAGGGGTTAACCTTTATTAGGGGGGGTTAGGGGGGTACCCTAGACCTAAAGGGGGGTACCCCAGACCTAAAGGGGGCTAATCCTAACTGCCCTAACACTTATAACTGTCACAAACTGACACCAATGCAAAAAAAAACTGCTATTGGTGTCACTGTGACAGGGGGTACAGGGGGGTGATCGGGGGGTGATCAGGGGGTGACTGGGGGGTAAAAAGTGTGCCTGCATGTTCTACTGTAGGTGTAGTGTTGTGCAAACTCACGTTGATGTCTTCTCTCCTGCTCGAGGAGAGATGATATCACTTCCTCTGCCTCTGTTTACATTACAGATGCAGAGGAATGGCAGAGGAATGATCTCATTGGGCAGGAGCGATCGCGAGGAAACGAATGGATGGCCTCCCCCTCACCTCTGATCGCCGGGGGAGTAATGCCGACCGCCTCGGGCACTGGGGGGGGTCAGATCGAACCCCCTGCCCGCGGAAGGCAGATCACGTACAGGTACGTGATTCTGCCTGCCCGTGCCATTCTGTCGACGTATATCGTCGTGAGGCGGTTGGCAAGTGGTTAAAAAAAAAAAAAAAACATAGTATGGGAAAAAATAGAAACTACTTAGCAAACTGCAACTGTTGAGACAAAAAGCACTTTGATCAGGAGCCAATACTCTGTATTGGGTGTTAGTGGGAGGAAAAAAGTAATTAATACATAGCCAGTCTGTGTCTCTGCCCTCTTAAATTGGAAGTCAGTGTCTGTGCATCCCTTGCATTGGCAGTCAGTGTCTGTGCCCCACTTAGGCCCCTTTCACACTGGGGCAGTGGGGGCGTCGGCGGTACAACAGCGCTATTTTTAGCGCTGCTGTACCGTCGTTCTTGCAGCGGTATTCGGCCGCTAGCGGTGCGGTTTTAACCCCCGCTGGCGGCCGAAAAAGGGTTAAAATCCCTCGTACAGCGCGGCTATAGCCGCGGTATTACCGTGGTATAGCTGCGCTGTCCCATTGATTTCAATGGGCAGGAGCGGTGAAGGAGCGGTGAATACACCGCTCCTTCACCGCTCCAAAAAAGCGGTTTGCAGGACTTTTTTCACCGCCCTGCCTGCGCACCACTTCAGTGTGAAAACCCTCGGGCTTTCACACTGAACAAACAGCGGAGGCTGTTTAGGGGCGGTTTTCAGGCGGTATTTTTAGCGCAATACCGCCTGAAAACCGCTCCAGTGTGAAAGGGGCCTTACATTGGCAGTTAATGTCTGCATCCCCCTTACAATGGCAATTAGTGTCCATATCCCCGGACAAAACAGAATGTTGCTGTGTCAAATAACTTGGGTATCAAATCCCTATATCCTAGAAAACAAACCACAATAGTGGGGGGGGCGAGGATTTGGGATTTTGTGATTCCAAATGTACAAATCAGTATATAATCGAAAAATATAATCAAAAAAGGAGAAAAATGTCTAAAATCTCATAATTTTTTTAGATAACAATTAAAATCAACCCTGAAACACCAGGGGCCATATAAAATAGCAAGAAAACCACAGGAATCATAAAACAAAAGTGTGGATCATATACAAAAACATGTATATGCACATATACCGTGGGTAAAATAAGTATTGAACACATCTCCATTTTTCTAGGTAAATATATTTCTAAGGGTGCTATTTTCACCACATGTCGGTAACAACCCATGCAATCCACACATACAAAGAAACCAAAACAAACAAGTTCAGAAATGAAGTTATGTGTAATAAAATGGAATGACACTGACAAAAAGTATTGAACATGCTAACTGAAAATTATTTAATACTTCGTACAAAATCCTTTGTTGGTAATGACAGCTTCAAGTCGCCTCCTGTATGGAGAAACTAGTCGCATGCATTGCTCAGGTGTGATTTTTGGCCAATTCTTCCACACAAAGTCTTCAAATCTTGAAGTAGTGGCGGCCCGTCCATAGGGGGTGCATAGGCGCCACCCCCCTCTAGGCAGACACAAAAAAAAAAATGTTTAAAGCTGGCCCCTTAAAAAAAAATGCAAAAAAGGTCCTAAAGTGCACTGTGTTCGGACGCCAGACACAGTGCACTTATGGGAAGTGCCACGTCTATGCAATCACGAGATTGCAGACGCGGCGCTTCATTTGTGGGCTTTTATCCGGCCTTGCGGCACTTTCTGAAGCGCCGAGTAGCATCCGCCCGGCGCTAGTAATGTGTATTACTAGGCCAGGTGGTTTGATTGACATCCGAGTTTGATGTCACTTTCTGTTTTCTCTCTCCCATTGCGCCCGGGAGAGCGGAAACAGGAAGTATGAGGAGCGGAATTGCCGCTGCCAGTGGAAGGAGACATCACAGGAGAGGACACCACAGCAAGGTAAGTACACAGGCTGGACACAGGGAAAAAGGCTGGCTGCATTTCATGGGACACAGGCTGGACACAGGGACACAGGCTGGCTGCATTTCATGGGACACAGGCTGGACACATGGACACAGGCTGGCTGCATTTCATGGGACACAGGCTGGACACAGGCTGGCTGCATTTCATGGGACACAGGCTGGCTGCATTTCATGTGACACAGGCTGGCTGCATTATATGTCACACAGGCTGGACACAGGCTGGCTGCATTTCATGTGACACAGGCTGGCTGCATTTCATGTCACACAGGCTGGACACAGGCTGGCTGCATTTCATGTGACACAGGCTGGCTGCATTTTATGTCACACAGGCTGGACACAGGCTGGCTGCATTTCATGTCACATAGGCTGGACACAGGCTGGCTGCATTTCATGTGACATAGGCTGGACACAGGGACACAGGCTGGCTGCATTTCATGGGACACAGGCTGGACACAGGGACACAGGCTGTCTGCATTTCATGGGGCACAGGCTGGACACAGGCTGGCTGCATTTCATGTGACACAGGCTGGACACAGGCTGGCTGCATTTCATGTGACAAAAGCTGGACACAGGGACACAGGCTGGCTGCATTTCATGTGACACAGGCTGGACACAGGGACACAGGCTGCCTGCATTTCATGGGACACAGGCTGGACACAGGGACACAGGCTGGCTGCATTTCATGGGACACAGGCTGGACACAGGGACACAGGCTTGCTGCATTTCATGGGACACGGGCTGGTTGCATTTCATGTGACACAGGCTGGACACAGGCTGGCTGCATTCCATGTGACACAGGCTGGACACAGGCTGGCTGCATTTCATGTGACACAGGCTGGCTGCATTTCATGTGACACAGGCTGGACACAGGCTGGCTGCAATTCATGTGACACAGGCTGGACACAGGGACACAGGCTGGCTGCATTTCACGGGACACAGGCTGGACACAGGCTGGTTGCATTTCCTGGGACACAGGCTGGCTGCATTTCATGGGACACAGGCTGGACACAGGCTGGCTGCATTTCATGTGACACAGGCTGGACACAGGCTGGCTGCATTTCATGTGACAAAAGCTGGACACAGGGACACAGGCTGGCTGCATTTCATGTGACACAGGCTGGACACAGGGACACAGGCTGCCTGCATTTCATGGGACACAGGCTGGACACAGGGACACAGGCTGGCTGCATTTCATGGGACACAGGCTGGACACAGGGACACAGGCTTGCTGCATTTCATGGGACACGGGCTGGTTGCATTTCATGTGACACAGGCTGGACACAGGCTGGCTGCATTCCATGTGACACAGGCTGGACACAGGCTGGCTGCATTTCATGTGACACAGGCTGGCTGCATTTCATGTGACACAGGCTGGACACAGGCTGGCTGCAATTCATGTGACACAGGCTGGACACAGGGACACAGGCTGGCTGCATTTCACGGGACACAGGCTGGACACAGGCTGGTTGCATTTCCTGGGACACAGGCTGGCTGCATTTCATGGGACACAGGCTGGACACAGGCTGGCTGCATTTCATGTGACACAGGCTGGACACAGGGACACAGGCTGGCTGCATTTCATGTGACACAGGCTAGACACAGGGACACAGGCTGGCTGCATTTCATGGGACACAGGCTGGACACAGGCTGGCTGCATTTCATGTGGCACAGGCTGGACACAGGGACACAGGCTGGCTGCATTTCATGTGACACAGGCTGGACACAGGGACACAGGCTGGCTGCATTTCATGGGACACAGGCTGGACACAGGCTGGCTGCATTTCATGTGACACAGGCTGGACACAGGGACACAGGCTGGCTGCATTTCATGTGACACAGGCTGGACACAGGGACACAGGCTGGACACAGGGACACAGGCTGGACACAGGGACACAGGCTGTCTGCATTACATTTGACACAGGCTGGTTGCATTTCATGTGGCACAGGCTGGCTGCATTATTTGATGTGACACAGGCTGGCTGCATTTGATGTAACACAGGCTGGCTGCATTTGATGTGACACAGGCTGGCTGCATTTGATGTGACACAAGCTGCATTTGATGTGACACAGGCTGCATTTGATGTGACACAGGCTGCATTTGATGTGACACAGGCTGCATGTAAGGAGGGACTCCGCTGGGGGCACCTGATGTAAGGACAGACTCCGCTGGTAACACCTGTTGGCATCTGGTGGCAGGCGACGTGGCTCAGTGCTCCCACTAATTCTGCATTATGGTGAGTTGAATGATTTCATTTTATATTACATTTGAATGGGGAATCCTATTATGGGGGAATTGGCGCTGTTCAAGAGTGTTCAACATATATTAAATAAGAAAAGAATAATCCAAATCAATAAAAAATAAATAAATACTCTAGATAATATAAACCCAAACATACTGATGTGCTATAAAGTGCAAAGTTCTAGAAAAATATGTGATCTGAAATATATATAGAATAAATACAATTCATGAAAAATAAATAACGGTGATATTAGTTACACCAAATAACGTCCTGTAACAAAGCTGAAAAATAGAACAAAGTCTTCAAGTGAATCCGCAGCAAACCACAGTGAAAAAATGGCAAAGAAAATATAATAAAATGTGGTATGTGTAGATATAATGATAAAAAAATCTTTTGTAACTATACCCTGGAAAAAATGAATATAGTCTGTGAAAAATTTTTGTACATCAATCCAAAAATAAAAATCCAAAAATATTTTTAATGTAGTGATTCATCAGGTGCTCCCCGCCTTCAACTGCAACCCCACTCGTGCCCGCACTCACCAGAGCGCCTAACCCCTGCAGGGGTAGTAGGCGTGTAGGCTAGGATCCAGCAGCGATGCTCCTTTGTAGTGGATGGCCCTTCACACGGGTGCCGTGATCTTCCCCTTTTATACCACGGAAATCCTCCCTCCTGCAGCTTAGCGTTATAACCGATCAGTTTCCTCCGTACGTCCAGCATGTGTAACCACGGGACAGACTCGCATCCAAGTGCACGCTTTGCTTCCGACAGTGAGGGTCAGCCGTGCATGGTGCTGGGATGATTGAAGTGCTAACACCAGGTGTTTGGAGTATCTTTATCTGCTGATTGTTAAACTTTCTAGAATACACATATTTCTATTGTTGTGTAGGATCTGGGCCTGCTGTCCCTCCCTTTCCCTCCATCCCTCGTTCATCTCAGATTCTAACCACACTACCTTAGAGCCACGCCCACTATTTTGCTGAAACCACACCCATTTTCACCAAGTGGGAGGGGTCAAAAAGGAAGGGCGGGGTCCCCCATCCTAAAACTTTACCAGCCGCCACTGTCTTGAAGGTTCAATGGGCCTTTTATATGAACTCTGATCTTGAGTTCTCTCCATAGAATTTCTATTGGATTCAAGTCAGGTGATTGGCTGGACCATTCTAACAGTTTTCTTTTCTTTCTTTCTTTGAAACCAATGGAGAGTTTCCTTGGCTTTGTGTTTGGGATCATTGTCTTGCTGAAATGTCCACCCTCCTTTCATCTTCATTACTCTAATAGTTGGCAGCAGATTTTTATCAAGAATGTCTTGGTACATTTTTCCATTCATCCTTCCTTCAATAAAATAAGGCTTGCCAGTAATGTATGCTGAAACAGCCCCACACCATGATGTTTCCACCTCCAAACTTCACTGTTGGTATTGGGGTGTTTTAGGGTGATGTGCAGTGCCATTTGACCTCCAAACATGGTGTGTATTATGGCATGCAAAGAGTTCAATTTTGGTCTCATCTGACCAGACTACAACCACTGGCAAAAATTATGGAATCACCAGTCCCTGAGGATGTTCCTTCAGTTGTTTATTGTTGTAGAAAAAAAGCAGGTCACAGAAATGGCCAAAAACTAAAGGCATTTCAAATAGCAACTTTCTGGCTTTAAGAAACACTAAAAGAAATCAAGAAAAATAATTGTGGTGGCCAGTAACAGTTAGATTTATAGAACAAGCACAGGGAATAAATTATGGAATCACTCAATTCTGAGGAAAAAATGATGGAATCACCCTGTAAATTTTCATTACAAACACTAATGCCGCGTACACACGAGCGGACTTTCTATCCTACTTGGTCCGGCACACTTTCCGACGGACTTTGTCCGCCAGGTGCGCCGGACTTTAAAACGAACGGACTTGCCCACACACGCCGGGATTTTCCGGCGGGCTAAGTCCGCCCGTCTTTCCGACGGACTTTCGCCGGAGTTCCGGCGGACTTTCAGAATGAACGGACTTGCCCACACACGGACAAGTCCGTTCATTTTGAACGTGACTCAGGTGCGACGGGACTAGAAAAGGATGTCAATCTTGCCGCTTTTATCGGCTAGATTGACACCTTGCGAGCCCCGTCGCGGGGCATACCAGGCCCTTAGGTCTGGTATGGATTATAAAGGGGAACCCCGCTACGCCGAAAAAACGGCGTGGGGTCCCCCCTAAAATCCATACCAGACCCCGATCCGAGCACGCAGCCTGGCCGGTCAGGAAAGGGGGTGGGGACGAGCGAGCGCCCCCCCCCCTCCTGAACCGTACCAGGCCGCATGCCCTCAACATGGGGGGTGGGTGCTTTGGGGGAGGGGGGCGCCCTGCGCCCCCCCCCCAAAGCACCTTGTCCCCATGTTGATGAGGACAAGGGCCTTTTCCCGACAACCCTGGCCGTTGGTTGTCGGGGTCTGCGGGCGGGGGCTTATCGGAATCTGGGAGCCCCCTTTAATAAGGGGGCCCCCAGATCCCGGCCCCCCACCCTATGTAAATGAGTATGGGGTACATGGTACCCCTACCCATTTACCTAGGAAAAAAGTGTAAGTAATAAAACACACCACACAGGTTTTTAAAATATTTTATTAAACAGCTCCGGGGGGGGGGTCTTCTTCCGGCTTCGGGGGTCCCTCCGCTTCATCTTCTCCCGGCGTCCGGTTGGTTCTTCTCCGCTCTCCGGCCTCTTCTCCCGGTGTCGCAGGTCTTCGGCCGGCCCCTCCGCTCTCTTCATGTAGCTCTATTGCGAGCGGAGGTCCGGACTTCTGGGCTTCTTGGCTTCTTGGCTTCTCTTCTCTTCCCCCAGATGTTGACACGACGCTCTCTCCGGCTGGACTGGTCTCTGAGGGCTGCGTTGTGACTTATATAGGCGGAGACCCCGCCCCCATATGATGTCACAGTCCCTGGGCATGCTGGGACTGTGACGTTTTAGGGGGCGTGGTCGGGGGGCGTGGTCGACCACGCCCCTAAAACGTCACAGTCCCAGCATGCCCAGGGACTGTGACATCATATGGGGGCGGGGTCTCCGCCTATATAAGTCACAACGCAGCCCTCAGAAACCAGTCCAGCCGGAGAGAGCGTCGTGTCAACATCTGGGGGAAGAGAAGAGAAGCCAAGCCAAGCCAAGAAGCCAAGAAGCCAAGAAGCCCAGAAGTCCGGACCTCCGCTCGCAATAGAGCTACATGAAGAGAGCGGAGGGGCCGGCCGAAGACCTGCGACACCGGGAGAAGAGGCCGGAGAGCGGAGAAGAACCAACCGGACGCCGGGAGAAGATGAAGCGGAGGGACCCCCGAAGCCGGAAGAAGACCCCCGAAGCCGGAGGAAGATCCCCCCCCGGAGCTGTTTAATAAAATATTTTAAAAACCTGTGTAGTGTGTTTTATTACTTACACTTTTTTCCTAGGTAAATGGGTAGGGGTACCATGTACCCCATACTCATTTACATAGGGTGGGGGGCCGGGATCTGGGGGCCCCCTTATTAAAGGGGGCTCCCAGATTCCGATAAGCCCCCGCCCGCAGACCCCGACAACCAACGGCCAGGGTTGTCGGGAAGAGGCCCTTGTCCTCATCAACATGGGGACAAGGTGCTTTGGGGGGGGGGGGCGCAGGGCGCCCCCCTCCCCCAAAGCACCCACCCCCCATGTTGAGGGCATGCGGCCTGGTACGGTTCAGGAGGGGGGGGGCGCTCGCTCGTCCCCACCCCCTTTCCTGACCGGCCAGGCTGCGTGCTCGGATCGGGGTCTGGTATGGATTTTAGGGGGACCCCACGCCGTTTTTTCGGCGTAGCGGGGTTCCCCTTTATAATCCATACCAGACCTAAGGGCCTGGTATGCCCCGCGCTCGCCGCAATAGGAAGATTTGTTTTTCCTATTGCAGCGAGCGCGAGATGCAATACCATCCCCTCGTGTCGTATTTGGTCTGTCGGACCAGCCTACACACGAGCGGGCTTTCCGTCGGACCAGCACACACACGAGCGGACTTTCCGCCCGAAACTGAGTCCGACGGAAAGATTTCAAACATGTTTGAAATCTAGGTCCGGCGGGCTTTTGGGAAGAAGTCCGCCGGAAAAGTCCGCCGCCGCCCACACACGGGCGGATTGTCCGGCACACTCTGGTCCGCCGGACCAAGTATGCCGGAAAGTCCGACCGTGTGTACGCGGCATAACACCTGCATCAGATTAAATCTGTTTGTTAGTATGTAGGTAAAGAGGGTAAATCATCACGCAGTGTTGCACAAGATGTTGGTTGTTCACAGTCGGCTGTGTCTAAAACATGGACCAAATACAAACAACATGGGAAGGTGGTTAAAGGCAAGCATACTGGTAGACAAACAAAATAACACTCCAACACATCACTAGTACTTTGTTGCACCACCTCTGGCTTTTATAACTGCTTGCAGTCTCTGAGGCATTGACTTAATGAGTGATAAACAGTACTCTTCATCAATCTGGCTCCAGTCTTCTCTGATTGCTGTTGCCAAATCATCTTTGCAGGTTGGAGCCTTGTCATGGACCATTTTCTTTAACTTCCACCACAGATTTTCAATTGGATTGAGATCCGGACTGTTTGCAGGCCATGACATTGACCTTATGTGTCTTTCTTTAAGGAATTTTTTCACAGTTTTTGCTCTATGGCAAGATGCATTATCATCTTGATAAATTATTTCATCGTCCCCAAACATCCTTTCAATAGATGGGATAAGAAAAGTGTCCAAAATTTCAATGTAAACCTGTGCATTTATTGAAGATTTAATGACAGCCATCTCCCCAGTGCCTTTACCTGACATGCAGCCCCATATCATAATTGACTATGGAAATTTGCATGTTTTCTTCAGACAGTCGTCTGCATAAATCTCATTAGAACGGCACCAAACAAAAGTTCCAGCATCATCACCTTGCCCAATGCAGATTCGAGATTCATCACTGAATATGACTTTCATCCAATCATCCACAGTCCACGATTGCCTTTCCTTAGCCCATTGTAACCTTGTATTTTTGTGTTTAGGTGTTAGAGATGACTTTCTTTTAGCTTTTCTGTATGTAAATCCCATTTCCTTTAGGCGGTTTCTTACAGTTCGGTCACAGATGTTGACTCCAGTTTCCTCCCATTTGTTCCTCATTTGTTTTGTTGTACATTTTCTGTTTTCAAGGCATATTGCTTTAAGTTTTCTGTCTTGACGCTTTGATGTCTTCCTTGGTCTACCAGTATGCTTGCCTTTAACCACCTTCCCATGTTGTTTGTATTTGGTCCATGTTTTAGACACAGCCGACTGTGAACAACCAACATCTTGTGCAACACTGCGTGATGATTTACCCTCTTTACCTACATACTAACAAGCAAATTTAATCTGATGCAGGTGTTAGTGTTTGTAATGAAAATTTACAGGGCGATTCCATAATTTTTTCCTCAGAATTGAGTGATTCCATAATTTATTCTCTGTGCTTGTTCTATAAATCTAACTGTTACTGGCCACCACAATTATTTTTCTTGATTTCTTTTAGTGTTTCTTAAAGCCAGAAAGTTGCCATTTGAAATGCCTTTAGTTTTTGGCCATGTCTGTGATCTGCTTTTTTTTCTACAACAATAAACAACTGAAGGAACATCCTCAGGGACTGGTGATTCCATAATTTTTGCCAGGGGTTGTATATTCTGCCAGTATTTCAAAGGCTTGTCTAAGTGTTATGCAGCAAACTTTAAACAAGCCTTAACATGCTTTTTCTTCAGCAATGGAGTGCGTGGAGTGTTGAGCGTGCATACATGCCATGGCGGTTGAGTGCATTACATATTGTTTTCTTTGATACAATTGTACCTGCTAATTCCAGGTTTTTCTGAAGCTTTCAACACATGGTCCTTGGCTCTTGGACAATTCTTCTGATAATTCTTTTCACTCCTCTGTCAGAAATCTTGCAAGGAGCACCTGGTCATGGATGGTTTATGGTGAAATTATGTTCTTTCCACTTCCCAATTATGACCCCAACAGTGCTCACTGGAACATTTAAAAGTTCATAAATCCTTCTGTAACCAATGCCATCAGTATGTTTTGCAACAGTAAGGTTGTGAAGGTCTTGAGAGAGCTCTTTGCTTTTACCCATCATGAGATGTTTCTTGTGTGACACCTTGGTAATAAGACACCTTTTTATAGGCCACCAGTTGAGACTGAACCGGCTGATAATAATTTGCACTGACAAGGGGCAGGATTGCTTTCTAATTACTGATAGATTTTACCTGGTGTTTTTGGCTTTCCATGCCTTTTTTCACCTCACTTTCTTCATGTGTTCAATACTTTTTCCCTGTGTCATTCTATTTTATTACGCACTACTTAATTTCTGAATGTACATTTGTTTTAGTTTCTTTGTATGTATGGATTGCATGGGTTGTTACCGATAGACATGGGCCGAACACCCCCCTGTTCAGTTAGCAGCAGGCATAGGCGTGCGCACAGGGTGTGCTGGGTGTGCTGGGCACACCCTAATCACCTAGTGCACATTAACATTATCGCTCTGTGTAGCAGCGGAGAAATGGGAAAGATCTCCCTTTTACCGGCTGTGCCATAAGAGAAGTACTTTCTCTTTCACTGTGCTTGCAGGGAGGTCAATGTGCCAGGGCCATATATACAGTATATAGACACACACACGCATGTGTGTTTGAGCTTTGGGGTGCACACCCTAATGCAATAGGCTGCGCACACCTATGGAAGCAGGACTCCCGGACAGGGGAAATGTTTTAATCTGAACAGCGAACCCCAATGAAGCCTATGGGTGCCGAACAGGAAAAATCAAAAGTGCCCATTTTGAGTGCTTATATGCAAGTAAATGGCCATAAAAGAGGTATGGGGGTCTGGGTACTGCCCTGGGGGACATGCATTAATACAAAAATTGTTTTTAAAACCAATCATTTTTTTAGGAGCAGTGATTTTAATTATGCTTAAAGTGGTTGTTACCACAGAAATGTATTTCACTGCCAGCCCCTCTATTCTAATGAGGCATAACACACAGGGTAAATGTTTTACTAAAACGAAGCTTGTAAATACCATTTTACAGCTATCTTCAGGCCGGACATGTGACTCCCAGCCGGTCTCCTACTCCGATCCAGGGATAATGCGGGAGGGGCCAAGATGTCCCTCTGACATCAGCCAGGGAGATCACGTTGCCGCTCAGCCCCTCCCGCAGTAGACGTAGATCGGAGCAGGAGAAAAAAAGAGTCAAATCCCATTTAAAATGACTCGCGGAGAGAGCGCATGTGTGGGCGGCCAGAGCGGATGCAAGCTTAGACCGCTCCGCACACCCCTGCCACATAGAGCCTCTTTCAGCAGCCCTCCTGTCCCGCTCGTCCCAGCACTATACAGGGTCGGCGGGCACATACAGTGGAGACCCATTTCATGCTCACCCGGACCGCGGGGAGGACCTACGGTGGCATTTTGTACCCGCCTCGTGGGTCTGAAAAAGGATCCAAGATGGCCTCCGGCAATAGCTCCATGCAGACAGGGAAGTGGCAGCAAAAGCCACGGTCACAGAAAAACAAGGGGCAGTCCCCTGGCCATGGATCACACGGTGTGGGCTCCCTCACAGCCATCCAGTCCTCAGGTGAGCAGGCAGATCATCCCTGTCCTTCATCCAGCCCTTTCAGATCCCTTTCACAGGCCTCTATACCATCTCCAGACCATACTTCCCATACCCTATCTGCTCTGGAAAGAGATATGGCAGATATATTTCTCAGCCAGACTAGTGGCTAGGATGTGGAATCTGACAGCCCTGAGAGATCCCCAGCTCATTAACCTGCACCACTACTATACTCTCCAGATACTATACTTCTTGCCCGCTTTGCAGGCATGTTAAAAAGGGAGTTGGGGAAAGCCACCTCTAAATTGACCTCCGACCTGAAGCAAGATTTCCAGGATTTGGGGTGTCGCTTAGACAGCATTGAATCCAAAGTTGATGACACTGTCCAAAGAGTGGCACAAAACACTACCATGATTACCGAACTCCACGGTCGTCTGGAGGAAGCTTACACTAAAATTGACGATCTTGAAAATCGCACCAGGCGGTCTAATTTTTGCATTCGTGGTTTGCCAGAAACAGTTAAAGATATCACCTCTATCACTTTCTCCCTGATGCAATCAGCTGTCCCAGATATTGATGAAACCCACATGGAGATCGAGCACGTTCACAGGGCCCTAATCCCTCTGAAACCTGACGGGTCTCCCCGGGACGTGATTGTGAAGCCTCATTTCTTCAGGGTCAAGGAAGCGGTCATGCGGTATGCCCGGGAACATCCAGACCTGTTGATGGTTATAAAATTCAGATCTTTGCAGACATTTCCCAAGCTACCATTCAAAAAAGAAGAGCGTTTAAACCTTTGCTTTCCTCTCTGGTTCAACATGACATTCGATATCGATGGAACTATCCTTTTCATCTACAATTTACATATAACAACAGGTCATATGCCTTCTCTAAATTTGCCGATGGTGAAAAGATCTTGCTAAAGTTGGGATTCATCTCCCATAATCCCTCGTCTCAGGGCCAATCAAGATCCAGTGGTCCTCCTCCTCCGCTTTCACCTCTTTGGTCTTCCCCATCATCAAGGAAATCCACAACCCAATGCTGAGTTACCTAAAGACTTCCTGATTGATGCCAGATGATTTGCCTTTTTGGTGTGTTTTTTTGTTTCACGGCAGTGGCTTCTCAGTGGTCCTCTTATGGGACATTAGCCGCTGTCTATGTTTGGTTACTACTCTTATATACCATGACCCTGATTTTTTTTTACTCTCCGGGTTACTCTGGTATTATTGACTTTGGGACCTGCTATATTTTTTTTAAGTTATTTGCTATATATCTACTGATTGTTGGTCCATGACAATTGCATGTGGTGTGTGTGTTTTTTTTTTTTTTTTATGTTCAGAAATGTTCAGGAGGGCATCTTACCTGCCATATATTATTTGTGCCAGGAGGGGGCTATGCACTCTCCCAGTTTGTTGGACTCCCCCCATTGATTTTCTTTGGCGGAGACTCCCACATTCCCAGAACCTGTGTAATGGACCATGTGGTTACACTATATTGTGTTTCAGTCGTTCATTTTGTTTATCCATGTTATGCTTCTTGATACTAGGCGTTCCTAAGCCCACGTATCATCTATTTGCTTTTCTTCTTCCCACCTTCTCTTTTTAACCTTTCTTCCTTTTCCTTCCTGAGGGTCAGCCGGAAGTTCTCCTGGATTCCCGAGATACCTATACATTGGCGTTGGTGGGTGAGTTTGTCTGTTACAGTTGTTTTTGTCCTTTGCCATGTCCAAGTTGATTGACCCCACTGGAACCATACGATCTCCATCTAAGCGTATTAGGGTTTTTAATTACTACATCTCGCTAGGTGCTGATATTGTAGCTCTTCAGGAAATGCATTTTTCTTCTTCCTTCACTCCCCACTATATATTTTATATATATATATATATATATATATATATATAAAGACTATCCCGTATGTTATTTTGCTAATGCTACAGAGAAAAATGAGGGGTGGCGCTCTATTTATCGCGATGGCTTTCATTCATTGAAACTAAAATACTGAGGCATAAAGAGGGGCGGTAATTGTTGGTGAAGGGACACTTGGGGGGGGATCTAGTGACATTTTTGGTCTATTATGCCCCCAACACAAACCAGGTGGCTTTTTTCCACTCCTTGCTTCGATCTTTGGCGCTAGAGTTTGAGGGAGATGTGATCTTGGCTGGTGATTGTAATCTAGCGTTAGACCATATATTAGACAAATCCCACTTGTCTCAACTTGAATCTCCTCCTAAACAAAGCCGAAAACTTGCTCAGATGTTACATCACCATGACCTTGTTGATGCTTAGAGGGAGGCCAACCCTACCACTCAAGACTATTCCCACTGTTCTAGAGCTCATAATCGTTATTCATGTATCGATCATGTATTTCTCCTCTAGGGGCTATTACCCAAATTGATTGTGGCTAAGATAATGTCAACGCCCTGGTCTGACCATGACCCTGTGGTACTGACATTTACTAACTTGACAATCAAATTGGCCAAATCTCCCTGGAGGTTAAATCAATCTTTACTCAGTAACGTATCTTACTGCCTAGATATCATTACTCACCTAAAAGCTTACTTTGATATCAATAAAGCAGAGGATACCAATCCAGCCATTAACTGGGCGGCAAACAAAGCTTCTGTACAGGGTTTTTTGATTCAGTTGGCATCCAGACTTAAAAAAGCCTGTGATGAAGTGATCTTAGATCAAAACAATTCATTAATAGCCGGCACTAGCACTAGTACTTTTAAATTACTTTTTTTTCCTTTAGAAATGCAATTTTGCTCCAAGACTGTTATAAACATGGGAAACATGCGCTACTTTACAGGCAAACTATAGCCACCCCCCAGGTACGAAATTTAAAGGAATATTTCACTTTTATTGTTTCACTTTAGGCATTATTAAAATCACTGCTCCCGAAAAAACGGTAGTTTTTAAAACTTTTCTTTGCATTGATACATGTCCCCTGGGACAGGACCCGGGTCCCCAAACACTTTTTATGACAATAACTTGCATATTAACCTTTAAAATTAGCACTTTTGATTTTTCATGTTCGTGTCCCATAGACTTTAACAGTGTTCGCGTGTTCGAACAAATTTTTTGCCTGTTTTTTGCCTGTTCGCATGTTCTGGATGCGAACCGAACAGGGGAGTGTTCGGCCCATCCCCACAGGGGGCAATCTCTCCCAAAACCCCCAAAAAGTTCTTCAGGAATTTTAAAATTTCTATACTAAACTATACACCCCGTCCCAGGGCCACATACCATCTTCTATCAGTGACTTCCTACGTACCTTATCTCTGCCATCTCTCACAGAATCTCTCTATATATCTTTACATAAATCACCTGGCCCTGATGGCCTCCCCAACAATTTTTATGAAAAGTCTTCTGAACAGTTGGCTCCTCATATGGCTCTTTAATTTAATTCCCTGCGAGATGGTAGAGAAGTTTTAGATGAAAATAGAGCTTACATTACCGTCATACCCAAACCAAATAAAGGGCTCTACTGATAGCCTTAACTACTGCCCTATTTCATTGATTAATTGTAATCTCAAAATTCTGACAAAACTTTTAGCTTTATGTCTTTTCTACCTCAATACATCCATAAAGACCTCAGGCTTTATAAACCAACGCCAAACGTTAGACCAGATTCGTCGGTCTATAACACTGATTTCTGCAGTACTTTCTAGATGGGATGCCCCTATGTCTCGGGAACTGTTACTTCTTCCATTGGACCTTCATAAGGCCTTTGATAGCTTGAATAGGGACCAGGGCTGTCCACTTTCCCCATTACTATTTGCGCTAGCAATTGAACCCTTAGCTGTAGCAATTCTATCCCACCCTAAAATACATGGCGTATGTTGTGGACAACAAGAGCATAAATGTTCCCTGTTTGTTGACAAGGTCCTCATGTATGTCACCAATCCTCAAGTTACCCTACCTACACTGCTAACTTTGTTTCATCAATTTTTCCAGCTCTCAGGACTTTCTTTCTTTTTTTTTTAATGTCTTTTTATTAATTTTCAAAAAAAGAAAAAAAAAAAAAGAGAACAAACACTTAAACATACATTGGTCATACATGGTGTTAATGTGATCCTTGCGGGGATCTCACTATTACATTATCATTCATAGACATCAGACATGAAATATAGATTATGATAATAGTTAAAGCGGTACAGTTCACTGGGTCATGCACAGTTGTACATGATATGGTAACACATTATAGATTTATTGTGCACACTCGGCACCCGCTTGGGAGCTATTTTGTGATCAGGATCTACTAGGAGGCCTCCGAAGCAGTGGAGGGATCTGCCAGCTATTTAGACCAGACCTTGTCATATTTGTTGGGGCAGCCTCTGATGTCATATGTGTCTTTATATAGAGGTAAGCTGTTGTTGATTAAATGTTTCCACAGGGAGAGAGGAGGGGGGTTGATTTGCGCCAACTAAGGGCTATGGCTTTGTGGGCAGGAGCAATCCCACCAGCGTGCGTCCCACCACCATAGGTCTAGGGATCTCGGCACTGCCGTCTTGACCTGGGTAGCTGGGTTGGAGATGTCCGGATTGAGCCACCAAGCAGCCATTAATAGCTGGGTGGCTAGATAGTACTTATATAGATCTGGACATGCCAAGCTGCCTTGGGAGGTCAGGTGTATCAGTGTGGTCGAGCTGTATCTAGGGGATTGGGATCCCCATATGAAAGAGGCGAGGAGGCGATGTAGACGTATGAAAAAAGATTTGGGAATCCACTGTGGAGAGTGGCGAAATAAGTATGTGAATTTGCGTAATATTTTCATTTGGAACAAATTAATACGTCCCAACAGTGAAAGAGGCAATGATTCCTATGCTTTCAGCCGTTGCCTAGTCTCCTGAACTACCGGGGACAGGTTTAGGGGTAAGTAGTCAGAAGCCTGCCTGGAGACCACCACCCCTAGGTATTTAAAATTCTTGACCCATTGTAGAGGGATGTCAGTGGGAGCTTTGGCACGGGCCGCAGGGTCTATGGAGAACAGGAGAGATTTTGTCCAGTTAACTCTGAGGCCCGTGAGGAAAAGGAGTTAAGGACCTGCAGGGCTCCATCGAGCGATGGACCCGCATCATTGAGGAAAAGTAGGAGGTCGTCTGTGTACAGGGCGACCCTCTCCTCCAGCCAGCCAACCCACAGCCCCCTAACGTGAGGAGAGGTGCGAAGGGCCTTCGCAAGTGGCTCTATCACGATGGCAAATAAGGCTGGAGAGAGAGGGCAGCCCTGCCGCGTGCCCCTGGACAGCTGGAAGGACCGCGACAGGCCCCCTCCGAGCTTAATGGCCAAGGTGGGGTCACGGTAAAAGACCTTCATCCACTCAATGAAGACCAGGGGGAACCCCATCCTCCGGAGGACCTCCCACTGAAAAGGCCACTCGACCGTGTCGAAGGCCTTTTCAATGTCCAGGGAGGCCACCACCCTATATCCCTATATAGTTTACATCTGTTGCCCTGTTGGCCATGAAACCAGTCTGGTCAGTATCAATGACAGATGGTAGTAGGGGCTATAGTCTTGTGGTTAGTAATTTGGTGTGGATCTTGAAGTCTGTATTAAGTAGGGTGATTGGCCTGTAGGAGGCGCAGGATGTGGGGTCTTTAGACGCTTTATGGATGAGAATGACGTGGGCATGACCCATAGAAGCTGGGAGGGCACCATCAGCCAAACATTGGAAATAAAGCTGGGCCAATTTGGGGGCCAGCAGGTCTCCATGAGTTTTGTAGAACTCAATGGGTAGTCCACCAGGGCCTGGAAACTTCCCCGCGGGGAAGGACCTAATCGCCTTCAGTACCTCCTCCGGGGTAATCGGCCTCACTAGGGATTCTCTCTCCCCATCAGACAACCAGCCAAGTGCCAAGGGGTCCAGCCAGGGTGAGAGGTCCCGTGGCTGGAAGTCCAAGGGTAGCACTGAGGTATAGAGGAAGCTGTAGTACTGGCGGAAGGCCTCTAGTATGTCTGACAGGGAAGAGGTCGATCCACCTGAAGGGGACACCACACCAGGGATCACTGTCAAGGGTTTGTCATGTTGTGCCTCAGTGAGGTGGGGGTGTAGCTCGCGTTTTGCTGCACTGAGGGAGTCAAAGTGTGTGTCAGTGGGGTCGGCAGCATAGATGTCTGATTGGGATTGCGCAGCGGTCTGTAGGGCAGTAGTGGTAGCAGCTTGCTCTCTCCGGATCCCAGCAATAGAAGAGATGAATTGCTCTCTGGTAAAAGCCTTAAAGGCATCCCAGGTCACTGCTGTGGAGGAGGGCCCCGTATTAAGATCCCAGTATTCCGCTAAGCGTGGTGGAATGGTATTTGTCAGGTCAGCATGGGAGATCCAATGGGCCCCCCAGGCGCCAAAGGGACGAGGAACGAGAGGACGGAGAGTGAATAGCAAGCAGTAGGGGGCAGTGATCTGAGAGTCCACTGGGCAAGTATGAGGCGTCTAATACATCTGTCAGCATAGTCTGGGTTGGCAAAGGCGAGATCAATGCGGGAGGAAGTTTTATGTGTATTGGAGAAACAGGAGCATGCTCTGGTCTTGGGATGTTTCCATCTCCACATCTCAGATACACCTAGCACCTCTGCCCATGAGAGCAAGTCAGTAGAGAATTGTTTGGGGAGGTAGGTTTGTCCAGGTCTGGGGTCAGAGTAACAGTCTGGCAGGGCAGTATGGAGCGATTTTCTCTAGAATGGTGAATAAGGTGGAAGAGGAAAAAGGAGGGAGGATGTATACCCCTACCACAATATACCGGACTCCCAAGACAGTGAACACTATTAGCACATATTTACCCTGGGGGTCAGTGTGAACCTGTTCCATCACACGTGGGAAGGTTTAACTGATCAAGATTGTGACCCGTTATGACTAAGGCCTTATAGGCAGCCTCCACCTTCTATATATATCTGTGTAAAAAATATCTGTATACTTACCTATTTGTAGTCTGCTCTGGTCCGGTCACTTGATCCCCTTAATCAGTCACCAGCTGCTGGAGGGCAAAGGAGGGAACGCTGACAATGGTTCGCTCACTGGAGTCTATGAGTGACATCACAGCTCCCAGAGTTCCCAGCCATTGTAGAGTGCTCCCTCCTCTCCCAATCAGCCGCCGCTCGCTGACATGGGATCATGTGACCCAAGTGGACTAAGAACAAGTAAGTATATACATCTTTTTTACACAGGTTATGCAGCATTGATAGCGGGAGGGGGAGCAGACATTTTAAACATAGTGCTAGGCAGAAATTCTACTTTAAGGAGTATTTTGTGAGTACAAGGAGTGCAGCATATGTGTCCAGTGTGTACCATTCTTAGGCTTAGACTATATTTATCCATGTTCCTGTAAGCCAAGCCCAATATCCAGCCACTTCTGGGAGTCTTACTTTTTATTATGACTAAGGCCTTATAGGCTGAAACGCGTCAACTGTTCTTATTTGCGTTTGGTCACTGTGGCTTGTCAATAAATATTATACTTCTTAAGAGCAATCACCGGAGTGCGGATCATCTTTTCCTCATTCACCTACTCAGTCAGCAACTGTGGATCGAGCACGTGGGATCTCTGCTTTCTATGTGATGTATGTGTAGTAGCACTGACTTTTTTGTTTATATTCAAGATTGTGACCCCTCTGGCATATGTGGAATAAGAGGCGTGGAAGGCTCTATGGATCCATGGCTTTTTCAGTACCAGTAGTTTGCTGCCCATAAGGTGCGTTTCCTGTAAAATTACCATATGTGGGGAATGCAATTTGAGGTATTTGAAGAGCACTGCGCTCTTAAATTTAGAATTGAGCCCCCGGACGTTCCAGGACAGCACACTGAAGGCGGGGATGTCATGTCCTGTCATTGTGCGGAGGTTTGATGGGGGAAGAAAGGAGGAGCGAAGCAGGTGTATGTGCACATCTCAGGAGCAGCAGGGAGCCTGTACCAGGTGAAATCATGACCAATGGAAGACCAAATAGACAAACGAACATGAATAGATACATAACTAATAAACAATACCTGTGATGACATCAAGGTGTCAGACCTGCCCTCATCTGATGAGATCCCTAAAAATTGGGAAGTGATCAGATCGGGCCTATACCCAAAACTCAAAAACAGTAAATCCTTAAACTTTAGTTAGCAACAGTTCAGTGTTGTATTCCAACACTTGTAGAAGTTCTTAGGTAGGGGAAGCAGGTTCCAGACAGTAGCACAGTCAATAAAAAGAAAAAAGAAGTAAAAACAAAATCAGTGGTTGCTGCTGGAGCTCCTCAGACAGGGGGAGTGGGCGGTAGTCTAGCCAGCAAAGGACATCGGGCAACCAATTAGGGTAATGGTGGATTGGAGCAGAGAGGAAAGGCCTGGGGACAGATATTGAGTAATACTGTGAGTCAACATGAGACAGGAGGTAGTCCTGTTTAGGGGGTATGTGATACTTAGCTGCTCCTAGCATGTTGCAGTCAACCATGATTCCTTGGCCGTATATTGTTAGCGGGTATCTAGCCGCAGCAGCCTCTGGGGTGTCAAAAAAACACGTGTTGTCGCCATCGATTATCCGCAGCCTGCTGGGATATAATAGGCCAAAGCGTATTCCCTTTCCCCGGAGCCGACGTCTTACATCAGTAAAGGACTTGCGGTGTTGCTGTACTTCCTGAGAGAAACCCAGGAAAAAGAGCAGTCTGGTATTTTCGTATTTAATTTCAGGCATGGCGCGTGCCACCGACAGGATGCGATCCCGATCGCAGTAATTTAACAGCCGCAGCAGGAAGGGGGCGTTGAGGGGCCCCTGGTCTTGGAGGGAGCGGCGGGACCCTGTGGGTTCTTTCCATCACGAAGGTGGGAGGCATGTCACCCAGGCTGAACAGGGTGGACAGTAATTGTTCAGTAAACTCAGTTGGTCTGGGGCCCTCAGCTCTCTCAGGTAATCCAAGTATGCGGATGTTATTCCGCCTAAGGCGGTTCTCAGTGTCTATAGCACGCTCCTGGAGCACTTTCACTTGGAGTTGCAGGGCCCTTACCTCCCTGGAATCTGCTCGGACTGTATCCTCCACCGTAGAGACTCTGTCCTCCACCTCCGTGATGCAGGACCGTAATTTATCCATATCTTGGCAGATGAGACCGACATCTATGGTCAGGAAGTTGATCTTGGTTGTCAGAGCTTAATTGCACGCTGTAATGGCTGTCAGGATCTCCGCTCCTGTGGGGACCACCACCCCCACGACTCCGTGACCACCTGCGTATTCACCACCATCGCAGTAGCGGGCCACTTCGTGGACGAGATGGTCGCCGGTGGGGGGGTTTGAGAAGTCTTCGGACCAGATTTTGAGTAGCGGGACCTAGGGTGACCCATCCAAGGTTTACCCTCTTAGGGAGTCTGTGGGTAGGTATCGGGGTCCGCGGAGCAGGATGGAGGATGCGAAGGTGCTGACACAGGAGAGAAGGTGCTGACACAGAAGCGAAGCTCCAGCGGGACGCGTCCACCCCCTTCACAGGTTATCCACTCCCCCAGCTGCAGTATGATTTATTCTTTCCCCCTCAGGGATGCTGGCAGGAGGGAAGGAAGAAAGAATGGCCGGATCACAGTGCCCAAGCTGGGAGGATGTTGCTGGTTCTGTAGGCCCCAAAATGGCAGCGGGCTGCAGGTATGGGGAGTCTGTCTTCAGGGATCCTCAAGCGGCCCTCCAATGGCACACTCCCGGACTACCCCCTCTAAAGAAGCTGCCCCAGGCAGATGATGATGGGGCTGCCGCTCGTCCCGTGGATCGCGGCACTCGAGCACGGAGGATGTAGGTGGCCTCATAGGCCGCAAGATGGAGGCGGGTCTCGGCTGTGTGGAGACGGCCGCGGGCCGGGTAACAACACCACCGGCCGACAGAGAGCCACAATTTAGCCTGGGGTCGAGGCAGGGGATGCCCAGGGACCTATAGGGCAGATCTGGAGGCTCACCGGGTAGGTCAGTGCAGAGGATGGCAGTAGATTATATCAGGATATGCGGAGCTCCACAGCAGCACATCTTTCTCGGCTCACATCCGGACACCAAAACCAGGGCTTTCTTTAAATACACAGAAAACTATGGCCCTTAATATTTCTCTACCCCCTCGATGGTGTGGACATTACGAACTACCTATAATTTTCAATGGGCATCAAACTCCCTCCCATATTCAGGCATCCAGCTGATGTCTTCGATTACCACTCGGGCTAATTATCCTCCACTCTTTCGTTGACTCCAGGAAGACTTTCAACGATGGGCAGATTATCCCTTATCTTGGTTCGGTAGAATCAACTCTATTTTTTTTTTTACAAATAAGGTTCTTTATTTGAAAGTTATGCATAGTTACAGGATAACCAGAATCGTGATGCAAATGTTAAGTAATTACAAAACATTACAGATAAATAATTGAAAAACCCATATGCAAATTATACTTTGACTTCGGTGCAGATATATATAAATGCTAGTATTACCTGCTCGCCTCTTTAAACTTTGTTATAGTATCATACAGATAATGTTACCGCACTATCACTATTCTAATCAGGCAGAACGTCATCTAGTTCATCACAGGTGGAAGCCTCACTCAACCAGGCATCCCAAATCTTTTCAGGGCATCCCCTGTGGGCATAAATTTCTTTTTTGTAAGGTAGCACAGCGTTAATTGCGGCAACCCATTCCTGAATGGTAGGTGGCATTGCCCTAAGCCATTTCCTTGCAATGAGTAGTCTGGCTATAAACAGTGTTTCTTGTAGAAACACATGATGAAATTTGTCAAAGTCAGGGTTTGGGAACACCCCTAGTATTTAGGGTATAATGTTAGGGGGAAGCCCATTTTGTCATGAATAAACGTAACTATATGGGACCAATAGTCCTGTATCACAGGGCAAGACCATAAGATATGAAAAAATGTTCCGTTAGATCCCACGCATCTAGGGCAAAGTGGGCTGTAATTATCTCTGAACTTGGTTAAATGCGAAGGGGTCAAGTAGGACCTATGCAAAATATATAGTTGTGTGAGACGGTCTGAAATCTTGTGGGATACTTTTTTGCAAGCATCTAGCACTTCTTCCCACTCATCTTCCTCAATCTCACCCACGTCCCTAATCCATCGATCCTTCAACTGATACGCTAGTGCCGCTGCAGTAGGGCGCATAAGGCAGGAGTAAAATGTGGATATCAACTTTTGGGATTCAGAGCCAGTTATCATGTCCAGAATATCCAATTCTTCCAGATTTGGGGGGGATTCACGGAATTGGGTTTGAAGAGTGTGGCGGAGTTGGAGATATCGGAAGTGCGAGGAGTTGGCGAGGCTGAAGTCATCTTTAAGTTGTTGGAACGATTTTAAAATGTCTCCTCTATACATGTCTGCTAGGTAAACCACCCCACTAGTGATCCATAGGTCAAGATCCAGTAAGTGCAGTAACTCGGGTAGGCAAGGATTATCCCACAGCAGTGTCTGTTTATGCGTTGGAGGGAGTTTGAGTTTACGTCCTACTACTGCTCATATCTTACAGTGGTTATATAACAGACCCTTGCGACCTCCAAAATTCCCGGACTCGCCTGGGTCTCTAAGAATAAGCTGAAAGGAGTGTTTATGTGACCGAGTAAAAGGAGAACATATTAAAGCCATATACCGTTCCTTGTCCTCTTTGTCTAGGTAGAAAAAGTGAGACAATTGTGCTGCCAAGTAATATAAGTTGAAATCCGGTAGTGCTGTGCCCCCTAAATCAGTGGGGTTCTTCAGCACTTGCCAGGATAATTTATGACGTGTTTTGCCCAACACAAACGTATTTAAAATGGCTTCTAAGGACTTAAATATCCGCAGGGGTATATATACTGAGGCATGCCATAGGACATATAAAAATGTAGGTAGCAGAATCATTTTTATCAAGTTTATATGGCCCATGACTCCCAGAGGTAATCTGGACTATGTCTGTGTTTTAGACTTTAAAACCGTAAATATTAGCTCTAGATTTAGCCTGATGTAGTCCTCTGAAGAGCGGGTAATTATAATACCTAGGTATTTCATTTCGCTAATGCAAATTAGAGGGGATGAAGCCTGTATCTCCATTGGGGCCCCTATATCTAAAGGAAGGATCTGGGATTTCTCCCAATTGATCCGTAGCCCTGAATAGCTCCCAAATTGTTTTATAATTTCAAGGGCCGTTAGCAGGGATTGTCCCGCGTCTTCTAGATATAGGAGCATATCATCCGCGTATAAGCTAATCGTTTCAGTCAGTTGTCTACAGCTTAAGCCTCTAACCCCTGGGTGTGTACGGAGTGATGTTGCCAGGGGTTCTACTGCCAAGGCATAAAGTAAAGGGGAAAGGGGACAGCCTTGCCATGTGCCCCTAGACAACATGAAAGCTTCAGAAATGTTACCATTGACCAGGATCCTGGCACTCGGAGCCTGATAGAGAAGCTGAATCCATCTAATATATTTAGGCCCGAAACCAAACCTGGCCAGACACTCCCAGAGATAGTCCCACTCCACAGAATCGAATGCTTTAGCGGCGTCCAGGGACACCACCACTCTGGAACCTATCCGGTCATGTTCAGCCTGCAAGTTCATATACAACCTGCGTAGGTTAAATGCTGTGTTTTTTGCAGGCATGAACCCAGTTTTTGTCGGGATGAATAAGATTCAGGATCACCTTGTTTAACCGGAGTGCCAGGACCTTAGCCAAAATTTTTATGTCCAGTTGTAGTAAGGAAATGGGACGGTAAAATTCGGGGAGTGCCGGATCCTTGCCCGGTTTGGGTATGAGTACGAATAATGCCTCGCTCATCGATTTAGGGAGGAAGCCTGACTTAAATATATGTGTAAATAACACATGTAGCTTTGGGGCTAAGATCTCATATGTAGTATAGAATTCTAGGGGGAGACCATCTGACCCAGGAGCTTTAGAGGGAGCAAGGTGAGACATTGCTTTCATAATATCATCTTTGGTGATGGGAGCTTCCAGCATTTCTATTTGAGTAGAGGTCAGCTGAGGGAAATCCGCTATTTCTTGTCTAGAATTACTAGTGGTGGACGAGTATAAGGATGCGTAAAAGGAGCAGAATTCATCAGCCACTTTGTCTGGGTCTCATATCACGGCACCCGTAGCATCTTGCAGGGCGACCACAGTGGGCGGTTTGTATTTCAAGTGTGCCAAATAAGCCAGCAGGCACCCTGCACGCTCCCCATACTCGTACACCTTTTGTTTGGTATAAAATATTTTCCTTTCCGCCCTCTCAAAGTGAAGTCCGTTCACTATACAGGCTTGTAGCTTTACCTGATTTGCTGCCTCAGGAGAAGGGTTTTCTGAAAAAGACTTTTCTACCTGTCATTTTTTGTTCAGCCTGTTGAAGAATATGGTTAGAGGTTCCCTTATATCTAGATATACGGTGGGATAGTAACATATGGGCGTGGGCCTTAAATTACTATCAAGCTGCTCAAATAACTCAGTTTTCCTACACAACGGCCAAGGGATCTCCACCCCTCTGGGTCTCTATAGAAGCTCTTTCGTGCCACCCTTTTGCCATTGGCTCCCTAATGTGGCTTCCGAATCGCCTTCGCCCCCCTATTTTGTGCCCCACCCTATCTCACTCCCTAGCAGTCTGGGATGGAGTGCGACATTGTCAATCCCTGCCAGCCCCACATATCCCGCTAGCCCCCTTGTTCTGTAATCCTGAGTTCTCCCCTGACCTGACTCCACTTTCATTCCAATGGTGGCTTAACAAGGGACTACTTAGGATAGAAGACTAGCTTAATTGGGATCAGCCATATTCTTTGCAATATTTTAAATACACACTACAAATGCCCTCAAGTGAACTGTTTAGGTACAATCAGCTTATTTCATTTGTGCGATCTAAACTTAACCTGTTAGATGGACCTCTTACACTTACAAACTTTGAATTATGTTGTCAAACGAGGGGCCTCCTACGAGGATGGGTATCCACAGTATACGCTACTCTTACTGACCCGGACGCTAAACTCCCTTACATGATACAATGGGAGCGGGACTTGAAAACCACTTTTGAATTATCCGACTGGCAAGATATTGCTTATGCCTTATCCAAAATATCTATTAATACAATACTAATTGAAGATAGTTACAAAACCCTCCTTTGCTGGTATCTGGTCCCAACCAGGGTTGCAAGGATGCATTCGTCTGCATCCCCCATTTGCTTTAGACGTTGTGATCAGATGGGTACAATGTATCATGTTTGGTTGCAGTGCCCTGTTGTCACCAGATTTTGGATTTGAATATTTAACCTGGTGTATTCTGTGACAGGAGTTATTGTCCGTAGATCCCCAGAACCAACGCTTTTTCAAAAGCTTCCTGATGAGGTCCCTAAAAAATAGATGAAGCTAATTATATACATATTTTTAGCAGCCACAATAACTATTGCTAAATATTGGAAGCAGTCGATGGTTCCCCTTGACTACGTGAAGAACAAGCTTAACTGGATCATGGTTAATGATAGACTCACCTGTATCCTTCACGATTCTACTAAGAAATTTGATGTGACATGGGATCCATGGATACGATATATATCTACACCCTAATGCACCTTTGGCTGACCCTCTTTTTCCCTTTTTATTTTTCCTTCCTCTCTTCTCTTTTCTCCTCTTTAATATTTTCTGTCTATCTGATTTCTCTTATAAATGTAAAATGTCTTGATACAGCATACAATTTTATGTTGATGATACTCTTAGGAATATGCACAAGGGTTTTCCCCCTTTTTTACTGGTCTTTTTCCCTTCCCCTTTCCTTACGCTTTTTACCTTTTCCCTGTGGCAGAACTATTCCCAGTAATACAGGTCAACGTAGCTCGTTGCGGCTCTATATAGCCAGTCCCTAGTGAATTGGAAATATACTTCTTGACCTTACTACTAACGATTTGTATTCCATGTTATTTTGTTTTACCAATCTTACTGGTATTTCCACCAAGCACGCTTTATGTCAAGACCTTTCGGTTTAATGTTCAGAAGTTTTATTCTTATGAGAATTTTGATGGAAGGACATTCTGATGCTTATGCTCAGTTTAGCACCCGGCTATTGAAAATTATAAAGAAAAAAATGGTGTGGGTTCCCCCCCAGTACATGCCAGACCTTTCCAGACTGGTATGGATTTGGAAGGGAACCCCACGCCAAATTCTAAAAAAAGAAAATGGTGTGGAATCCCCCCCAAAATCCATACCAGGCCCTTACCTGGGCATGCAGCCTGGCAGGTCAGGAAAGAGGGGGGACGAGCAAGCACCCCCCCCTAAACCATACCAGACCACATGCCCTGCGGGTGGGGAAATGGTCTCTTCCTGACAACTCTGGGCTGTGGTTGTCGGAGTCTGCGGGCAAGGGGGCTTATGGCTTATCAGGATCTGGAAGCCCCTTTAACAAGATACTGCCCCCCCATGTGAATGAGTATCAGGTACATAGTACCCCTACCCATTCACCAAAGAAGTGTCAAAATGTAATTAAAACAAGAGACAAGTTTTTGACAAATACTTTATTAAAAAATAGTGTCCCTTGGTGTAAATCTTTCATCAATCACGCCGCTCCGCCGGCCTGAAAAAAAATTAAATGAATTTATTAAATAAATTACCGTATTTATCAGCGTATAACACGCGCCGGCTTATAACACGCACCCCAAGTTTAGGAGAGAATTTTAAGGAAAAAAACTTTTAGGAGGGAAGTTTAAGGAAAAAAAACTTACATTAAAATGCCCATCAATGCAGCCTCATCAGTGTTCATCTGCAGCCTTGTTAGTGTCATTGCAGCCTTTTCAGTGTCAGTGCAGCCTTGACCCAGTGTCCATTGCAGCCTTGTCAGTGCAGCTTTGCCCCAGTGCAGCCTTGTCAGTGCAGCTTTGCCCCAGTGCAGCCTTCTCAGTGCAGCTTTGCCCCAGTGCAGCCTTGTCAGTGCCAGGGCCGATCCTAGGGTCACAGGCGCCTGGGTGCAGAAATATTTCTGGCACCCCCACATGGGCGTGGTCATCTTACTAACTCCTCCCCTTTACTAATGTTTCTTTGGCAACAACTCCACCTCTCCATCTGTAAGCCCCACCACTTTGCTTTGACAATAACTTGGTTAACGGCTTTGACAAGTCAAAATAAATGTTTAATTTATTGACAATTCTGTGTCAAGTGCATGTAAATCAAAAAGTGTATCAGAAAAAAAAACGTGGGTACAGTGGCTGCGTTTGATGGGCAGTGTCAGCTTTTGATGGGCATGGTGGGCGTTTGATGGGCACAGTGGCTGCGTTTTATGGCTCAGTGGCTGTGTTTGGGCAGTGGCAGCTTTTGATGGGCAGAGTGGCAGTTTTTGATGGGCACAACAGTGGCTGTGTCTGATGGGCACAGTGTCAGCTTTTGATGGGCAGAGTGGCAGTTTTTGATGGGCACAGTGTCAGCTTTTGATGGGCAGAGTGGCAGCTTTTGATGGGCAGAGTGGCAGTTTTTGATGGGCACAACAGTGGCTGTGTCTGATGGGCAGAGTGGCAGCTTTTGATGGGCAGAGTGGCAGTTTTTGATAGGCACAATGGCAGCTTTTGATGGGCAGAGTGGCAGTTTTTGATGGGCAGTGTCAGCTTTTGATGGGCAGAGTGGCAGTTTTTAGAGGGGACAGTGTCAGCTTTTGATGGGCAGAGTGGCAGTTTTTGATGGGCACAGTGTCAGCTTTTGATGGGCAGAGTGGCAGCTTTTGATGGGCAGAGTGGCAGTTTTTGATGGGCACAGTGTCAGCTTTTGATGGGCAGAGTGGCAGCTTTTGATGGGCAGAGTGGCAGTTTTTGATGGGCACAACAGTGGCTGTGTCTGATGGGCACAGTGTCAGCTTTTGATGGGCAGAGTGTCAGCTTTTGATGGGCAGAGTGGCAGCTTTTGATGGGCAGAGTGGCAGCTTTTGATGGGCAGAGTGGCAGCTTTTGATGGGCACAACAGTGGCTGTGTCTGATAGGCACAGTGTCAGCTTTTGATGGGCAGAGTGGCAGCTTTTGATGGGCACAGTGTCAGCTTTTGATGGGCACAGTGGCAGTTTTTGATGGGCACAGTGTCAGCTTTTGATGGGCAGAGAGGCAGTTTTTGATGGGCAGAGTGGCAGTTTTTGATGGGCAGAGTGGCAGCTTTTGATGGGCACAGTGGCAGCTTTTGATGGGCACAACAGTGGCTGTGTCTGATAGGCACAGTGTCAGCTTTTGATGGGCAGAGTGGCAGCTTTTGATGGGCACAGTGTCAGCTTTTGATGGGCAGAGTGGCAGTTTTTGATGGGCACAGTGTCAGCTTTTGATGGGCAGAGAGGCAGTTTTTGATGGGCAGAGTGGCAGCTTTTGATGGGCAGAGTGGCAGCTTTTGATGGGCACAGTGGCAGCTTTTGATGGGCAGAGTGGCAGATTTTGATGGGCAGAGTGGCAGTTTTTGATGGGCAGAGTGGCAGCTTTTGATAGGCAGAGTGGCAGCTTTTAATGGGCAGAGTGGCAGTTTTGATGGGCACAACAGTAGCTGTGTTTGATGGGCAGCACAGACTACTTACTTCCTTCCTTGACCGGCCTGGACGCCTGGTGCAGTGCAGGGACAGGGAGGCAGGCAGCCGCAGATCTGCTCTCTCTGGGAGGATTTCTTCCTGTTCCTTCTGTCTTCTCTTCTCTCGGTCTTCTTCGGACGGTAGACCAGCCAGCCAGGCACTAGTCTAGTCTGCTCCGGCTCTGCTCCCTCTTAGCCACGCTCACGCTGTCTGAGAAGATGGCTGGGGTGGGCGGAGCTCTCAGCTCCGAGCTTCTTTACTAGCCGCGGAGGCGGCGTGCAAAGAATGCTGGGGCGGCCGCGGCGTCCCTGAGTGACGTCACTCTCTGTTCCACAGCTAGACGCCGGCCAAGCGGCCAGCGATTCGAGCTCGGCGCCCCTCTTCTGAAAAGAAATACAGCGCTGGGGTGCGGTGCACCCCGTGCACCCCGGCCAGGATCGTCCCTGGTCAGTGCAGCTTTGCCCCAGTGGTCAGTGTAGCCTTGCCCCCAGTGTCCATGCTTACCGCCGCCGCCGACATATACATAGCTTCATGTAGTTTTAAATATGGCGCCGCGGAGTTCGGAGGCACTCGGCGGAGCTGAACGAACGCTGCCAAGATACACATAGTCGAGTGTATTCGGCTCTTTCAGGCGCCGCTTACAGTCCCGCCCTATGATGGACATAACACAGGTCCAATGGCGGGACTGGGTGTGACTGTGAGCGGCGCCGGAAAGAGCCGAATACACTCGACTATGTGTATCTCGGCCCCGAGCAGTCACTGTGATTTCGGCGGTGCTCGTTCAGCTCCGCTGAGTCCCTCCGAACTCCGCGGCGCCATATTTAAAACGACACGCTATGTGAATGTCGGCGGCGATCACCGCCGATAGATCACAATTAGTGGGGATCGGCGTATAACACGCACCCACTATTTTCCCCTGATTTTAAGGGGAAAAAAGTGCGTGTTATACGCCGATAAATACGGTAATAATTTATTTGATATCTTCCATGTCCCCTTCTACTTAAATGAACTCAAAATAGCCCCAGAGGATTGAAATGCCTCCAAGCAGCAATAAAAACATAACTCATAAAATATATCCCCCATAAAAGAGTCCAAGAGTGCATATCTTGTGTGCAGTACTTCAATGAGCAGCTTGTTTAGATAGGCAACACTGATTGGGCTACAGAGTCTATGTCTCTATGTGCCAGTCTGTGTTGTAAGATGTGAGTAATGTGAGTAATGTGAGTAATGTGAGTAATGTGAGTAAATGACAACAACAAAGGAGCTTTTAGCATGTGGTGGTGTGGCATGGGTTAGGAACCTTCTCACCCAGTCCTTCACTGTAGCGGTGTGAAGCTATTGCCCTGCTGCTCTGGGGGCCCCCTTTCTCGCTATCCTCCCGCAGATTTAGTGGTGCAGATGGCGATGAACGATCTGTCTGCCCGCAGGATCGACTATACTGCCTCTCAGTATGATCATCGATCTGGAAATCCTCTTCTCCACTCTCTGGCTCAGTCTGTTCTGGCAAGTAGTCTCCTGAGTCAGCACTCTCACACACATCATGCCCCTCTCTCCGCCTTCTCCTCTATTCTCCAAGGTTCCCTTGCTTTTGTTTTTATAGGCTCCTGGCCCTTTTGCCCACTTACATTTGATGTGTAGTTTCCTTCCAGCTTATCTGAATGAAGAAGTCCTGCCTGTAGCAAGTTCCAACATTCTTAGCATTGCTGTACTAGTTCCTGTGCCAACTAAACTTCAAAGCACTGCCATCTTGTGGCCATTTTACAATCTCTAATTAGTAACAATTTGTCTTGTTTATCATTATTATTGAAAGCGAAAGTAAACGTAAAAGAAAATCTCAAATTGTGGACTGTCTCCAGAAAAGTAATAGAGGGGAAATATTCCAATGAGGGCACCAGTTCTGCGGATTTGAGACCCCAAGAGATTCCCTTAATTTGCAGGGATTTCCCCTCACATCCTGTTTGGCTATGGGACAGGAAGTGAAGGGAGATCTCCCCAATGGGACAAAGATGGCAAAAGTAAACTTTACAGGGGTTATAACTCTCCCTCACTCTATCCAAAAAATTTTTTAAAAAGTTTTGCCTATAGTTCTACTTGTATTTCCTTTTTTTTTCTTTTCTACAAGCAAACTTTTTTCCTGGTGCCTATCCATGGCAGCATACAAGTGATAGAGCTCCGCCTCTACTCCGCCCTAGTGAATAGCATAAATTAAAGGGCATAGCCCCTCCCCCAACATTCTCCTTTTTTTCCTCATACCTCTTGACTGGTGAAGAGTAGCAGTATGTCCATACCTCTGCAGTTGGCAGTGTCTGCCGGGTTCAGCCTCTCCCGTGCGCAGTCCCTGTTCTTGGGCCGCTATTAGTGCTAATGAGACTGGGAACCCCTTCTGTGGATCTTTTGGGGTCTTGCAGAGTTTCCTCACAGGAACGCAGTCTGCTGAATTTTCCAGAAAAACAAATGCTGGTGAAGACGGTGGGAGGATCAGCTTCTCTTTTTCTTGGTCAGGTCAGATTTTTCTTTTTTTTCTTTCTTCCATGTCTGCATAAAAGTTTAAAGGTTAAAAAAAAAAAAAAAAAATTTGGGTCCCTTTAACCACTTGACCACTGGGCACTTAAACCCCCTTCCTAACCAGACCAATTTTCAGCTTTCGGTGCTCTCACATTTTGAATGACAATTACTCAGTCATACAACACTGTACCCATATGGAATTTTTGTCCTTTTTTCACACAAATAGAGCTTTCTTTTGGTGGTATTTAATCACCATTGGATTTCTTATTTTTTTCGCTATAAAAGAAAAAAGAAAATTCTGTAAAAAAACTAATTTTTCTTTGTTTCTGTTATACAATTTAGCAAATTAGTAATTTTTCTTCATACATTTTGGCCAAAATGTATACTGCTACATATCTTTGGTAAAAATAAGTACAAATTGGTGTATATTATTTGGTCTTTGTGAAAGTTATAGATTCCACAAGCTATGGTGCCAATATCTGAAAATTGATCACACCTGAAGTACTGACGGCCTATCTAATTTCTTGAGACCCTAACATGCCAGAAAAGTACAAATACCCCCCAAATGACCCCTTTTTGGAAAGAAGACATTCCAAGGTATTTAGAAAGATGCATGGTGGAGTTTTTTTTCTTTGCAAAATCAAGTTGTTTTTTTTCTTGTTTTTTTTTCACAAAATTGTCATATTAGCAGGTTATTTCTCACACACAGCATATGCATACCACAAATTACACCCCAAAACACATTCTGCTATTACTCCTGAGTATGGCGATACCACATGTGTGAGACTTTTACACAGCGTGGCCACATACAGAGGCCCAACATACAGGGAGCACCTTCAGGCGTTCTGAAGCACACAGGCCAATCCTGACATTTCTCTCCTACATGTAAAAATCATCATTTATTTGCTAGAAAATTACATAGAACCCGAAAACATTATATATTTTTTTTTAGCAAAGACCCTAGAGAATACAATGGCGGTCGTTGCAACTTTTTATCTCACCCAAAACAGTAAAGTTAGCCCAATGTTTTTGCATAATGTGAAAGATGAAGTTACGCCGAGTAAATAGATACCTAACATGTCACCCTTCAAAATTGCACACGCTCGTAGAATGGCACCAAACGTCGCTACTTAAAAATCCCCATAGGCGACGTTATAACATTTTTTACTGGTTACATGTTTTGAGCTACAGAGGAGGTCTAGGGCCAGAATTATTGCTCTCGCTCTAACGTTCGCAGCTATACCTCACATGTGTGGTTTGAACACCGTTTTCATATGTGGGCGGGACTTATGTATGCGTTCACTTCTGCATGCAAGCACACGGGGACTGGGGCGCTTTAAAAATTATTTTTTTTTATTGTTCAGTTTACTTTATTTATTTTAGTTTGACACTTTTTTCAAAAAAATAAATTTTTTGATCACTTTTATTCCTATTACAAGGAATGTAAACATCCCTTTTATTATGAATATGGCATGACAGGTCTTCTTTACAGTGAGATATGGGGTCAATAAGTCCCCACATCTCATCTCTAGGCTGGGAAGCCTTAAATAAAAAATAAAAAACGATCCTGGCTTCGATCATAGCGGTGAGTCGGTAGAAGCACCGGAGGGCGGCGGGAGGGGGGGGACGTCCCCTCTCGCCTCCCGCAAGAACGATCAAGCAGTGGAACAGCCGCCATGATTGTCCTTATGGTGTAGGGAATCGCTGGCTGAAAAAGCTGATATCTAGCTGCAGGCATCATTCAGATATCCCCACACAAAGTCAAGGACGTCATATGACGGCGGGCGGGAAGTGGTTAAAACGCATTTTGTTTTAACACAAAGTTGTCCATTTATACAATATTTCTAACACATAGCATGTACATACCAAAAATGACACCCCAAAATACATTCTCCTGAGTATGGCAATAGCACGTGTGAGACTTCCACAGCCTGGTCACATACAGAGGCCGAGTACAGCCGAGTATGGCTGAGCATGGCCGAGCATGGCCGAGTATGGCCGAGTATGGCCGAGCATGGCCGAGCATGGCTGGGTATGGCTGAGTATGGCAGGGTATTGCTGGGTATCGCCGAGTACGACTGGTTATGGCAGAGTATGGCTGGGTGTCACCGAGTATTGCAGAGTATGGCTGGGTATTGCAGAGTATGACTGGGCATTGCAGAGTATGGCTGGGTATGGCAGAGTATGGCAGGGTATGGCAGGGTATGGCAGGGTATGGCAGAGTATTGCAGAGTATTGCAGGGTATGGCAGGGTATTGCAGAGTATTGAAGGGTATTGCAGAGTATGGCAGGGTATGGCAGGATATTGCAGAGTATTGCGGGGTATTGTAGAGTATTGCGGGGTATTGCAGGGTATTGCAGAGTATTGCAGGGTATTGCAGGGTATTGCAGAGTATTGCAGGGTATTACTGAGTATGGCTGAGCATGGAGGGATGGCTGAGCATGGATGGCTGGATGTGACTGCAATTGTCACAGAGCAGCGCTGTGGGCACTACAGATCCAGCCCACAGCGCTGCTGCCATCCGATCTCTCCCCCTCTTCTCTCACACTGTACCGATTGGTACACAGATAGGAGAGAGGAACCGGCATCTTGTCATTTGACAGAGCGTTACGGTGGTAAACGGCCGCTATCAGCGGCCATTTATCGTGATCCGTGTTGTCATGGATGTTCTCAGGTACGCACCCCAGGGGGCGCGCGAGAGCGGGATTCTGGGAGGACGTCACTGTATGCCCTCCCAGAGTTATGCAACCGCCCTGTAGACGTCATTTGGCTATGGCCCGGTTGGCAAGTGGTTAAGCCGTTTATTCCCATTGTGAAGGAATGTAATGTAGATAATAATAATCAGAAAATGTCTATTTTCTTATGTGTATACATGTTTATTATACAACTCCTTACTTATTATATAGTATACAGATTAGCTCTGTTTCTTGATTCTGAAAATGGCGGCTACCCCCTGCTTCCCACACATTAGAACAGTGGTTCTCAACTCCAGTCCTCAGGACCCACCAACAGGCCAGGTTTGCAAGATAGCTGAAATACATCACAGGTAATATCATTTGCTGCTCAGTGATTGCAGTATTCTAGTCTGCAACTCCCCAAGGTAATACTTAAAATCTGGCCTGTTGGTGGGTCCCGAGGACTGGAGTTGAGAACCACTGCATTAGAAGAATGCGGAAGAGAAGAGAATCAGCTTCAAGCATCAAGTTTCGTTATTTTGTCTTGTATTTCAACCAATGAGATGTACCTATTAGACTAACATAGCAATGACGTGTCTTTGTGTATAAAACATTTGCACCGCCCTGAAATAAACCAGAAGTGTAAGAAGTAACCGAGCTGAACATGTGTCAGAGTGTTTGCTTCTAGAATGCATGCATGTACACACTTTTTAATTAGAAACAGCAGCAGATAACCTTGAGCTCGATTGAATCGGGCGTTTTATCCCCTCACCTGTATAGGTCTCAGGATAGTTTTTTGAGTCTCTAGTATTTTCTTTTCCCCTCAGGGATTTGTTACCTTACCGTGGCCTCGGTTTTCCTTCTTCCCGTTCCACCGTACGGGTGGGGGAGAGAGAGAGGATAGCTGAGCCGAGCAGCGGAGAGGGGACGGTGACTTCCTCCCTGTGTGGAAGCCACAGCAAGTTT
This sequence comes from Aquarana catesbeiana, assembly GCA_037953035.1. Lineage (NCBI taxonomy): Eukaryota > Metazoa > Chordata > Amphibia > Anura > Ranidae > Aquarana > Aquarana catesbeiana. The sequence goes on from JBBHAA010000108.1 coordinate 933,678, forward strand.
CAGGAACTCGGAAAGATTATTCATAATTCCATGGGGCAAGAATAGAGGAAAGGAAGCTTCCACCAGAACCTTGGTATCCTGAGTTGTCAAGTTAATTCAGAAAGCTTACAGGGTGAAAAACTTGGCTCAGGGTGAAAAACCTCCGGCTCAGGTAAATGCTCATTCAACAAGAGCAGTATCCGCTTCTTGGGCAGCGAGGGCAAATGTTTCTTTGGAAGCAGTATGCTGGGCTGCCACTTGGTCTTCTCGACACACATTCCTTAAACATTATCGCGTTGATCCCGGAGCTCTTACGACAGTAGAGTTCGGGAGAAGAGCACTTCGTGCTGCCATGTCTGTGCCTAATAAAAAAATTTTCGTTAAAGCATTAAACCCACCCGTGTGAGCTAGTTATTTATCACATGTATGCTGCCATGGAGGCACCAGGAAAACGGAAAATTGTATCATACTTACTGTAATTTTCCTTTCCTGGTGCCTATCCATGGCAGCATAAACTCCCACCCTCGGTTTCCTATATTACGAAGAATGATGGAGGAGGGGCTATGCCCTTTAATTTATGCTGTTCACTACTCCTGAAGGCGGAGTAGAGGCGGAGCTCTATCACAATGTATGCTGCCATGGATAGGCACCAGGAAAGGAAAATTACGGTAAGTATGATACAATTTTCCGTTTTCCTGGTGCCTCCATGGCAGCATACATGTGATAAATAACTAGCTCACACGGGTGGGTTTTTTACATTTTTTGTGGTCCATAAAGATTGAAAACCTTGATATGGACAGTAAAAACAAAAATCAGCAGTGGTTTTTACCCTTTATCACTTAACATTAGGGATCTTCTGTATATATACTGTATATACTGTATACTGTAAGCCTCGTAATTTTAGATATCTATGAATGTTTCTACCATTAAGAGTCTTGTCACTCCATAAAGTGCTGCACTGCACTGAACAGCCCTATCCAACACAGTCCACATGCTCATTTCACAGCACTATGACATGCACTATGTTTTTTCACCACAGCCTTTTGCGACACACTGCGTGCATCACAATACACTATAATGAATGAAGATGAAAGAAATGTAATTTAGAATTTATAGTTGCAAGGTTAACAGTGCGATTTCTTGGAAAGACACGTTGCCATTTTTCCTTTCACAGCATTAACTTTGCTGGTGAGAAAGGATCCTAACTTGTAATAACCTTTATTTTCTGCAATTGTTTCAATGCTAGAATAATGTTTTTTTCTCACTTTTTTTTAGACATAACATACTTACATACAGTCAGGTCCATAAATATTGGAACATCGACACAATTTTAATCTGTTTGGCTCTATACACCACCACAATGGATTTGAAATGAAACGAACAAGATGTGCTTTAACTGCAGACTTTCAGCTTTAATTTGAGGGTATTTACATCCAAATCAGGTAAATGGTGTAGGAATTACAACAGTTTGTATATGTGCCTCCCACTTTTTTAAGGGACCAAAAGTAATGGGACAATTGGCTGCTCAGCTGTTCCATGACCAGGTGTGTGTTATTCCCTCATTATCCCATTTACAAGGAGCAGATAAAAGGTCCAGAGTTCATTTCAAGTGTGCTATTTGCATTTGGAATCTGTTGCTGTCAACTCTCAATATGAGATCCAAAGAGCTGTCACTATCAGTGAAGCAAGCCATCATTAGGCTGAAAAAACAAAGTAAACCCATCAGAGAGATAGCAAAAACATTAGGTGTGGCAAAATCAACTGTTTGGAACATCCTTAAAAAGAAAGAATGCGGCGGTGAGCTCAGCAACACCAAAAGACCCGGAAGACCAAGGAAAACAACTGTGGTGGATGACTAAAGAATTCTTTCCCTGGTGAAGAAAACACCCTTCACAACAGTTGGCCAGATCAAGAACACTCTCCAGGAGGTAGGTGTATGTGTGTCAGCAAGTCAACAATCAAGAGAAGACTTCACCAGAGTGGTAAACCATTGGTGAGCCTCAAAAACAGGAAGGCCAGATTAGAGTTTGCCAAACAACATTTAAAAAAGCCTTCACAATTCTGGAACAACATCCTATGGACAGATGAGTCCAAGATCAACTTGTACCAGAGTGATGGGAAGAGAAGAGTATGGAGAAGGAAAGGAACTGCTCATGATCCAAAGCATACCACCTCATCAGTGAAGCATGGTGGTGGTAGTGTCATGGCGTGGGCATGTATGGCTGCCAATGGAACTGGTTCTCTTGTATTTATTGATGATGTGACTGCTGACAAAAGCAGCAGGATGAATTCTGAAGTGTTTTGGGCAATATTATCTGCTCATATTCAGCAAAATGCTTCAGAACTCATTGGATGGCGCTTCACAGTGCAGATGGACAATGACCCGAAGCATACTGCGAAAGCAACCAAAGAGTTTTTTAAGGGAAAGTAGTGAAATGTTATGCAATGGCCAAGTCAATCACCTGATCTGAATCCGATTGAGCATGCATTTCACTTGCTGAAGACAAAACTGAAGGGAAAATGCCCCAAGAACAAGCAGGAACTGAAGACAGTTGCAGTAGAGGCCTGGCAGAGCATCACCAGGGATGAAACCCAGCGTCTGGTGGTGTCTATGCGTTCCAGACTTTAGGCTGTAATTGACTGCAAAGGATTTGCAACCAAGTTTTAAAAAGTGAAAGTTTGATGGATGATTGTTAATCTGTCCCATTACTTTTGGTCCCTTAAAAAGTGGGAGGCACATATACAAACTGTTGTAATTCCTACACCGTTCACCTGATTTGGATGTAAATACCCTCATATTAAAGCTGAAAGTCTGCAGTTAAAGCACATCTTTTTCGTTTCATTTCAAATCCATTGTGGTGGTGTATAGAGCCAAAAAGATTAGAATCGTGTCGATGTCCCAATATTTATGGACTGGATAAATCAAGCAAGTAAAAATCATTTGACTATACAAGCATATCACCATTTTTTTTTCTGAAAGGATAGGTTCACCTTTGTACACTTTTTTACTCTTTTCTAAATTCCAGCTCCCCTATATACCAATATAGCATTTATGTACTGTTTTGCAAAAATATAAAAGCTTTCCATTAAATCTACAGTCACTTACTTTTCTTCTGCTCATCCATGTTTCCAAACGTGTCCATTTGTAATGTCTTTCTTCCTAATCAGACTTTAGGTCATGACACAGGAAGGAGTTGACCAGCTGACCTCATTAGCAGACACCCTGCATCATCCACCCAACCACTCCCAGGTGCATGTTTTTTAAATGAAATGCAATCAATCAGTGATCACCCTTCTCACTAAATACACAGACATCAATTTTTTTTACCTACCTTAATTTTAATCTTGCATTGATCGTTCATTTGGCATTTTGAAGTGTGCAGGACATGAGAGATGAGCGATGAGATAACAGCCTGTGTGGATAGAGCTGTAGTATTGAAAACAGGAGTGTGCCTTGAGTTCTGTAAAATTCACCATGCACTATAAAATCTGATTGTACAATCTCCTTTAGCTCTACCATCAACTATGTAGTGTAAGGGCCTGCCTGATTGTATACAGAGTGATTGGCTAGATCGGTGTTTCCTCCTATTATATACATTTGGTAAATCTAAAGGAGGTTGTACAATCAGATTGTACAGTGTATGGCCAATTTTATACACCTAAAATTACTAGTTGTGCATTCAGTGCCATTAATTGTTAACGACACACCAAACACAGAAGCAAACACACATTTTGCCATGTGAAAAAACAAGGGGCAAATGCTGCAAAACACAAACCACAAAACGCCAAAATGTCCCATTAACCACATGTAGTGCATCCCATTGAAATCAACAGGCTGCCCTATGTGTGTCACAGGAAAAACAAGACACAAAACATTCGCTTCCACTATGCTAGATGTGAATGGGGCCTGAAAGTGAAATCGATGCGTTTACACAAGAGCAACGAGGCTCCATTCACATCTGTGCATTTCCTTGCATTTCAGAAATGCACTGCATCAAAAATTGCAGTAAAAAATGCACCAAGCTCCACTCTAAAAAAGTTCTGAAGCTTCTTTGGGATGATTGCTGTGTGTAGGGCATTCCATTCAGGTGGATGGGCTGCCCCATGTGTGATGAGTGAAAATGCTCAAACGCCTCCCCGCCTCGCTTAAAAAGTAAAAATACATGTGGGAATGTGAATTCCTGCTATGCAGAGAGGTGAACGGGGCTTAACAGCTGAGTGTTTCTGTCCACTCCCTCCTGTGTACTTGTATAAAGATGGCCATACACTATGCAATCTGATTGTATATTGTGTATTTAGTGAGAAGGGTGATCAATGATTGATTCCATCTCATATAAAAAGTGCACCAGGGAGTGGTTGGGTGGATGATGCAGGGTGTGTGCTAATGAGGGTAATGAGGTCAGCTGGTCAACTCCTTCCTGTGTCATGACCTAAAGTCTAATCAGGAAGAAAGACATTACAAATAGATACGTCTGGAAACATGGATGAGCACAAGAAAAGTAAGTGACTGAAGATTTAATGAAAAGCTTTGATATTTTTGCAAAAAAAAGTACATGAATACTATATTGGTGCATAGGGAAGCTGGAATTTAGAAAAAAAAAAGTGTACAAAGGTGAACTTATCCTTTAACTGCTTCCCGACTGCCACACGCAGATATACTGTGGCAGAAGGGCATGTACAGGCAGATTAATGTGCCCGTACGTTGCCCTTTAAGAGGCGGCTTGTGGGCACGCGCGCCCTTACGAGAGCTCCGTGACCATGATCGCGGGTCCCGCGGACCCAATGTCCGCGGGGATACCCGCAATCGTCTCACGGTGAGGAAGAACGGGGAGATGCTAATGTAAACAAGCATCTCCCCGTTCTGCCTATTGACACTGTCACTGATCTCTGTTCCCTGTGATCGGGAGCGGCGATCAGTGTAGTGTTACACACAGCCCCTCCTCCTCACAGTTAGAAACACTCCCTAGGACACACTTAACCCCTACAGTGCAAATTGTCCGATGTGTCTGCCATAATGTCGCAGTCACGATAAAAATCACTGATCGCCGCCATTACTAATAAAAAAAAAACTATCAATAAAAATGCCATAAAACTATCCCCTATTTTGTAGACGCTATAACTTTTGCGCAAACCAATCAATAAACGCTTATTGAGATTTTTTTTTACCAAAAATATGTAGAAGAATACGTATCAGCCAAAACTGAGGAAAAAAAATGTTTTTTATATATTTTTTGTGAATATTTATTATAGCAAAAAGTAAAAAATAATGCGATTTTTTCAAAATTGTCGCAATTTTTTTGTTTAAAAAATAAAAACCGCAGAGGTGATCAAACACCACCAAAAGAAAGCTCTATTTGTGGGAAAAAAAGGACGTAAATTTTGTTTGGGAGCCACGTCGCACGACCACGCAATTGTCAGTTAAAGCGACGCAGTGCCGAATCGCAAAAAGTGCTCTGGTCAAGAAGAGGGTAAATGTACTCCAAATCTGGTGCAGCTGTGTATGGTAGCCAATCAGCTTTTAACTCCAGCTTGTTTAATTAAGCGTTTGCAATAAAACATGGAAGCTGATTGGTTTCTATGCAGAGCAGCACCAGATTTTGCACCATACAGTTTTAGTAAATAACCCCCTAAGTACCGTACTTACAGTATTTAAGTGATAATATAGATGAAAAACAGGTATATTTTTTTATTTAGCACCTGTAATGGTTTTATTAGCAGATATATAGTAGGTGGAGGCTGCTGACAACAATGAATCTGAGACACTTTGCATAGAAAGGTGTGGTTTATATACGGAATATAACTATGAGATTGAGAAGGATTCAACTAAACTCCGTTCTGTCAAAGTGAACAAAAAAGCCTGGATCAACCAATTAATTTTATCAATAAATGGCCACTTTAGCGGGTGAGAATAAACCAATCATACAGACCTAAGCCTGGATGCAGTTCAGGTTGCCCTTATTTGCATATAAGGAAAAACAAAGAGAAAAGATTTCTCTAAAGAGGGTCAACAGAGAACACTAATGTAAATACAAAACCAGCTTTATTAATTACCAAAAGATAATGTACCAAATTGAAATACAAAAAGTGAAAAAGAGCAATATGGACAGACGATTACCACAAACCAATTAAAAGTTGGACAACGTTGTCATCATTCAAACATCTACCCTATGTAATGGGGTATGGTAATATTGAAGAAGTCCAGCCCAGTTGGAATAGCAATTAGTTGTAGGGAATAATCCTAAAGTAGAGTATCCAATAAGACAAGGACAGTTCTTATACCGATGGTATATTTGTGGTATAGTTGCGATGTAAGTGGGTGAACGATCTGGCCGTAAAATAAATTGTACTGATGTTTAACACAGATGGATCGATCTCATAAAAGGTCAGTTCACAAGGAAGTTGTATAAACCACAGCTGATAAACAGATTGCAAATCAGACCATTTCTAGGTTTCAGCAAGGGAAATTGTAGATTCATCTACATAGGCAGCAAGATAAATGTCCGTGGAGACAACAATAGAGAAATGCAAAGAAAACTGACATACGTTTTGAGAGTGCTAAGTGGAATAGGAGGATCTCACCAACCGCACTGTATCCGTCGTCAGATTGTAGTAATCCTTTGTTCTTGAGTCTCTATGTGGACAAATGCCGCTTTATGGCTCAGATGAAATATAGATTGATAAGGAGCCGTCCCTCGCTGTGGAGCCGCTATAAGACCATTGCCTCAGTATGGTGCATGGCTGCAGGGGGAAACTGACATCAGCTGTTGAATCTGTGTAAGGACAAGCCAGATCGAATTGCGCGCGGCTCCCAAAGATGTTCTGACGTCACACCGTTGATGCGTTTCACCAGTCAATGGACGCTGGTTTCTTCAGAGCCTGGTTTACTGTCATCCAGGAAGCCACAATAACGGCGCCTCTTGGTGGTAATGTAATTTTGTTCTGTGGTCGTAGTGGTGGCTCTGTAGCTGGTAGCCTGGGTATATCAGGTACCTGGTAGTGCTCATAAAGGTATAACAGGTAGTAATGGAGCCAATAATCATAATATAAAACCTCCAGGAACCTCTGAACGTTTTGCTGGATCCATCCAAGGAGGCTCAAGTGTTTTGTCTATCAGTAATGTACAGGCTGCAAATGAAGGGGATTATTACTGTGTTCTACACACTGGTAGTGGGTACACAATGCTACAAATTCAAACACAGTGAGACAATAATATATACTTCCTCTTTTGGTCCTAGTACATGCTTAGTTAAATAGCTAAGGAATAATAATCAAATATATTGTAGCGCCCACCTGTTTGGGTGAGTGCTACAATAGAGAGATAGGTGTTATAATAGGCCAAAATTGCCAGAATTTCACCCTGCGGAGTAATCTGGTGGGGTTTTATTGGCATTGGAGGTTTACTAGAGTAGAGGAGGGTGTGACTCCCTGCACTCTGCTTGGACAGTTTCCTTTGTTTTCTGGGGTTTGGCCTGGAAGATGGGAGGAATACAAGTAAGAGTGACAGGTAGCTTCTGGAAGACGCCTCTGGACCAATCAATAATTTGTTGGGACAGAGGCAGGACTTCTATAAAAGGCCTATTCACATGTTTCCTGGGGTGATCGGTTGGTTGGTTGGTCTGTCTGGTGGAGGATGTAGGATCCAAGAGGTTTTCGTGGGTGCTCTCCCCTTCAGGGGAGAGGAACATGCTCCCTGGTGTGGTTCTGTATGGGAGGAGAAGAGATCCAGGAGTGAGGATGTAGCCACTGGTACAGCGTTGGTGCTCTCTCCTTCGGGAGGAGAGGGAAAGCAAGTTATGCAGATGGAGGAGAAACTGCAGGACATTTTTCTTAACCGTTGCCAATACTGACATACAAGGACTGGGAGAGGATTTTCTATGTGTGACATGGATCATCACTCGGAAACACAAGTGAGTGTAACCCAGGGGGAAACAGCACTTCTGAGAGACTTTATAGGGATTAGTGTGCGGGTTCAGGAGAACAGAGCTGGGCCCTAGAGAACTAATACCCTGGAGGAATCCGAAAGTCACCTCCTGAATGTTATTCAGAGTATCGTTCATGGAGTTAGAATCAGAAGTACTGTAAAGTCAGGAAGTGGTGGCTAACAGGAAGAAGGAAAGATGCATTGTACTATGGGAACTTATGCAAGATGGAAGTTTACTAATAGGGGTTTCTTACAATCTGGATGTAACAGAGTATTGTTCATCATTCAACCGCACTGGAAGTCATTCAGAGTGACTTTCCAGTACAGGGCAGCATTTCATATGGAATCCGCAATAAAGTTGTACATAGTTTACTTTCAATGACTGTCTGCGTGTTCTATTTGGTTGGGGAAAAAGGGGTAATGGAACAAGCTCCAGGGTAGAAAGAACTTTTAGCCGCTCCTACGGGAGTAGGGCGCTACATGGAGGTCCCACCGAGATTATTACTATCATGTGAGCCTGTTACCCCTAACAACCTTGCAGACAGTCCCAGCAGTACAGTGACTGTATTCCGGATAGTCCCAGGGGACCATCGCAGATGGCACCTACGCCATAATACAGAGATGCCGGACATGGGTACATCACCAGCATCGCCACTGTTGCTACAAATTTGCCTGCTGCACAGTCGGGAATGTGATGGAGGAGAGGCTATCTCTTTTACAGTTTGGGGTACCCCAAGGAACATTTCTACTGTGTAAAAGTCAGTTAGCTGTGGTAACCTGCAGTTCCAAATAGCCTGCCACCAGGTGTCGCTGTGGCGTGGCCATCAAGTGTAGAGTTACAGTTCCTCGCACGCTGAGCCAACAAGCTGAGGGGCGGATCCAGAGTACGCCAGCCATGCAGCAGACTGATCAGCAGGACCAAGTCCTCATGGGCACTGGCATCCGCCTGGAGCTCACCGGAGGACTGGCGCTTGGAGTGGTAGAGGGCATGGAGCAGCTCTGCATGCTATGCCCTGCATGTCAGAAACCCACAGTAGGAGTCCGTGCCTGGGCCCGCTGTGGACACTGCGGAGCACAGCTTACACGCCTGGGACCTGTGCAACAGGAGGTCTGGTACTACCATGCCAGTCCCACAACCGGACTTTGTAAGCCTCAAATACAGATGACCGGAGTGGCCGGAGAGGGCCGAGAGCCGTCTGTGTTCGCAGCAGCAGCAAAGGAGTTCCAGCCTGTTTCCAAGGAATCAGATGTGCCGGAGGTTCAGGTAGGACCTGATGGGGAGGCCTGTGGTTTGGTCGGGGCTCCAGGGGTTGCTGAATTAGTTGAGCAGGCCCCAAGATGTTCCCCTGAAATGCCAACCATTGAGAATAAGCCCCTTATTGAACCAGTCCAGAGGGAGCCATGTGAAGGAGATGGTGATATCTCGGGTGAGCAGGACAGGGGAGATAAGGGCCGGGCCATAGACTGGGGGTCACCAGAGATGCTGGACAGGTGTGGATCTGTCAAACGCCTGTTTGAGTGGTCATCCCCACAAGAAGGCAGTTCTAGTGAAGATGAAGTGTTCCTGGAGAGCTTCACATCCTTAGAGGCTTCCACAGGAGTTACAAGGGACACAGCCATTTTCATCAAACCTTCTATACCCCCCATTAGACTTTCTTCTAAAATTCAAAGGACACCCTCTTTTGCCTCTTCCTCATTCCAGCAGAGGGCTGTCAGGGCCCCGGATGCATGTGTTCTGCCTGGGAGGGGAAAACCAAAGTAACTACCCTGTTTATCTAGGTTCCAGAAGGATGTATAGAGGAATGTGGCACAAGAATGGGGGTATGAATATCCCTATGTTCCGGACTCGATCATGACTGTTGTTGAAGATTCCAGAGAGGAATGGGAAAGAGAGCTAGTGTGGGACTAACTGCATGTGCCCAAACCGCAGCGCACCCCAGACAGTGAAGTATGGATCTGTTTTCAGGACATCTTCAGAGAATGGAAGCTGGGGAGGGCTATCTATAAGGACAGGGTCTTAGTCCTTAATGCGGGTCAGCACACTCGCAGCTTTTCAATTTCAGTGAAGGGGACAGGGGATTCCCGGAAGAGACTGCCTGATCCCCGCTCGCTATTATTTGTGAACAGGACTCTGGCGTAGGAGCTGCCACAAAAATATACTTTGAGTTTGTCTACCCAATGACTACAAGTGAGTAGCTGGGCTAGGGTGGGTTTTCTCAAAAGACTACCAATACAGGGTAACAGCTACAGTGCCTACTTGGCCAGTAAGGACACTTTTTCTGCTGCTGTCATGTCACTTTGTAGTTTTGTTATATTCAAAAGTTTTATGAACTCCCTGTTGGAGTCATCCAGAAAGTGTTTGTGTTTTTGGACTTGAAAAGTGTATACCTGGCATGACCATACAGGCTCTGTTTTGCAGGAGTCCTTTTGACTTCTTTTGAGGGAACAGCAGTCCTGGTGGTATTACACATGCCAAGTAAAAAAATGTATGAATCTGTAAGATAGAGTAAAGACTAGGGTGTATTTTCATGTTTTCCAGGTACTTCAAGACGGCTGTCTGCATGTAAATACCTGCAGTGATAGGGACTCGTAAGATAGGAAATGTGATTATGATTGAATATATGATTTGTTTTAAATTTTCCTTATATGCTTTGCACACAACACTTCAGTTTGGAAAAAAAAAAAGTTAGTTAGAACGACTGTTTCCAGGTTGGGGAAAAGGTTTTCCTACAACTTTGGACAGTTGTGATTTAAGGGGGGGGGGGGTATATGTAGCGCCCACCTGTTTGGGTGAGTGCTACAATAGAGAGATAGGTGTTATAATAGGCCAAAATTGCCAGAATTTCACCCTGCAGTGTAATCTGGTGGGGTTTGATTGGCATGGGAGGTTTACTAGAGTAGAGGAGGGTGTGACCCCCCCTGCACTTGGACAGTTTTCTTTTTTTTCTGGGGTTTGGCCTGGAAGATGGGAGGAATACAAGTCAGAGTGACAGGTAGCTTCTGGAAGACTCCTCTGAACCAATCATTAATTTGTTGGGACAGAGGCAGGACTTCTATAAAAGGCCTGGTCACATGTTTCCTGGGGTGATCGGTTGGTTGGTTGGTCTGTCTGGTGGAGGATGTAGGATCCAAGAGGTTTTCGTGGGTGCTCTCCCCTTCGGGGGAGAGGAACATGCTCCCTGGTGTGGTTCTGTATGGGAGGAGAAGAGATCCAGGAGTGAGGATGTAGCCACTGGTACAGCGTTGGTGCTCTCCCCTTTGGGAGGAGAGGGAAAGCAAGTTATGCGGATGGAGGAGAAACTGCAGGACATTCTTCTTAACCGTTGCCAATACTGACATACAAGGACTGGGAGAGGATTTTCTATGTGTGACATGGATCATCACTCGGAAACACAAGTGAGTGTAACCCAGGGGGAAACAGCACTTCTGAGAGACTTTATAGGGGTTAGTGTGCGGGTTCAGGAGAACAGAGCTGGGCCCTAGAGAACTAATACCCTGGAGGAATCCGAAAGTCACCTCCTGAATGTTAAAAAGAGTATCGTTCATGGAGTTAGAATCAGAAGTACTGTAAAGTCAGGAAGTGGTGGCTAACAGGAAGAAGGAAAGATGCATTGCACTATGGGAACTTATGCAAGATGGAAGTTTACTAATAGGGGCTTCTTACAATCTGGATGTAACAGAGTATTGTTCATCATTCAACCGCACTGGAAGTCATTCAGAGTGACTATCCAGTACAGTGCAGCATTTCATATGGAAACCGCAATAAAGTTGTAAATAGTTTACTTTCAATGACTGTCTGCGTGTTCTATTTGGTTGGGGAAAAAGGGGTAATGGAACAAGCTCCAGGGTAGAACGATCTTTTAGTCGCTCCTACGGGAGTAGGGCGCTACAATATGTTTAGCAATAACACAAAATATTCCTTTCACTGGTCTGACTGCAGTTTGGTCCAAACAAAATAATACAGGAGTGGGGACTGAATTTTTTAGCAGGGTATCTACCCAATACAATAAATAAGGTTCTGGCTAGAATTGGGCTATATGTTTGAGGTCATCTTCATCAAATACCCACTACAATGCCATACATTACTGTATATCAGGGGTGTAACTAGGGTTGTTAAAGACCTGGGGCACACTTATACAGCAATAATGCAACAACAGTATCATAATAACTGCCTGTCGAGTTATTTTCTGTACCTGTGTCCCATTGGGGAGATTTCTCTTTATTTCCTGTCCCTTGGTCACAAAAAGAAATGAGAGGAAATCTCACCAACGTGAAAAGATCTCTGGTATTCAGCAGGATCACTAGAACTAGTGTTCTGATGGGAAAATTTCCCCTCTATTTCTGTTCTTGTCACTATTCAAAATTTGGGATTTTCTTCCACTTTTGGTGATAATGGTCACTAGAGCAAATAGAGAGGATGGAACTTCATAATGAGGGAACAAACACCAGTAAAAACCTGACAGGTGTTCTAATCCTTTACCGTTCTCAAATATTATAATATTATTATACTGTATTTATCGGCGTATAACACGCACTTTTTTCCCCTTAAAATCAGGGGAAAGTCGCAGGTGCGTGTTACACGCCGATACCCTGTGATCCCGAGCTGTCAAAATTTCAAAATCGCCGACCGCGATTTGAAAATGGCGCCGCCGGCGCCGAAATACACAGAGCCGGTCCTCGGCTCTTTCCGGCGGCTCTCGTTTACTTTCGGCTCCACTCGTAGTCCCGAGCGGAGCTATCCGAACCTACTCGGATAGCTCCGCTCGGGACTACGAGTGGAGCCGAAAGTGAACGAGAGCCGCCGGAAAGAGCCGAGGACCGGCTCTGTGTATTTCGGCGCCGGCGGCGCCATTTTCAAATCGCAGTCGGCGATTTTGAAGCCCAGGAAGCAGGGACAGGGGATCGAAGGCTGCACTGGGGCAAGGCTGCACTGGGGAAGGCTGCACTGACAAGGCTGCACTGGGGAAGGCTGCACTGACAAGGCTGCACTGGGGAAGGCTGCACTGACATGGCTGCACTGACAAGGCTGCACTGACATGGCTGCACTGACATGGCTGCACTGACAAGGCTGCACTGACATGGCTGCACTGACATGGCTGCACTGACAAGGCTGCACTGACATGGCTGCACTGACAAGGCTGCACTGACATGGCTGCACTGGGGCAAGGCTGCACTGAGAAGGCTGCAATGATGGGCATTTAAATGTAAGTTTTTTTCCCTTCAACTTCCCTCCTAAAAGTTTTTTTTTCCTTAAAATTCCCTCCTAAATTGGGGTGTGTGTTATACGCCGGTGCGTGTTATACGCCGATAAATACGGTAATTATTATAATTATCATTATAATATTATATTATAATATAGTAAACACTCTCCATGTATCTCCCATCCTGTGTTAGGCTCCATTCACACCTGAGTGTTTTGTAGCTTGAAGCCTCAAGCTACAAAACGTTGGAGGGGAAAAAATCAATTTTTCTCTATGGAGATGGTTCACATTTCCACTCCAAAACGCCTGAAGTCCTACGCCTGAAGCTCAAACAAGTTCTGGACCCTTTTTTGTTGCGCGAATCGGGCAGATTTGGGCGTTTTTCTGCTTTTTACATTGGTGATCTTTTGCCCTGCACAAAATTGCGGCAAATCTCGGTAAAAAACACCACAAATCGCAGTAAAAACGCAGCAAAATCGCGGTAAAATTGCCTGAAAACGCCAAGCTCAGGTGTGAATGGGGCCTTAGAGCTGCCAATTGAATGTTGGAAGTTGTACTCCCATAGGCTAAACTAAATGATTGTTCGTGTTAGGTAATATAGTCTACATGGCTGCGGGTGGGGGTGATGTCACTATATGGAGGTGGGGGGTGATGTCACTATATGGCTGCGGAGGGTGAGGGTGATGTCATTATATGGAGGTCGGGGGTGATGTCACTATATGGCTGCGGAGGGTGGGGTGTGATGTCACTATATGGCTGGTGGAGGTGACATCAATATCTGGCTGGTGGGGGTGATGTGGTCACTATATGGCTGGTGAGGGTGATGTCATTATATGGCTGCTGAGGGCGGATGTGATGTGGTTACTATATGGCTGGTGGGGGTGATGTCGCTATATGGCTGCTGAGGGTGGGGGTGATGTGATTACTATATGGCTGGTGGGGGTGATGTCACTATATGGCTGCTGAGGGTGGGGGTGATGTCACTATATGACTGCTCAGGGTGGGGGTGATGTCACTGTGTGGCTGGTGGGGGTGATGTCACTGTATGGCTGCTGAGTATGGAGGTGATGTGATCACTATATGGCTGCTGAGGGTGGCGGTGATGTGGTCGCGATATGGATGCTGAGGGTGGGGGTGATGTGGCTACTTTATGGCTGCTGAGGGTGGGGTTGATGTGGTCACTATATCATAGTTGCCAACATTGTAAAAAATGTGGGACACTTTTGTGGCTGTAGGCGGAGCTGTACAATAATTAGGGGGCGGGGCACTCGTATGTAGGCGTGGCCTAGGAAAATATACAAGTGCGGCGCGCAAAGCGCGATGCGGCGAAAAATGGGCGTGGTTTACGCGACATAGTGGGCGTGGCTTTAATGGGCGTGGCTCAAGAGGGTGTGGTTAGAGTCTGAGATGAATGAGGGATGGAGAGGGAGAGAGGGGGAGAGAGATTAGAGGGGGAGAGGGATTAGAGGGGGAGAGGGGGAGAGGGATTAGAGGGGGAGAGGGGGAGAGGGAGATGACGGGACAGCAGCCCCAGATCCTACACAACAATAGAAATATGTGTATTCTAGAAAGTTTAACAATCAGCAGATAAAGATACTCCAAACACCTGGTGTTAGCACTTCAATCATCCCGGCACCATGGTTGTTATGGTGTCAGGATGATTGAAGTGCATTATTTCTATTATTACATTGTAATATAAAATGAAATCATTCAACTCACCATAATGCAGAATCAGTGGGATCCCTGAGCGTGTCACTAGCCACGTCGCCTGCCACCAGCCGTCCGTCCTTGCGTCAGATGTCCAGCAGAGTCCGTCCTTGCATCAGGTGCCCCCAGCGGAGCCCCCCTTACATCAGATGTCCCCAGCGGAGCCCCCCCTCACATCAGGTGTCCCCAGCGGAGCTCCCCCTCACATCAGGTGTCCCCAGCGGAGCTCCCCCTCACATCAGGTGTCCCCAGCGGAGCTCCCCCTCACATCAGGTGTCCCCTGCGGAGCCCCCTTGCTTCAGGTGTCCCCGGCAGAGCCCCCTCACATCAGGTGTCCCCTGCGGAGCCCCCTCACATCAGGTGTCCCCTGCGGAGCCCCCCTTGCATCAGGTGTCCCCGGCAGAGCCCCCCCTCACATCAGGTGTCCCCAGTGGACCCCCCCTCACATCAGGTGTCCCCAGTGGAGCCCCCCTTGCATCAGGTGTGTCCCGAGTGGACCCCCCCTCACATCAGGTGTCCCCAGTGGAGCCCCCCTTGCATCAGGTATCCCCAGTGGAGCCCCCCTTGCATCAGTTGTGTCCCCAAAGGAGCCCCCCTCACACCAGGAGTCCCACAGCGGTGCGCGCCCCCCCCTACCTCAGAGGTGTCCTAGTAGTAGCATGAACCCCCGCCCCTTTCCATATCAGACAGGAAGACGGCTGGGGGGGGCTAGATGGAGCTCCTGCATCGCCGCCCACCCTCCGCCCCGCTCCACCTACCCCCGCCCCGCTGCCAGTCTGATATGGAAAGGGGCGGGGGGTAGGCGGAGTGGGGCGGAGGGTGGGCGGCGATGCAGGAGCTCTGTCTAGCCCCCCCAGCCGTCTTCCTGAACTTCATCAAAATGGCAGCCGGAGGAGACATTGTCTCCGCCGGCCGCAGACCTCTAGCAGCGGCGGCGAATCGTGAAGAACCGGGTTTCTCGGGACATTTCCCGGGACACCAGAAATTCGGGAATGGCATCCAAGTCCCGGGAATGTCCCGGGAAATCCGGGACAGTTGGCAAGTATGCTATATGAATGCTGAAGATGGCTTCCCAGGGGACAGCTGCATGTAATAGCACGTAGGCATCTGATTTAGAATTCACAACAATGTAATGCCTCCTAACTTTAAGGCTGCAGGTGCTTTGAGCCACATCTGTGCATCCCCATGCCAGTAAAAGATGTCTGTGCATGGACACATCTACGCCCTGTGTAAATTGACCCTTACACATGTGTTTGGGGAGGGATGGTGTTAAAATGTGTGGCTCATCTGTGCATATTTATTGCCTCCAACTGATCCCCCTTATACTGCAAAGCAGAGGAGGGGGGATAATATATGCTGTGGCCATGATGCTCATTGTGCAACAAAAATTATCCCCGCTGTTGCATTCAGCCACCCTGTTTTCTCAGGCTCTCCCATTCCATCAGGTCAGGAGAAGAAGAAACATCTATTTTTCCCTCCCTTCTGTGACGAATGAAGCTAGAAGATATGAGGATTTTGTCACTTCCATTTTCGTATCTGTATTGACAGGAAAAGCAGCCGTTCAAACAGTTGGACCCTCCCAGTCCTGAGGAGCCTGAACCATTAGAGGAAGGCTGGCTGGGACACTTTGGGATGCCACTAAGGGTGCAGCAATGGCTGTGGGGTCACAGCAGGAGGAGGACACCCCTGCCGTATAAGGCTCACTCAGTGTGCCAGCAGATACCCTTGTGTCTGTGGGGGGGCTGACAGAGAGTGGACACTATAGTTAAAGTTAGCTTACGTTGCCCTGCTCGTATCGTACCCGGACACCTAGTGGTAGAAGAGAAAAGTGCAACAAGGGCAAACTTAGGGAGAAATCAATGGATCTCTAACAATTAGCCAAGGTGACTATTCATGGCAAGTAAATTTTGAGGAGCAACCCTGAATAAACTCCATGGTGCTACACACCTGTCGCCTCCCCATGGTTGACCGGTCAGTCAAGGTCGACGGCTTCCCGCCCCCATGTTAGGACATGCGGCTTGCCGGCCCTCTGGGCAAATGCCCAGTGTGCACGACTGCTGGAGATCCCAGCTCATTCGAACTATTCCACCTTGGCCTGAGTAAACTGTATGCTATGTCATGTGATCTGACTGCATAGTCTGGACTCTGCATTTTTTTATTGTGGAAGATCAGAAGGCTACAATGTTTGGGACATTACAACAGGAATATATGGTGAAATGCTGTTCAGATTTCAGTCACATAGAGGACTACAGTGTAAATGTATTCAGCAGTAGATACATAGTAGGTGGAGGCTGCTGTTTGCAAATGACTCTGAGACACTTTGCATAGAAAGGTGTGGTTTATATACAGAATATAACTATGAGAATGGGAAGGATTCAACCAAAGTCTTTTCTGTCAAAGTGATTCCTCATCATCACCATGATCATGTTCTGGACTGTCTTCACTTTCATCACTTATTTTTCCTGTAATTGATATTTTATACTTTATTAAGATTATTGAATATAAATATACTATGATTTTTCCTTCTATTATCACCATTTTCTCATTTGTGTTGCAGATTCTGTGGCTCAGTTTACTGTCATTCAGGAAGCTACAATAACGGCGCCTCTTGGTGGTAATGTCATTTTGTCCTGCGGTCGTAGTGATGGTTCTGTAGTTGGTAGTAACCACCCACGCTGGATATATCAGGCACCTGGGAGTGTTCTTAAAGGTTTAACAGGTAGTGATGGAGGCAGTAATCATAATATAAAACCTCCAGGAACCTCTGAACGTTTTACTGGATCCATCCAAGGAGGCTCAGGTGTTCTGTCTATCAGTAATGTACAGGCTGCAGATGACGGTGTTTATTACTGTTTTCTATGGACTGGTAGTGCGTACACAGTGCTACAAATTCACACACAGTGAGACATTAATATCAACTTCCTCTTTTGTTCCTCGTATATGTATGTTGTACTTATTTAAATAGCCAAAGAATAATAAGCAAATACATTTGTAACAACCTTACAAAATATTCCTTTCCTGCAGTTAATAATGTATAATAATGCTTTGTGAGCATATTAAAAAAAAAAAAAAAAAAACAAATGTGGAAATTCCGTGAGTATTACTGAATTGATACTGATGTAGTCTAAGCTAATAAAACAGTTTCTTATCAATTTAGGTGGAAATTTTTGGTATGGTATCTGCCCCTTCATCAAATGTCCATTACAATGCCATACATTTATAACACCATAATGCAGGGGTGTAACTACAACCCCTGGCAAAAATTATGGAATCACCAGTCCCTGGGGATGTTCCTTCAGTTGTTTATTGTTGTAGAAAATAAGCAGATCACAGACATGGCCAAAAACTAAAGGCATTTCAAATGGCAACTTTCTGGCTTTAAGAAACACTAAAAGAAATCAAGAAAAATAATTGTGGTGGCCAGTAACAGTTAGATTTATAGAACAAGCACAGGGAATAAATTATGGAATCACTCAATTCTGAGGAAAAAATTATGGAATCACCCTGTAAATTTTCATTACAAACACTAACACCTGCATCAGATTAAATCTGCTTGTTAGTATGTAGGTAAAGAGGGTAAATCATCACGCAGTGTTGCACAAGATGTTGGTTGTTCACAATCTGCTGTGTCTAAAACATGGACCAAATACAAACAACATGGGAAGGTGGTTAAAGGCAAGCATACTGGTAGACCAAGGAAGACATCAAAGCGTCAAGACAGAAAACTTAAAGCAATATGCCTTGAAAACAGAAAATGTACAACAAAACAAATGAGGAACAAATGGGAGGAAACTGGAGTCAACATCTGTGACCGAACTGTAAGAAACCGCCTAAAGGAAATGGGATTTACATACAGAAAAGCTAAAAGAAAGTCATCTCTAACACCTAAACACAAAAATACAAGGTTACAATGGGCTAAGGAAAGGCAATCGTGGACTGTGGATGATTGGATGAAAGTCATATTCAGTGATGAATCTCGAATCTGCATTGGGCAAGGTGATGATGCTGGAACTTTTGTTTGGTCCCATTCCAATGAGATTTATGCAGACGACTGTCTGAAGAAAACATGCAAATTTCCACAGTCAATTATGATATGGGGCTGCATGTCAGGTAAAGGCACTGGGGAGTTCGCTGTCATTAAATCTTCAATAAATGCACAGGTTTACATTGAAATTTTGGACACTTTTCTTATCCCATCTATTGAAAGGATGTTTGGGGACGATGAAATAATTTATCAAGATGATAATGCATCTTGCCATAGAGCAAAAACTGTGAAAAAATTCCTTAAAGAAAGACACATAAGGTCAATGTCATGGCCTGCAAACAGTCCGGATCTCAATCCAATTGAAAATTTGTGGTGGAAGTTAAAGAAAATGGTCCATGACAAGGCTCCAACCTGCAAAGATGATTTGGCAACAGCAATCAGAGAAGGCTGGAGCCAGATTGATGAAGAGTACTGTTTATCACTCATTAAGTCAATGCCTCAGAGACTGCAAGCAGTTATAAAAGCCAGAGGTGGTGCAACAAAGTACTAGTGATGTGTTGGAGTGTTATTTTGTTTGTCTACCAGTATGCTTGCTTTTAACCACCTTCCCATGTTGTTTGTATTTGGTCCATGTTTTAGACACAGCCGACTGTGAACAACCAACATCTTGTGCAACACTGCATGATGATTTACCCTCTTTACCTACATACTAACAAACAGATTTAATCTGATGCAGGTGTTAGTGTTTGTAATGAAAATTTACAGGGTGATTCCATAATTTTTTCCTCAGAATTGAGTGATTCCATAATTTATTCCCTGTGCTTGTTCTATAAATCTAACTGTTACTGGCCACCTAGGGTGACCACATTTCCAAACTGCCATTCAGGGACACCCCCCCCCCGCCCAAAAAAGATGTTTTTTGATGCTTTTTTTTGCCAATTTTTGGGGAAAAAAAGCAAACAGTAGTAACCAGTTTAGACAGGTGGTATACAATGTGTGGGGGACAGCAGCAGAACGGAGGGGGGTGGGGGGACAGCAGCAGAACGGAGGGGGAGTGTGGGGGACAGCAGCAGAACGGAGGGGGAGTGTGGGGGACAGCAGCAGATCTGAGGGGGAGTGTGGGGGACAGCAGCAGATCTGAGGGGGATTGGGGGGGGACAGCAGCAGATCTGAGGGGGATTCGGGGTGACAGCAGCAGAATGGAGGGGGGTGGGGGACAGCAGCAGAACTGAGGGGGAGTGTGGGGGACAGCAGCAGAACGGAGGGGGAGTGTTCTGGTGGGAAAAATTCCTCTCTACACCTGTTCTTGTGAACACTCAAAATTTAGGACTTGCTTTCACTTTCAGTGTTAATGGTCACCAGGACAAATGGAGAAGTTGAATCTCTCTACAGGAGCATAGACATCCATAAATACCTTGCAAGTGTTTTAATCACTCACCACTGTATCCAAAACTAAAAAAAGTTTTGCCTTCAGTTATATTTTAACCCCTTTCCACCTGGCCTGTTGTAAAATGGAGGCTGAGCAGGAGCCCTGTTGTTCTGGGAGCACGTCACATGACATCCTCCCAGGATTGTGCCTAGCATGTGGCCCACAGGCTGTGCTCTGACACAATCTGTCATCTGATCTGTGCTCTGGCCACAGTGACCACATGATATTGGCAGCGGGCTGGTACAGTGATCTGTGTCCACTGTGTCCAGTACAGATCACTGTACTGGCCCGCTGCCAGTATCATGTGATCACTGTGGCCAATCACAGCAGATCCCATGACAATTGTACACAATGAAAGGCTTTGATTCATGCCTTTCATTGTGTACTATTGTGATGAGCTCTGTGATTGGGCACAGTGATCACATGGTACAGACAGGGCCAATCATAGTCCATCTGTACCATGTGAAAAAAATTTCACTGTTTGTAAAAATTTTTTAAAACGTAATAAAGAAAGAAAAAAAAAAAAAAAATATATATATATATATATATATATATATATATATATATTTATGTGTGTGTGTGTATGTGTGTGTGTGTGTGTGTGTGTGTATATATATAGTAGCGGGGTGCCTGTGAAACAAGGTAAAATGACAGGAAAAGTAATTGATGGGATATATGTTCCTCCACGGATTCTTAGATTTACAATCAAAGATAATACCGGAAAAGACTTCAGGGTAAAGAAGGATAGTTCTTTACCCTATATTGGTAAAGTCCGTTCCGGGGCTGGTTTTATTGGGAGTCTGATAGAGCTCTGGGTGGGACAGACTTCCAAGTCTGTGGACTGCAGTTTAATGTTTTCTTTACAGGTCTTGATTTAGGCAGCTGGTCCTAGCTCTCAGAGAGAGAGTGTGTGTCTCCATGTGAGGAGGCAACTAGGAGCAGGGCTGCTTGTTTTCCCTAACTTTGGATACAAAGTGTTGGAAGGACATTTACTACATAACCAAGGACTGGTCAGACTACGGACACAGTAAGTCTCGGTAGAGCAGAAGTTTATTTTTATTTGATTGACGGCAAGATGCCCTTTTTCTTCTGTTTGGAAAAGAGACTGTGAGTTTGTCCCTGCCTTGAGTCTGATCCCCTACAATATATATTATATATATATATATATATATATATATATATATATCTATATCACCCTCTACCTTAGGTAGGTAGGTGCTAGAATAGTGTTTGTGTTTTTACAGCCAGTGCAGTTAAATTTAGTGCAGGTAAATCTAGCTGTGAGCTGGGTCTGTTTGTTTTTTTTATCTGGGGGCTGGGGAGTGGTTTAGTGTAGCAGCAGGTGACTGACATGTACTTTGTCTATGTGGTGCCTCCTTTGTTTCCAGAGGGTTCTGGAGGAGAGGCAGGGCAGAGAGTGAGAGTAACATGGAGTGTATCTGGGAGCCCTGACCAATCCCCAACTAGGATTGGCAGGGTGCAGGCCTCCTATATATACTCATGGTCAGCCTGCTGGGGAGGAGTTGTCAGGTGGAAGAACTGAATGATGGAGTGTTAAGTTGTGGTGGCCCTTGAGGGACCCCCTTTCTAGGGGGGTGACCTCGGGCTTGGAGCTCGGGAACTGGGAGGGAGCCTCTCGCTAGACGGTCATTCAGAGGTGTCCTGGAACAGGAGCAGGATGAAGACAGCAGGGAGCACTGCCAGGAAAGTCATTCAGGAGGGATCCATGCCGAGGTCGGTGAGCGAGAAGCACAGTGAGAAGCTCTGGGGAGACATGCCAGGATTGGATGTGGAGCCAGAGGGAGAGACTGTGGTGTTGTTGAAGTCAAGTTGCTGCAGCCAGGAGGATTGGCAGGATTTGCACCGGACTTTCTGGGATCAGTAGTTCACCAAGTATCAGTTAGCACAACTATTCTTTTCAACTAAAATGGTTGCTACAACTAAGGGGACTGCAGACCCCCTGTCTGCAAATGGCTGCTAGGAAAATGTTAGGACTTATTCAGAGTGAGGCCTGGCCATGTGCTAAAGGTGACAGGAATCTAGAATTGGATAGCAGAGGAAAGGAAGTGATCTCAAGTAGTGTCCTGGAGGAAATGTGAAGTAGGAGAGACTGTCAATTTAGATTCAACTACCTTTATTTCAACTAAGAAAGATTCATAATTTGGGCATCCCATGTCCCTTTTCCCCATCCAAGTTTAATCCCCTAATAAAAACAACAAAAACAAGTAAAAGACTATTCATTGACTGGAGAAAGTGTGCCTGAAATGGATGTCTGACCAAGCAGGGTGATGTGTGGAGCCAGAACACGCAGCGACCCCACGGGGGCACCGCTACATTTTGGAGGTCCCACCAAGATCCACAGTTACATTAACCTGCTTGCCGTCGCCCCTAGCAACGTAGAAGAGGGGGGGGACTTTGCTTGTCCTGTTGCATAGAGGATTCAACTAAGGGAAAAGACTTCTATCATAAGGATAGAGGGGCGGAATCAAACAGGAACACCACATCCCAATATTAAATGCAAATTGAAAAAAGAGGGACTTGAGGCCTCCAATGAGGCCAAAGGACTTCAAGGGTGCTCAGTAGACAAGAAGAAATATAATAAGAATAAAAAAAATATATATACTTTATTGAAAAATCTTATTATTAAAAAATCTTTTTTTTAAAAAGACAGACACGAAACAGCAAAACTGATATGTTTCCAAGACAAATCTATACAGATGTGATACAGAGCTTAATACCACTTTCTCAACATGCTTCGCTTTCTAAAGCTTCTTCAGGAGACATAGTGTGGCATCTGATCAACTATAAAATGAGAAATAAATAAACAATAAATGCTCATGTCCGAGGATATACATAATAACCACATTAATTACATTCAATATGTATAATCTCATATTAGTATACATCAGTACATTTTTGTGTAAGCAATTGCAGGGTATAGATATCACAGCATGATGTATCAACAAAATTGCAAAAAAGATGCAAAGGAGATAACAATACATTTGAAAAGTAAATGATTTGAAAAATAATAATGGGCATACATAGTTGATGTAAAAAAAAAAAAAAAAAAAAAAAAAACAGCCCCATTCCACCTTACCAGTGTTGTAGAGACTGGAAATGTCTGTAAAGGTAACTTGGAAGATCAAGTTTATGCACAGTGTGTTATGCCCTCCAAAACTGGCCTCCTTGGAAGGTATGCAGGGACAAAAAGAAAAATTCCTATATGTAGAGTGGATAGAACTCTCTGTAAGAATCAAAAAATAAAAAAATGAAATAAAATCAACCAATAAGATCAAGGGGTAAGTATTGCAAAAAGTTCTTATGGTTAAACCGCCAGGGGCAGTAAAGGTTAGAAATACCTTGTGAGTTGAATGGCATCAATAGGGTTTTAAAGTCACATCCAAAGGATGGTTGAAGACAAGATTGCCTCTAAGATGGAGGGTTCCTTAAAAGGAGATGGGGAGTAAGCGCTGCTCTGCAGGG
Organism: Aquarana catesbeiana; assembly: GCA_037953035.1. NCBI lineage: Eukaryota > Metazoa > Chordata > Amphibia > Anura > Ranidae > Aquarana > Aquarana catesbeiana. Next base: position 957,383 of record JBBHAA010000108.1, read on the forward strand.
TGCTAGGCTGGCCCACAAAATGGATCCCGTAGGTCAGACAGCATGAGCAGATGCTATGCTTCCCATCAATGGGAACCTATGAATTTAGAAAAATCAGCAATGAGAAAATGAAAAGTAATGAAATGAATTAAATTAAAGATCCAATGGTAGGTCTATGGCATCCGCCTGGGGTAAAGAACTTATTTGTAAAGGTAGCAGAAGAGGACACAGGGGTGGTCCGCCAGGAGGACCACAGCGTTACCCGCCTCACATTCAGAAAGGAATGCCAGAAGGTAGCGGGGAAATCCCCGCTTTATACCCCCACTGGCGTGACGAAGGGGGTATTTAACTTGCCTATTGTGCCTTTTGCCCTTCCAGCCTTTCCTCCACCTTTTTTAGGTATGTACGGACACCCGGGACACTTTGCTGTTGGTCTCTTATCAATATTTCCACAGCTCTATGTCCTCCTCATGGGGACTGCCTGTGGCCCCTGCACCCGGGTTTCACTATTTTCCATCCCTTTGCTCCTCGAAGATTGGGAGGTTATTCCGCCCCCTTGTATCTCAGATGGTTTCCTTTTTGGTCCATGTTTGGGCACCAGATTTTCCAAAATGGCCACCGCTCAATGAACTCTTTTGCGTCATGAGCATCGCCGTCATTCTGGGAGCCCTGATGCACGCGCATGCGCGGTCTTCGTTTTTGGTCCGCGAGTCAGACGCCGTCACGCCGGAGGGGGTATAAAGCGGGGATTTCCCCACTACCTTCTGGCATTCCTTTCTGAATGTGAGGCGGGTAACGCTGTGGTCCTCCTGGTGGACCACCCCTGTGTCCTCTTCTGCTACCTTTACAACTAAGTTCTTTACCCCAGGCGGATGCCATAGACCTACCATTGGATCTTTAATTTAATTCGTTTCATTACTTTTCATTTTCTCATTGCTGATTTTTCTAAATTCATAGGTTCCCATTCATGGGAAGCATAGCATCTGCTCATGCTGTCTGACCTACAGGATCCATTTTGTGGGCCAGCCTAACACCTTGCAGAGCAGCGCTTACTCCCCATCTCCTTTTAAGGAACTCTCCATCTTAGAGGCAATCTTGTCTTTAACCATCCTTTCGATGTGACTTTAAAACCCTATTGATTCCATTCACCTCACAAGGTATTTCTAACCTTTACTGCCCCTGGCGGTTTATCCATAAGAACTTTTTGCAATACTTACCACTTGATCTAATTGGTTGATTTTATTTCATTTTTTTATTTTTTGATCCTTACAGAGAGTTCCATCCACTCTACATATAGGAATTTTTCTTTTTGTCCCTCTCTGCATACCTTCCAAGGAGGCCAGTTTTGGAGGGAATAACGCACTGTGCATAAATTTGATCTTCCAAGTTACCTTTACAGACATTTCCAGTCTCTACAACACTGGTAAGGTGAAATGGGGGTGTTTTGTTTTTTTTTTACATCAACTATGTATGCCCATTATTATTTTTCAAATCATTTACTTTTCAAATGTATTGTTATCTCCTTTGCATCTTTTTTGCAATTTTGTTGATACATCGTGCTGTGATATCTATACCCTGAACAAAAATGTACTGATGTATACTAATATGAGATTATACATATTGAATGCAATTAATGTGGTTATTATGTATATCCTCGGACATGAGCATTTATTGTTTATTCATTTCTCATTTTATAGTTGATCAGATGCCACACTATATCTCCTGAAGAAGCTTTAGAAAGCGAAGCATGTTGAGAAAGTGGTATTAAGCTCTGTATCACATCTGTATAGATTTGTCTTGGAAACATATCCGTTTTGCTGTTTCATGTCTGTCTTTTTAAAAAAAAGATTTTTTAATAATAAGATTTTTCAATAAAGTATACATATTTTTTTATTCTTGTTATATTTCATCTTGTCTACTGAGCACCCTTAAAGTCCCTTGGCCTCATTGGAGGCCTCAAGTCCCTCTTTTTTCAATTTGTAAGGGAAAAGACTTGTGTGTTTGCCTGCAATTCAGCTTTTACAAGTGCCGTTGTCAATAGCAACCATCCAGGATTGTCAATATTGTTGTTCCTGCTACCCATCTACCCCAACCAATGCTGGGGCGGACACTGGTACCTATCCTGCAATTCATTGACTGTAAAATATGTGCCGTCACCGTGGCAACCACGGTGAAATTGATTCTCCCGGTGACACTGACAGCAGTGTGCAGCAGCACAGATGATGATGACACCGTCACGACATGACACATCCCCTCTTGAGTCACAGTGACAGTTTCTGTCCTCGCCAGATGGTCCCTTCAGTCCACTTCAATCCACACAGCACTGACAGTGCCGCTCCCAGCTTGCTCACACAAGGTTCTGGTCGCTCTGCTCGACTCCCTTGCACTATGACATCACAAGAAATGCTCAGGCACTGCTTCCACCAGACCCGTCCCCAGCTAGCACTGCCCGAATACACTGTAGAAGGCATTCAAATGGTCTTGGTCGGGCCAGGCGTCACAGCCATATTTTTTACTGCCAATCTTTTCCTGTCACTGACATTTACTGGCAGGAGAAAAGTGTCCATTTTTTACTGGCTTCCAGTAAAAATATTGACGGTTGGCAACACTGTGCACACATATGCCACAGTCGCTGTACCCACCAAATACTCCTTAAAGTGGTTGTAAAGTCTTAAGGGTTTTCATCTTAAAGCATTCTATGCCTTAAGGTGAAAAACCTTCCGTGCTGCAGCCCCCCCCCAGACCCCCCCTTTTTCTTACCCAAGCCCGATCCAATCCAGCGATGTGCACGAGTGCAGCGGCTCTAGCCGCTGTCACTCTCCTCATTGGATAGATTAATAGCAGCTGGAACCATTGGCTTCTGCTGCTGTCAATCAAAAGCTGTGACATGGAAGTGGGGGGTGGTGCCAAGTCCCGATGTCTGTGTCAATTAATGCAGCAGCGGGACTCGGTAGCGAGCTCGCAAGGGTGCCCCCATGGAAAGTGGATTTCTGGTGGGGCACCCAAAGAAGAGGAGGGGCTTGGAGTGCCAGCAGGGGACCGTAGAAGAAGAGGATCGGGGCTACTCTGTGCAAAAGCATTGCACAGAGCAGGTAAGTATAAGCATGTTTGCTATTTTTATTTTAAAAAATTGACGGTTTGCAACCCCTTAAGTTATTGTACCACAAATGAGAGTTCCACAGGCACACATCAACCTAAGGTTTCTGTATACTGTAGATGCTGACTTTTAATATTAGGACACTTACCTGTCCAGGGATACCACAATGTTGGCTCCCCAGCCAATTTTTCAGTTGGCTGTCGGGTACCACCATTACTTTTAAGAGAATTTGGCAGTGAAGCCTTGACAGCCGGCTCCCTACTGTACATGCATGAAGCGCGCTGTGCTTTGTGAATGGCCCGGTGGCGGGGGAAGGAGGAGGGGGGCCAAAATTCTGGAGGACTTCGCGGGGTGAAGCCCCCTGGAAGTGGGAGCGGGTACCTGTCAAAACAGGTATCAGCTCCCCCCAAAAGGTGTCAAATGTGGCAGCAGAGGGAGGGAGGAAGGAAACAAGCAAAGCTTCCCCTTTTGGGTGGAGTTCCGGTTTAATTGCATACTGTGTATGCACCTGCTATTTATTATTGTTCAAATGGGAAAGGAAATGTTGCGCTGTCAATACCAACAAACAATAAGGCTCCATTCACACCAGATGGCCATACACTATGCAGTCTGATTGTATATTGTGTATTTAGTGAGAAGGGTGATCACTGATTCCATCTCATTTAAAAAACGTGCACCTGGGAGTGGGTGGGTGTTAATGAGGTCAGCTGGTCAACTCCTTCCTGTGTCATGACCTAAAGTCTGATCAGGAAGAAAGACATTACAAATGGATACGTCTGGAAACATGGATAAGCACAAGAAAAGTAAGAGACTGTAGATTTAATGGAAAGCTTTGATCTTTTTGCAAAAAAAGTACATGAATGCTATATTGGTGCATAGGGGAGCTGGAATTTAGAAAAAAATCCTTTAAGACAGAATTAATGGGAGGGTTTATTAAAACCAATGCACTCCAAATCTGGTGCGGCTGTGTATGGTAGCTAATCAGCTTTTAACTCCAGCTTGTTTAATTAAGCGTTTGCAATAAAACATGGAAGCTGATTGGTTTCTATGCAGAGCAGCACCATATTTTGCACCATCCAGTTTTAGTAAATAACCCCGCTAAGTACTTACAGTACTTAAGTGATAATATAGATGAAAAACAGGCATATTTTTTTATTTAGCACATGTATTGGTTTTATCAGTAGATATATAGTAGGTGGAGGCTGCTGACAACAAATGAATCTGAGACACTTTGCATAGAAAGGTGTGGTTTATATACAGAATATAACTATGAGAATGAGAAGGATTCAACTAAACTCTGTTCTTTCAAAGTGATTCCTCATCACCATGATCATGTTCTGGACTGTCTTCACTTTCATCACCTATTTTTCGTGTAATTCCTATTTTATACTTTATTAACATTACTGAATATAAATACACTAATGCCCCGTACACACGGTCGGATTTTCCGATGGACAATGTCCGATCGGAGCGTGTTGTCGGAAATTCCGACCGTGTGTGGGCGCCATCGGACATTTTCCATCGGATTTTCCGACACACAAAGTTGGACAGCAGGAGATAAAATTTTCCGACAACAAAATCCGATCGCGTCAATTCCGACCGTGTGTGGCCTGTTCCGACGCACAAAGTGCCACGCATGCTCAGAAGAAATTCCGACACGGGACAGCTCGTTCTGGTAAACTTAGCGTTCGTAATGGATAAAGCACTTTCGTCACGCTGCAATGTTCAAAATGGTTTAATACAGTGCACTCTCTTCTTCTTTATAATGTGACAAGAATTAAGTCGTTTTGATGCTCATATTCACACACACTTCTCACAAAGTTTTTTCGTTACTATTTATCGGGATTCCCTCAATATATTTTGATTTCTCACATCTGACAACATATTTTTTTTTTTTGTTTTTTTACTTTAATGTAGAATCTTTTTTTGTGTTTCTCTTTTTATTTTTTTATTTTTTGGTGATTTTGATTTGTACTCCCGAAAATGTTTGTGTGTTTTTTGTGACAAGTTCCCACAACACCATTGATATGTTGTTCTATTTAATCTGTAGGAGATTGTTTGGTGTTGTTGTCCCTTGTTAATTTCACATTGTACTTTAGAAATGTACCTGAATACTCACCAACAAACTGTCCTTTTTGGATGAAAACACACACAGGAGAGTAGAATTTACCGAAAAATATTTTATTAAGGGGTCACAACTAAACAAAGAGGGAGGCAACGCTGGAGAAACTGCAGAAGTGGGTGAAGCCTGGGACCCCCAGGGCAGACATCAATTATTTAAAAGCAAAATTGGTGGCCTGAGGAGTCCTTATCTAAGGGAGGGCAGTCTGGTCCAGAAGTCCCAGAGATCCGGAAAGCAGCAGATGACATCTGTGTCCCCAGGCTGTGGTCATACAAGAGACTGCATCTTCTGTCAGACCAGACTGAACCCAGGGTCATCACTCTTTGGTCTTCCTTCCACGCTTCCTTACAGGCTTTGGCTGTGGTGGTGGAGTTGTGGCAGCAGGAGGAGGAGGAGGAGGAGGAGGAGGATCGTCCCTGTCCATGACATCCGTCTTGTGTGTCAGTTCCCCACTCTCCCCCTTACGTAGGACTTTATAAATCAGATCCTCAGAAATCTTGCGTTGGCCCTCCTGCATGCCCTGCAATTTGGTGGCAGCCATGCAGGCAAAGGCCTCTTCAGGACTGGGGAAGGCTCTGAGGGACGCCGAAGCCTCCTGGATCAGCCTGTACGCTGAATCCTGCACAGGACTGGGAGTGGCCTTCCTGGCCCTTTTATATGGCAGGCGGAGGGGAGGGACCTGAGACTCAGTCAGGCTGCGACTGGTCCCTGGCTTCTCTTGGCTGACACTTAGCCCCGCCTCTTCCTGGCTGCCACTAATCCCCGCCTCCTCCTGGCTGACACTAATAATCCCGGCCTCCTCCTGACTGCCACATTCCACAACTTCCTCCTGGCTGAGGTCTTCCTGTGTATGAAAAAGGGACATAGTTTTAGTATTGTTTTCATCAATCACACACAATTTTCACCTCCTGACTGCTGCAAATTCAATGTTAACAAATATAACAGACTATCCTTCTGAGCCCAGCATTTTGCATTCTTGTCCCAATTTTGGGTGCCCACTACTGTCTATTGATATGTAAAACACTTTTTTCAATCAGCAATTAGTGATCAATAATAACATCTAGTAAACATCATTTATTTATTGACCAGAAATCTGTAGAAGAATGCTATACCTGACTCAAGCTGGGCTCCTCCACTTCTTCCTGGCTGGAAGGCCCAGGTTGGACATCGGAAGCCTCAGCTGGTATGGAAGGCAGAGTGGAAGGAAGAGTAGAGAGGGATTCCCTGACTTCAGTGTGGTCTGACAGAAATCGCAGTCTCTCGTAGTACCACAGCCTGGGGACATAAACGTCATCTGCTGCAGCTCCGGATCTCTGGGAATCTGTGACCTTCTTGCGCTCCCTTAGATAAGTGCTCCTCAGGCCACCAATTTTAGCTTTTAAATAAGGGATGGTTGCTGTGGGGACCACCGGCTTCACCAACTCCAGCAGTTTCTCCAGCGCTGTCTGCCTCTTCTGTTTGTGATTATAGTGGGGATGTCTCACTTGCCACAGACAGGGCAGCTCCCTGTATTTGTCTATGAACAGAGGCAGGAAAATGTGGTCGTTGAACCCTTCCATTTTCTCTGCAAGACACAACACAAGACAAACCCTAATGTCAGGCCAAACTCCCCTAATCTTGTTACAATATAGGCTTCAATTTCGAAGCAGTATAGGCCCAAGTTTAGATCCTACCTTCGTTAGCACGATCGGCGTCTCCGATGCTCCTTCCTCCGCTCACAGATCGTACGTAAGACGCGCGCGTTACGATTTATACACACTGCGCATGCGTATAACTCCGCCCGCTCTCTATTATCTGTGTGATATATGGTTGTGAGGGAAGATGAGCAGATTCTCTGGGATGCCTTTGACCTGTTTATAGATAAATATTGGCATGACCCTTTCTGCTTACTTGCTATGGGCTAGATAAATTTAATTAACAATAATAATATCAATGGAAATGGAAGCGAACCAACTAATCAAATAAATTTAATAAATTTAATAAATTAATAAATCAATATATTATGGCCCTTCAATAATGATAACCGAGCCAAGATCCACCCTCCCTAGAGGACCGCCCATCAATTAAGGGAGGAGCTCTAGAACCAATCTGATTAGTCTGTTTTAGTTTGACATGTGTATAAGAGGCCAGCATGAGATCAACACTACTAAGGCTCTGATGAAGAAGGGTAACCTTCGAAACGCGTTAGCCAGCAGTAGTCCGTATGCCTCCTTCCTGGGACCTGGAAAACTGCTACCACTGGAATAATTGCCTCTGTGCGATTACTATGCGATTGTTCTCTTCGACCTTTGTGAGTAGTTTTTATCTTGTTTTTAATTAAATAAACCTGTCAAGGATAATGCACTAGGCTGGTGCGCTCTCTTTTTTCTTCTTTTCTTTTAACATTAGGACAATCCCATCCTTTGAGAGCAGCAAAGCCGAAATCCATAGTCCTTCTCGAGCTTTTGGGACTCTTTAGCTAACACACCAGTGCGCAAGAGTATTTTTTGTTTCGTCTTTTTATATAACTCCGCCCGCCCCTGATGTTCTTTCTATTCTATTCCCCGCCCCTTTTCGTTCGGCGCAGTGGAGGAAGAGCACATGGCGGATAGACAGCAGGATCGTGCTAAGTACAGCAACGAGGAGGAGGGGGAGGAAAGGCCGGAGCCTGAAATGTCCCGATCCAGAAGGAGATTGAAGGACTCAAATATGTCCTTTGGGGAGATGTTGGAGATGGTGGACATCCTGAAGAAGGCCGACTATGATGGAAAGTATGGGCCTTACCCCAACCACAATGTCCGAAAGGCCAAGATCATGGCGAAAGTGGTCAGGAGTCTGCACCGGAAATTCGGGGTACGACGATCGAAAGATCAGCTCAGGAAGCGGTGGTCGGACCTGAAATTACGAGAACATGAGCAGTACAGAAAGATCCGGAGAGTGCTGCAAAAAAGTAAGTAGTTGTGCTGCGTTTCTATTGTTCTTGTGTTTATTACGTTCGTGCTGCTCCATGTGCTTTTAGGAACTGTTGTACAGTTTAAAATGGCAACTTTCATGTTCATGGGCACATTATTCGTTCGGATCACAGATTTTTTTTTCGGACTATAAAATACCATTGTTTAGCCCATATGCATTTGGCCACCATTTTGAGGCCCTATACTTGTCTTCAAAGAATTGGGTTGTGTAGATGGCTTTGTTACTAGAATGAAATGCAAACTAGATTGTGTGTAAGGAGAGGACACTCAGCAGCTGTTTTCACATCTGGACACTGGAGCACTAGTGTGGGACACAAGAACACCATTTTTATTAGGGGGCCACACAGGTGCTCCAGTGTATACTATAGGGGGGACTACATCTGTGAAGCTTGTACCAAACAGGTAAAGTATTGCAGCTTGACAAAGGGCAATAAAAAATATACATCTTGGAACTCTGCTAAAATAGACAATTGTACCCCACTTCCAAGCAATGTTTCATCTTTATAGTTCTGCCATCAAATATCTGTGTGCTAATTATACCATTTTTGTTTTACATAGGGGAGAAAAGACTCGGAGGACACCCCTCATCCCAGGAGACCAGAGACCCCCCCCCCTCTGGAAGAAGGGGAAATCCCCCCAACACAAGCTGAGCAGGAGGAAGAAGACGTGGTGGAAGTAGTCACCACAACAGGTGAGTGTCTGCGACCACAGGCTCAGATAAGAGATGGATGGCGGCATTTTTTTTAGACCTAATTTATTTTGGGTTTCCTCTCTTTTTAGGTGATCGTGAGGTTGTGGATGAAGATCCTTTCACATCAGAAAGTGCCCAGATCGTGATCGGGGAGATCATGGGGTGTAATTTACAATTGGAAATCATCAAGCAAAACATCAATGATGTTATTCCCAAATATAAAAACATCATTGATGTTTTGGGGCGAGTTTAAAGCCCCTCCAAATCACTTTCTTCTTTTGTCTGCTACAATGTGCGAAATGTTTTTGTGATTTTGCACAAAGCCAAATTTGGAGGATGCACACAGTGTGCCAACATGTGCTATCTGCCATCACGGGAGATCAATGGACGCGTTTTGGGGGTGCAACCCCTTCCTCAATTATAAAGTAGCGGTGAGGAAGGGCTTTCTCCCCCAAAACACGTCCCTTGATCCCCCGTGATGGCAGCTAGCACATGTTGACATTGGGAAATTTGTGTGCATCTTCCAAATTTGGCTTTTCCAGGGGTGATTTCCCCCCATCTGAACGCTATATCAAACCCAGTTCCTAAATACTGATGTCTTATATAGCCTTCAAGTTCTACCAAATGTGAACTTTGTAAGATCAAGATTTGTGTCTTTCTTGTGGGTTTTACACAGGCCTGTTTTCTATAAAATGCACATTTTGATTTTGGATAATGACACCACAAAAATTGTTATACAACAAACATGTTGGTTTGTCAGAAAAACCTTTGGTAAATGCACATGTGATTGTGCAGGTATTAAAAAGATTGCTCATCAAGAATGTGTGGATTATTGTCTCACGCTACAACACTTTTGGGGTGATGTAATTGTTGTTTGATGAGAAAATGGGGGTAATTTCCTAAGGGGAAATCCACTTTGCACTACAAGTGCAGTTTCAGTGCAGTTGCAAGTGCACTTGTAGTGAAAAGTGTCTTTGCATTTAGTAAATAACAGCCAACAGTGCTTTGTATAAGGTTACACAATCACGACATTTTCTGCACTCCACACATTTCTGTCAGGGTCAGCTAAAACAAACACAAGCAGTAAATGTCCACAAAGAAGAGCCTGGGGGGAGATGCCTGTCGAGAACTTGAGGTCCTGCAGGCTTCTCCCTGTGGCCAAATACCGCAAGGTAGCGACCAGCCTCTGCTCCGGAGTGATGGCTTGCCTCATGCAGGTATCCTGCCTGCTGATATAGGGGGTCAGCGAAGCCAACAAACGGTGAAACACGGGGTCCGTCATCCTGAGAAAGTTCCTGAAATCATCAGGATTATTCTCACGGATCTCACGGAGCAAAGGCATATGAGAGAACTGGTCACGCTGAAGCAACCAATTCTTGGTCCATGAACTCCTCCCCACCCTGTTCATGGACTGGACTTGTGTCAAGGTCAGGACCCCAACACCAAGCCCCCGCACAGCACGAACTGTACGAGGAGTACGCATATGAAACATGGCTAGAAAACGGTCGGCTGCTCAGAACGAAGTAACAGAACGCACTGAAGAACAGCAGGGCCTGTGAAGAGCGACCTGAAAAACAGCAACGAGCGGACAAGATCGCACAGAAAACTCCGATACGAACTGACTGCACGCACTGAAGAGCAAATACAAACCCACAAGCACAAACTGAACGGCAGAAAACGATCTGAAAGCCACGAGTCTGAAAAAGCGCGAATCGTCTCTCACCAAACTTTTACTAACACGAGATTAGCAAAAGGAGCCCAAAGAGTGCCGCGCTTGGTTCTGAACCGGCCTTTTCTAGTCTCATCGTACGTGGTGTACGTGACCGCGTGGTTGTCGATCAGAAATTCCGACAACTTTGTGCGACCGTGTGTAGGCAAAACAAGTTTGAGCCAACATCCGTCGGAAAAAATCCTAGGATTTTGTTGTCGGAATGTCCGAACAAAGTCCGACTGTGTGTACGGGGCATAAGATTTCTTTTCTACTATCAAAATTCTCTCATTTGTGTTGCAGATTCTGTGGCTCAGTTTACTGTCATCCAGGAAGCAACAATAACGGGGGTCTCTTGGTGGTAATGTCATTTTGTCCTGTGGTCGTAGTGATGGCTCTGTAGCTGGTAGTAACCACCCAATCAGGGTATATCAGGCACCTGGGAGTGTTCTTAAAAGGTAGTGATGGAAGTAATCATAATATAAAACCCCCAGGAACCTCTGAACATTTTACTGGATCCATCCAAGGAGGCTCAAGTGTTTTGTCTATCAGTAATGTACAGGCTGAAGATGACGGGGATTTTTACTGTACTCTACACACTGGTAGTGCGTACACAGTGCTACAAATTCACACACAGTGAGACTTTAATATAAACTTCCTCTTTTGGTCCTTGTACATGCTTATTTAAATAGCCAAAGAATAATAATCAAATATATTTGTAGCAATAACACAAAATATTCCTTCCACTGGTCTGACTGCAGTAGTTTTAACTGGTTTCTATTGATTACTGCACTAATTGTTATATTTTGTTATAATTGTTATATTTTGCCTTTTTCAGTAAGCATAACAATGATTTGTGAGCAAATAAAAAAACATATGTGGGAATTCTGTGAGCATTACTGATGTTCTACTGAATAAGCTAATAAAGTTAATAAACCATTTCTTATCAATTTGATCCAAATTATAACAAAATAATACAGGAGTGGGGACTGAATTTTTTAGCAGGGTATCTACCCAATACACAAAATAAGGTTCTGGCTAGAATTGTGCTTTAACCACATGACGACCGCCTCACGCTGATATACGTCAGCAGAATGGCACGGGCCAGCAAAATCACGTACCTGGTACGTGATTGCCTTCCCGCGGGCGGGGGGCTCTAGTTCGCGGGCGATGAGAGTTGAGGGAGAGGCCATCTATTGTTGGCCACCCCCTCCCGATCGCTCCCGGCGAATGAAAATGCTTCCTCTCCCTCTGTAATGTAAACAGAGGGAGAGGAAGTGATGTCATCCCTCCTCGAGCCGGTCTTTTTCGTTCTGGCACTGAGGAGAGAAGACATCAAGTAAGTGCACAACACGACACGTTCAGTAGAACACGCCAGGCACACTTTTCACAGTGACAGTTATAAGTGTTAGGGCAGTTAGGTTAGCCCCCTTTAGGTCTGGGGTACCCCCCTTTAGGTCCAGGGTACCCCCCTAACCCCCCTAATAAAGGTTAACCCCTTGATCACCCCCCGTCGCCAGTGTCGCTAAGCAATCGTTTTTCTGATCGCTGTATTAGTGACACAGGTGACGCTAGTTAGGGAGGTAAGTATATAGGTTCGCTGTCAGTGTTTTATAGCGACAGGGACCCCCATATACTACCTACTAAAGGTTTTAACCCCTGATTGCCCCCTAGTTAACCCTTTCACCAGCGATCACCGTATAAGTATTACGGGTGACGCTGGTTAGTTTGTTTGTTTTTTATAGTTTATTATAGTTTTAGGGCAACCGCTGTTTATTACCTTATAAAGGTTTAACCCCCTAATTGCCCGGCGGTGATATAAGTTACGTTTTTAGGATCAGATAAGGTCTGCGTCGCCCCAGGCAGCGTCAGGTTAGCGCCAGTACCGCTAACACCCACGCACGCAGCATACACCTCCCTTAGTGCTATAGTATCTGAACGGATCGATATCTGATCCGATCAGATCTATACTCCCCAGCAGTTTAGGGTCCCCAAAAAAATGCAGTGTTAGCGGGATCAGCCCAGATACCTGCTAGCACCTGCGTTTTGCCCCTCGGCCCAGCCCAGCCCAGCCCACCCAAGTGCAGTATCGATCGATACCTGTCACTTACAAAACACTAAGCACACATAACTGCAGCGTTCGCAGAGTCAGGCCTGATCCCTGCGATTGCTAACAGTTTTTTGGTAGCGTTTTGAATCAGTCGCTAACAGTCAGGAGCTTTTTTGCCTGTGAGTCTCACTAGTGTACCCCTAAATTTAGAGCCCAAAATGGCAAATCGAAGGTACACTAGTGAAGAGGCCTACACGTTTCTGAGCATGACAGATAGTGAAGAGGAAGTCACTCATCTGTCAGATTCAGGCTCAGAATACGATCCTGTAGAGGACAGCGGCTCCATGACAGATAGCTCTTATGACGGAGTTGTGGTCCCTGCTAAGGTCAGGTGTACCAGACCCCAAACTTCTTCTTCTGTCCTTGAAGTGCAAGAACCGCAGGGCTCTCATATGGAGCAGAGAAGTACTAGCGCCACTATTCCTTCTGGTGAACTGGCAAGCACCAGCGGCCTAGTACACCCTGGTCGTGTATCCAGCACTGCAGTATCACATGGTGACGTGGCGAGTCCCATAAGTGCAGTTCAAGCTGGTGAGGTGGCAAGCACTAGTAGTGTCCCGCTGCCACCAAGAAGACAAAGACAGGCCCATCGTGCCAAAAGTGCCCTTCCTGCTGCATTTGCCAATCCGAATTGGGAACCCACCACTTCCGCAGCACCTGTACTTCCCCCATTCACTGGCCAACCCGGAATTCAGGTGGAAACAGTTGATTTTACGCCACTGGATTTTTATTCGCTGTTTTTCACCGAAGATCTCTATAGATCTATTGTGGACCAAAGCAATTTGTACGCTGGTCAACACATCGCCACTATTCCCCATTCCTCCCTTGCCAGAGATTGGAAACCAATTACGGTTTCCGAATTTAAGCTCTTTCTGGGCCTTTCCCTCAACATGGGCATAAATAAAAAGAGTAAGTTGCGGTCATATTGGTCCACTGACCCAATTTACCATATGCCCGTGTTCTCTGCCTCCATGACCAGTGCACGATACGAGCAGATTTTGCGGTTCATGCACTTCAACGACAATGAACTCTGTTGTCCTCGTGGAGACCCTGGATACGATCGGCTCTACAAAATTCGGCCCCTCGTAAACCACTTCAACCAACGTTTTGCAGACTTGTTAATCCCCATCAAGTTGTCTGCGTTGATGAGTCCCTGATTAAATTTTCTGGCCGCTTGTCATTCAAACAGTACCTTCCCAGCAAGTGTGCCAGATACGGGGTCAAGATGTATAAGCTCTGTGACAGGGCCAAAGGCTATACATGTAGTTTTATGGTTTACGAGGACAAAGATAGTCACGTAGAGCCGACAAACTGCCCTGACTACATAGGAAGCGCTGGCAAGATAGTGTGGGACTTGGTGTCACCCTTACTCGGAAAGGGGTACCACTTGTACGTGGACAATTATTACACGAGCGTGCCACTTTTTAGCCACCTTTTTGATCATCAGATTGGAGCATGTGGCACCGTGCGACCTAATCGCCGGGGCTTTCCCCAGCGGCTTGTAGATTCCCGTCTTAGGCTGGGGGAGAGAGCCTGCTTGAAGTGTAATAACTTGCTCGCTATGAAGTGGAGGGACAATAAGAATGTTTTCGTTCTTACCTCCCTTCATGCAGACACGACGGTCCAAATTCCTACGGCGACTGGTGTTGTGGAGAAACCCCTCTGTGTCCACAAATATAACCTTAATATGGGAGGGGTGGACCTCAACGACCAGTTGTTGGCGCCATACCTAGTTGCCCGTAAGGCCAGACGCTGGTACAAAAAAGTGTCTGTTTATTTATTTCAATTGGCTTTGCTGAATGCTTATGTGCTATACAGAGCTTCAGGATGGACTGGATCCTTCCTTAAATTCCAGGAAGAGATCGTCAGAGCCCTTCTGTTTCCAGACAGTGCTCCACCTCACCATCCCCAACCAAATGCAGTAAGCTGGCTGCATGAGAGGCATTTTCAATATGTCCTCCTGAGTACCCCTACCCAACGAGCCCCCCAAAAAAGATGTCGTGTCTGCAGCAAGCGCGGATTTAGGTGTGACACCCGGTATTATTGTCCCTTCTGTCCTGACAATCCTGGTCTTTGCATTGGTGAATGTTTTGAACACTACCATACACTAGTTGAGTATTAGCGTAGGGTACAGCACTGCACAGACTAGGACACACTTTCACAGGGTCTCCCAAGATGCCATCGCATTTTGAGAGACCCAAACCTGGTACCAGTTAAAAAAGTTAAAGTTACAAAAAAAAGTGTAAAAAAAAAACAAAAAAAAAAAAAAAAGTAAAAAAAAAAGAAAGAAACACAAAAAAATATATAAAATAAGAAAAACAAAAATAGTTGTCATTTTATTGTTCTCTCTCTATTCTCTCTCTATTGTTCTGTATTCTATACTGCAATGTTTTATTGTTATGTTTTTATCATGTTTGCTTTATAGGTATGCAATTTTTTTATACTTTGTTTTTTTATTGTTAACCACTTTTTTGTTTGCAGGTACGCCATTCAGCTGCAGAGCGGATTTATTTATCTTGACAGCAACAGCGTTTGCTCCTGCAAACAAAAAAGTGCTCCAGCAGTGGGTGGAGGAGCGATTTGCTCCTGCCTTTTGCGGGAGGATGCCCCCATGCTTCGGCATATATATATTTTAGGTAGGCACAGGTTGCGTTAAATGTTTTATTTTTTACTATGTTTTTTTTGTATTTGCTTTGCAGGTATGGTAAGTATTACTGTTATATTGTAATGTTAGTTTGTTTTTTGTTAACCATCATTTGCTTAGCAGGTACGCCATTCAGTTGCAGCGTGGATTTATTTATCTTGACCGCAACATCGTTTGCTCCCACGATACATAAAGCCGTGACTCCAGCGCTGTCGGAGGTGATTTCACCACCACAGTTACATACTTCAGCATATATGCCGAAGCGTGGGGGCAGCAGTGGGTGGAGGAGCGATTCGCTCCTGCCTTTCGCGGGAGGATGCCCCCATGCTTCGGCATATATATATTTTAGGTAGGCACAGGTTGCGTTAAATGTTTTATTTTTTTACTATGTTTTTTTTTGTATTTGCTTTGCAGGTATGGTAAGTATTACTGTTATACTGTAATGTTACTTTTGTTTTTTGTTAACCATCATTTGCTTAGCAGGTACGCCATTCAGTTGCAGCGCGGATTTATTTATCTTGACAGCAACAGCGTTTGCTCCCACGATACATAAAGCCGTGACTCCAGCGCTGTCGGAGGTGATTTCACCACCACAGTTACATACTTCAGCATATATGCCAAAGCATGGGGGCAGCAGTGGGTGGAGGAGCGATTTGCTCCTGCCTTTTGTGGGAGGATGCCCCCATGCTTCGGCATATATATATATTTTAGGTAGGCACAGGTTGCATTAAATGTTTTATTTTTTACTATGTTTTTTTTTTGTATTTGCTTTGCAGGTATGGTAAGTATTACTGTTATATTGTAATGTTACTTTGTTTTTTGTTAACCATCATTTGCTTAGCAGCTACGCCATTCAGTTGCAGCGCGGATTTATTTATCTTGACAGCAACAGCGTTTGCTCCCATGATACATAAAGCCGTGACTCCAGCGCTGTCGGAGGTGATTTCACCACCACAGTTACATACTTCAGCATATATGCCGAAGCGTGGGGGCAGCAGTGGGTGGAGGAGCGATTTGCTCCTGCCTTTTGCGGGAGGATGCCCCCATGCTTCGGCATATATAAACGGTGCATGTATGCCCATCATTAGAAGTGGGTGGATGAAGGGAGGTATTCTAATGATGGGCATACCAACCGATCAATATCTTTTTTTCGTTCAGCCCACAGGCTGCATAAAAAAAAGTTTACAATATATGCCCAACAAGGACCAGCAACGTACTGGTATGTTGCTGGACTTTGAGTGGTTATACCAGAATGATGCCTGCAGGTTTAGGTATCATCTTGGTATCATTCTTTTCAGCCAGCGGTCGGCTTTCATGTAAAAGCAATCCTAGTGGCTAATTAGCCTCTAGACTGCTTTTACAAGCAGTGGGAGGGAATGCCCTCCCCCCCACCGTCTTCCATGTTTTTCTCTGGCTCTCCTGTCCCAACAGGGAACCTGAAAATGCAGCCGGTGATTCAGCCAGCTGACCATAGAGCTGATCAGAGATCAGAATGGCTCCAAACATCTCTATGGCCTAAGAAACCGGAAGCTACGAGCATTTCATGACTTAGATTTCGCCGGAGATGTAAACAGCGCCATTGGGAAATTGGGAAAGCATTTTATCACACCGATCTTGGTGTGGTCAGATGCTTTGAGGGCAGAGGAGAGATCTAGGGTCTAATAGACCCCAATTTTTTCAAAAAAGATTACCTGTCACTACCTATTGCTATCATAGGGGATATTTACATTCCCTGAGATAACAATAAAAATGATTAAAAAAAATAAAAATGAAAGGAACAGTTTAAAAATAAGATAAAAAATCAAAAAAATAATAAAGAAAAAAAAAAGCACCCCTGTCCCCCCCTGCTCTCGCGCAAAGGTGAACGCAAGCGTCGGTCTGGCGTCAAATGTAAACAGCAATTGCACCATGCATGTGAGGTATCACCGCGAAGGTCAGATCGAGGGCAGTAATTTTAGCAGAAGACCTCCTCTGTAAATCTAAAGTGGTAACCTGTAAAGGCTTTTAAAAATGTATTTAGTTTGTCGCCACTGCACGTTTGTGTGCAATTTTAAAGCATGTCATGTTTGGTATCCATGTACTTGGCCTAAGATCATCTTTTTTATTTCATCAAACATTTGGGCAATATAGTGTGTTTTAGTGCATTAAAATTTTAAAAAGTGTGTTTTTCCCCCAAAAAATGCGTTTGAAAAATCGCTGCGCAAATACTGTGTGAAAAAAAAAAATGAAACACCCACCATTTTAATCTATAGGGCATTTTCTTTAAAAAAATATATAATGTTTGGGGGTTCAAAGTAATTTTCTTGCAAAAAAAAATAATTTTTTCATGTAAACAAAAAGTGTCAGAAAGGGCTTTGTCTTCAAGTGGATAGAAGAGTGGGTGATGTGTGACATAAGCTTCTAAATGTTGTGCATAAAATGCAAGGACAGTTCAACCCCCCACCAAATGACCCCATTTTGGAAAGTAGACACCCCAAGCTATTTGCTGAGAGGCATGTCGAGTCCATGGAATATTTTATATTGTGACACAAGTTGTGGGAAAAAGACAATTTTTTTTTTTTTTTTGCACAAAGTTGTCACTAAATGATATATTGCTCAAACATGCCATGGGAATATGTGAAATTACACCCCAAAATAAATTCTGTTGCTTCTCCTGAGTACGGGGATACCACATGTGTGAGACTTTTTGGAAGCCTAGCCGCGTACGGGACCCCGAAAACCAAGCACCGCCTTCAGGCTTTCTAATGTCGTAAATTTTTGATTTCACTCTTCACTGCCTATCACAGTTTCGGAGGCCATGGAATGCCCAGATGGCACAAACCCCCCCAAATGACCCCATTTTGGAAAATAGACACCCAAAGCTATTTGCTGAGAGGTATAGTGAGTATTTTGAAGACCTCACTTTTTGTCACAAACTTTTGAAAATTGAAAAAAGAAAAAAAAATACATATTTCTTGTCTTTCTTCAGTTTCAAAAACAAATGAGAGCTGCAAAATACTCACCATGCCTCTCAGCAAATAGCTTGGGGTGTCTACTTTCCAAAATGGGGTCATTTTGGGGGGTTTTGTGCTATCTTGGCATTTTATGGCCTTCAAAACTGTGATAGGTAGTGAGGAGTGAAATCAAAAATTTACACCTTAGAAATCCTAAAGGCGGTGATTGGATTTCGGGGCCCCGTATGAAGCTAGGCTCCCAAAAAGTGCCACACATGTGGTATCCCTGTACTCAGGAGAAGCAGCAGAATGTATTTTGGGGTGTAATTCCACATATGCCCATGGCATGTTTGAGCAATATATAATTTAGTGACAACTTTGTGCAAAAAAAAAAAAAAAAATTGTCACTTTCCCGCAACTTGTGTCAAAATATAAAATATTCCATGGACTCAACATGCCTCTCAGCAAATAGCTTGGCGTGTCTACTTTCCAAAATGGGGTCATTTGGGGGGGTTTTGTGTCATATGGGCATTTTATGGCTTTCAAAACTGTGATAGGTAGTGAGGAGTGAAATCACAACTTTACGCCCTTAGAAATCCTGAAGGCGGTGATTGGATTTCGGGGCCCCGTATGAAGCTAGGCTCCCAAAAAGTGCCACACATGTGGTATCCCTGTACTCAGGAGAAGCAGCAGAATGTATTTTGGGGTGTAATTCCACATATGCCCATGGCATGTTTGAGCAATATATAATTTAGTGACAACTTTGTGCAAAAAAAAAAAAAAAAATTGTCACTTTCCCGCAACTTGTGTCAAAATATAAAATATTCCATGGACTCAACATGCCTCTCAGCAAATAGCTTGGCGTGTCTACTTTCCAAAATGGGGTCATTTGGGGGGGTTTTGTGTCATATGGGCATTTTATGGCTTTCAAAACTGTGATAGGTAGTGAGGAGTGAAATCACAACTTTACGCCCTTAGAAATCCTGAAGGCGGTGATTGGATTTCGGGGCCCCGTATGAAGCTAGGCTCCCAAAAAGTGCCACACATGTGGTATCCCCGTACTCAGGAGAAGCAGCAGAATGTATTTTGGGGTGTAATTCCACATATGCCCATGGCATGTTTGAGCAATATATAATTTAGTGACAACTTTGTGCAAAAAAAAAAAAAAAAATTGTCACTTTCCCGCAACTTGTGTCAAAAAATAAAATATTCCATGGACTCAACATGCCTCTCAGCAAATAGCTTGGAGTGTCTACTTTCCAAAATGGGGTCATTTTGGGGGGGGGTTGTGCCATCTTGGCATTTTATGACCTTCAAAACTGTGATAGGTAGTGAGGAGTGAAATAAAAAATTTACGCCCTTAGAAATCCTGAAGGCGGTGAGTGGTTTTCGGGGCCCCGTACGCGGCTAGGCTCCCAAAAAGTCCCACACATGTGGTATCCTCATACTCAGAAGATGTAGCTAAATGTATTTTGAGGTGCAATTCCACATATGCCCATGGCCTGTGTGAGCAATATATCATTTAGTGACAACTTTTTGTGATTTTTTTTTTTTTGTCATTATTCAATCATTTGGGACAAAAAAAATAAATATTTAATGGGCTCAACATGCCTCTCAGCAATTTCCTTGGGGTGTCTACTTTCCAAAATGGGGTCATTTAGGGGGGTTTTGTACTGCCCTGCCATTTTAGCACCTCAAGAAATGACATAGGCAGTCATAAACTAAAAGCTGTGTAAATTCCAGAAAATGTACCCTAGTTTGTAGACGCTATAACTTTTGCGCAAACCAATAAATATACGCTTATTGACATTTTTTTTACCAAAGACATGTGGCCGAATACATTTTGGCCTAAATGTATGACTAAAATTGAGTTTATTGGATTTTTTGTATAACAAAAATGAGAAAATATCATTTTTTTTTCAAAATTTTCGGTCTTTTTCCGTTTATAGCGCAAAAAATAAAAATGGCAGAGGTGATCAAATACCATCAAAACAAAACTCTATATGTGGGAAGAAAAGGGCGCAAATTTCGTTTGGGTACAGCATTGCATGACCACGCAATTAGCAGTTAAAGCAACGCAGTGCCAAATTGGAAAAAGCCCTCTGGTCTTTAGGCAGCCAAATGGTCCGGGGCTGAATTGGTTAGTGGACCAGCAGAATTTTTAGGAAAATGTTGTATATGTTTGAGGTCATCTTCATCAAATACCCACTACAATGCCATACATTACTGTATATCAGGGGTGTAACTAGGGTTGTTAAAGACCTGGGGCACACTTATACAGTAATGATGCAACAACAGTATCATAATAACTGCCTGTCAAGTTATTTTCTGTACCTGTGTCCCATTGGGGAGATTTCTCTTTATTTCCTGTCCCTTGGTCACAAAAAGAAGTGAGAGGAAATCTCTCCAAAGTGAAAAGATCTCTGGTATTCAGCAGGATCACTACAACTAGTGTTCTGATGGGAAAATTTCCCCTCTATTTCTGTTCATGTCACCATTCAAAATGTGGGATTTTCTTCCACTTTCGGTGATAATGGTCAATAGAGCAAATAGAGAGGATGGATCTTCATAATGAGGGAACAAACATCAGTAAAAACCTGACAGGTGTTCTAATCCTTCACCGTTCTCAAATAATTGAGAACCAGGTAAACACTCTGTGTGTCTCCCATCCTGTCTTAGAGCTGCCAATGCATGTTGGAAGTTGTACTCCCATAGGCTAAACTAAATGATTGTTCATGTTAGGTAATATAGTCTACAAGGCTGCGGGTAGGGGTGATGTCACTATATGGCCTTGGAGGTGGGGGGTGATGTCACTATATGGCCTTGGAGGGTGGGGGTGATTACACTATATGGAGGTGGGCGGTGACATCATTATATGGAGGTGGGGGGTGATGTCACTATATGGCTGCGGAGGGTGGGGTGTGATGTCACTATATGGCTGGTGGAGGTGATATCACTATGTGGCTGGTGGGGTGATGTGGTCACTATATGGCTGGTGGGGGTGATGTCACTATATGGTTGCTGAGGATGGGGGTGATGTGGTTACTATATGGCTGGTGGGGGTGATGTCGCTATATGGCTTCTGAGGGTGGGGGTGATGTCACTATATGGCTGGTGGGGGTTATGTGGTCACTATATGGCTGCTGAGGGTGGGGGTGATGTCACTGTATGGCTGCTGAGGATGGGGGTGATGTGATCACTATATGGCTGCTGAGGGTGGCAGTGATGTGGTCACGATATGGATGCTGAGGGTGGGGGTGATGTGTCTACTTTATGGCTTCTGAGGGTGAGTTTGATGTGGTCACCATATGAATGCTAAGGATGGCTTTCCAGGGGACAGCTGCATGTAATAGCATGTAGGCATCTGATTTAGAATTCACAACAATGTAATGCCTCCTAACTTTAAGGCTGCAGGTGCTTTGAGCCACAACATCTGTACTGTGTGAAAATAAGGATGATAATGATGATGACCATAGGAGGATGGTAAAATGCGTCTTTAGGCCTCATGTAGGGCCCATTCCAATGGATGCAAATCCCTGAATGCATACAGCTTGCATTTGGGGACACACAGTGGCTGTGTCCTAATCAGTGGCGGCTGGTGCCAAAAAAATTTGGGGGGGGGGGGGGCGCAAACAAACCCCTCCAGGTCTGCACTCAGCTCGGGTAAGTTTTAGGGGGTGCTGGGGAGGCTGCTACACACAGAATACGCCAAACACACAAAAGCAAATGTAAATTCATCAAAATGGTGTAAAACAATGTGCCAATAAATGCTTGTATATAACCAAGTCCTGAGTTTTCTTCAATTATTCCGCTATGAGAATATACAGGTCAGCTTGAGTGCACCACTGCAAACTTCAACTTGTGTGGTAGTGTACAACCCCAATGCTACTCTGATTCTTACAGGAATGGAAGATCTCAATTCAAGGAGATCAACAAGTGCCTGGCTGTTACACAGCTATGGTGTTTCCTAACCCAAGTGCACCTAGCAAATGTTAGGGGAAAGGACCTCAGCACAATGCAAACAATATCTGGTAGACCATTCAGGCTTCCCACCATTTGACAGACATCAGCACCAATACCCCCACTCACCCCCTGCAGCAGAAGCTCTACTCCATGCAAGCCCTGCAGCAAACACCGGAGGTTACAATTCACACAGAGCACAGTCTGAAGGGAGGAAAAGCAGGGGATTCAGGGAGCAGGTGAAACAATCAGAGAATGTCTTCCTCACTCTTTCATCTTGCTGACAAGACAGACCGAACACTCCCGACCACATGAAGGGGGGATATTATCAGGACCCAGCAAAGGTAGAGACTCTGCAGCTGTCCTTGCTGCTCCAGAGTCCTAACAGCTAACAAGTATGTAATAGCACCAACCTCACATAGCCCTGGAAAACAAACTCCTCTCCAGAATCACACTGCCATCCACCAACAACTATTTTTTAAAGTCACCCAGCTTTTCTAAACACAGAGCGAGTACTGTATAGAGCAGGGGAAAGGAGAAGTGTCCCAGTGTCACTTAGCATGGATGAACCCCCGCACTAGGAGGTCCGGCAGTTACTTGTCTAGGCGGGGTCAGTGGCGGCCCATTCGTTTCTTCCTGGTTTTCTCCGAGTGTTCCACTGAACACAAGGGGATTAGTCACGGTGGCCATCTTTTTGTAGCCCGCCGGAAGTGGCTTTGTTCTCACGCTGAGAACAAAGCACCCGGCCGGGTGGATGCTGGTCAGCGCGATCGATTGCGCCGTAAAGTATCTCCAAACCCTGCCAATGAAGCTCCGCGTCTGCAATCTCGTGATTGCATTGACGTGGAGCTTCCCATAGTGCACTGTGTCCAGCGCCCGAACACAGTGCACAAAGTTAAAGGACATTTTTTTTTTTTTCTTAAAGGGGCCGTTTTAAAACAAATTAATTTTTTTTTTGGTGACTACAGCAGGGGGGGCGGTGCCCAGGCACCCCCTATGGATGGGCGGCCACTGGTTCCAAAACAAATAAATAGGATGCTGACATGAGGATACATGCACAACATCTGTTCATCCCCATGCCAGTAAAAGACGGCTGTGCATGGGAGACACATCTACATCCCTGTGTAAATTGGCTAGGGATGAGCCGAACACCCCCCTGTTCGGTTTGCACCAGAACATGCGAACAGGAAAAAAGTTTGTTCGAACACGCGAACACCATTAAAGTCTATGGGACACAAACATGAATAATCAAAAGTGCTAATTTTAAAGGCTTATATGCAAGTTATTGTCATAAAAGTGTTTGGGGACCTGGGTCCTGCCCCAGGGGACATGGAACAATGCACAAAAAAGTTTTAAAAACTGACGTTTTTTCAGGAGCAGTGATTTTAATAATGCTTAAAGTCAAACAATAAAAGTGTAATATCCCTTTAAATTTCGTAGCTGGGGGGTGTCTATAGTATGCCTGTAAAGGGGCGCATGTTTCTTGTGTTTAGAACAGTCTGACAGCAAAATGACATTTCGAAGGAAAAAACCCATTTAAAACTACTCGCGGCTATTGCATTGCCGCCCGACAATACACATAGAAGTTCATTGATAAAAACGGCATGGGAATTCCCCACAGGGGAACCCCGAACCAAAATTATAAAAAAAAATGACGTGGGGGTCCCTCTAAATTCCATACCAGGCCCTTCAGGTCTGGTATGGATATTAAGGGGAACTCCGGCCAAAATTTTTTAAAAAATTATGTGGGGGTCCCCCTAAATTCCATACCAGACCCTTCAGGCCTGGTATGGATTTTAAGGGGAACCCCGCGCCAAAAAAAAAAAACGGCGTGGGGTCCCCCAAAAATCCATAGCAGACCCTTATCCGAGCATGCAACCTGGCAGGCCGCAGGAAAAGAGGGGGGGACGAGAGTGCGGCCCCCCTCCTGAACCGTACCAGGCCACATGCCCTCAACATTGGGAGGGTGCTTTGGGGTAGCCCCCCAAAACATCTTGTCCCCATGTTGATGAGGACAAGGGCCTCATCCCCACAACCCTGGCCGGTGGTTGTGGGGGTCTGCGGGCGGGGGGCTTATCGGAATCTGGAAGCCCCCTTTAACAAGGGGACCCCCAGATCCTGGCCCTCCCCCCTGTGTGAAATGGTAAGGGGGTACTTACCCCTACCATTTCACTAAAAAACTGTCAAAAATGTTAAAAATGACAAGAGACAGTTTTTGACAATTCCTTTATTTAAATGCTTCTTCTTTCTTCTATCTTCCTTCATCTTCTTCTTCTTCTGGTTCTTCTGGTTCTTCCTCCGGCGTTCTCGTCCAGCATCTCCTCCGCGGCGTCTTCTATCTTCTTCTCCTTGGGCCGCTCTGCACCCATGGCATGGGGGGAGGATCCCGCTCTTCTCTTCATCTTCTTCTTCATCTTCTCTTCTTCTTTTCTTCTCTTCTTCATTTTCTTCTCTGGGCTGCTTCGCATCCATGCTGGCATGGAGGGAGGCTCCCGCTGTGTGACGGCATCTCCTCGTCTTACGGTTCTTAAATAACGGGGGGCGGGCCACCCGGTGAACCCGCCCCCCTCTGACGCACGGTGACTTGACGGGACTTCCCTGTGACGTCACGGGGAATGCCACAGGGAAGTCCCGTCATGTCCTGTCCATCAGAGGGGGGCAGGGTCACCGGGTGACCCCGCCCCCTTATTTAAGAAACGTCAGACGAGGAGACGCCGTCACACAGCGGGAGCCTCCCTCCATGCCAGCATGGATGCGGAGCGGCCCGGAGAAGAAAATAAAGAAGAGAAGAAGATGAAGAAGATGAAGAGAAGAGCGGGAGCCTCCCCCCATGCCATGGGTGCGGAGCGGCCTGAGGAGAAGAAGATAGAAGACGCCACGGAGGAGATGCTGGACGAGAACACCGGAGGAAGAACCAGAAGAACCAGAAGAAGATGAAGGAAGAAAGAAGAAAGAAGAAGCATTTAAATAAAGGAATTGTCAAAAACTGTCTCTTGTAATTTTTAACATTTTTGACAGTTTTTTAGTGAAATGGTAGGTATGGGTAAGTACCCCCTTACCATTTCACACGGGGGGGGCCGGGATCTGGTGGTCCCCTTGTTAAAGGGGGCTTACAGATTCCGATAAGCCCCCCCGCCCGCAGACCCCCACAACCACCGGCCAGGGTTGTGGGGATGAGGCCCTTGTCCTCATCAACATGGGGACAAGGTATTTTGGGGGGCTACCCCAAAGCACCCTCCCAATGTTGAGGGCATGTGGCCTGGTACGGTTCAGGAGGGGGGGGCCGCACTCTCGTCCCCCCCTCTTTTCCTGCGGCCTGCCAGGTTGCGTGCTCGGATAAGGGTCTGGTATGGATTTTTGGGGGGACCCCACAACGTTTTTTTTTTTTTTTTTTGCGGGGTTCCCCTTAAAATCCATACCAGACCTGAAGGGTCTGGTATGGAATTTAGGGGGACCCCCACGTAAATTTTTTTTAAATTTTGGCCGGGGTTCCCCTTAATATCCATACCAGACCTGAAGGGCCTGGTATGGAATTTAGGGGGACTCCCACGTCATTTTTTTTTATAATTTTGGTTCGGGGTTCCCCTGTGGGGAATTCCCATGCCGTTTTTATCAATGAACTTCTATGTGTATTGTTGGGCGGCAATGCAATAGCCGCGAGTAGTTTTAAATTGGTTTTTTCCTTCGAAATGTCATTTTGCTGTCAGACGGTTCTAAACACAGGAAACATGCGCCCCTTTACAGGCATACTATAGACACCACCCAGCTATGAAATTTAAAGGGATATTACACTTTTATTGTTTGACTTTAAGCATTATTAAAATCACTGCTCCTGAAAAAACGTCAGTTTTTAAAACTTTTTTTTGCATTGATCCATGTCCCCTGGGGCAGGACCCAGGTCCCCAAACACTTTTTATGACAATAACTTGCATATAAGCCTTTAAAATTAGCACTTTTGATTTCTCCCATAGACTTTTAAAGGGTGTTCCGCGGCATTCGAATTTGCCGCGAACACCCCAAACTGTTAGCTGTTCGGCGAACTTGCGAACAGCCAATGTTCGAGTCGAACATGAGTTTGACTCGAACTCGAAGCTCATCCCTAAAATTGGCTATTACACATGTGTTTGGGGAGGGATGGTGGTAAAAATGTGTGGCTCATCTGTGCATATTTATTGCCAATGCCTCCAACTGA
Source organism: Aquarana catesbeiana (assembly GCA_037953035.1). Lineage (NCBI taxonomy): Eukaryota > Metazoa > Chordata > Amphibia > Anura > Ranidae > Aquarana > Aquarana catesbeiana. Next base: position 983,770 of record JBBHAA010000108.1, read on the forward strand.
TCCCCCTTATACTGCAAAGCGGAGGAGGGGGGATAATATATGCTGTGGCCAAGATGCTCAATGTGCAACAAAAATGATCCCCGCTGTTGCATTTAGCCACCCTGTTTTCTCAGGCTCTCCCATTCCATCAGGTCAAAAGAAGAAGAAACATCTATTTTTCCCTCCCCTCTGTGACGAATGAAGCTAGAAGCTATGAGGATTTTGTCACTTCCATTTTCAGATCTGTATTTACCTGGCTGGTACCAGCCAGGAAAGCAGCTGTTCAAACAGTTGGACCCTCCCAGTCCTGAGGGGCCTGAATCATTGAACCGTCAGAGGAAGGCTGGCTGGGACACTTTGGGATGCCACTAAGGGTGCAGCAGTGGCTGTGGGGTCACAGCAAAAGGAGGACACTCCTGCCGTATAAGGCTCACTCAGTGTGCCAGCAGATGCCCTTGTGTCTGGGGGGGGGGCTGACAGGTAGTGGACACTATAGTTAAAGTTACCTTACGTTGCCCTTCTCGTATCTAGTACCACCAGATACCCGGCCACCCAGTGGTAGAAGAGAAAAGTGCAACAAGGGCAAACAGGGAGAAATCAATGGATCTCTAACAATTAGCCAAGGTGACTATTCATGGCAAGTAAATTTTGAGGTGCAACCCTGACTAAACTCCAGGGTGCTTTACACCTGTCAGCTCCCCGTGGTTGACTGGTCAGTTACGGTCGACGGCTTCCCGCCCCCCATGTTAGGACATGCGGCTCGCCGTCCCACTGGGCAAATGCCCAGTGTGCACTACGGCCAGCCTGGTCCTGACTGCTGGAGATCCCAGCTCATTCTGACTATTCCACCTTGGTCTGAGTAAACTGTATGCTAAGTCATGTGATCTGACTGCATCGTCTGGACTCTGCATTTTTTTATTGTGGAAGATCAGAAGGCTACAATGTTTGGGACATTAAAACAGGAATATATGGTGAAATGCTGTTCAGATTTCAGTCACATAATGGACTACAGTGTAAATGTATTCAGCAGTAGATACATAGTAGGTGGAGGCTGCTGTTTGCAAATGAACTTGAGACACTTTGCATAGAAAGGTGTGGTTTATATACAGAATATAACTATGAGAATGAGAAGGATTCAACCAAAGTCTTTTCCGTCAAAGTGATTCCTCATCATCACCATGATCATGTTCTGGACTGTCTTCAATTTCATCACTTATTTTTCCTGTAATTCATATTATATATTTTATTAAGATTATTGAATATAAATATACTATGATTTTTCCTTCTACTATCATCATTTTCTCATTTGTGTTGCAGATTCTGTGGCTCAGTTTACTGTCATCCAGGAAGCTACAATAACGGCGCCTCTTGGTGGTAATGTCATTTTGTCCTGCGGTCGTAGTGATGGTTCTGTAGTTGGTAGTAACTACCCACGCTGGATATATCAGACACCTGGGAGTGTTCCTAAAGGTTTAACAGGTAGTGACGGAGGAAATAATCATAATATAAAACCTCCAGGAACCTCTGAACGTTTTACTGGATCAATCCAAGGAGGCTCAGGTGTTTTGTCTATCAGTAATGTACAGGATGCAGATGACGGTATTTATTACTGTGTTCTATGGACTGGTAGTGCAAACACAGTGCTACAAATTCACACACAGTGAGACATTAATATCAACTTCCTCTTTTGTTCCTCGTATACGTATGTTGTACTTATTTAAATAGCCAAAGAATAATAAGCAAATACATTTGTAACAACCTTACAAAATATTCCTTTCCTGCAGTTAGACTAGTTTTAAGTGCTTTGTATTGGTTACTGTGCTAATCAAATAAAATTTTAGATTGCATTTTTCATTAAGCTAATAATGTATAATAATGCTTTGTGAGCATATTAAAAAAACAAAAAAAAAACAAATGTGGGAATTCCGTGAGTATTACTGATTTGCTACTGAAGAAGTCTAAGCTAATAAAACAGTTTCTTATCAATTTAGGTGGAAGAGTGGAAACTGAAATTTTTACTATGGTATCTGCCCCCTTCATCAAATGCCCATTACAATGCCATACATTTATAACACCATAATGAAGGGGTGTAACTAGAATTGTGAAAGACATGGGGCACACTTATGAAAGCAATGATGCAATGAAAATATCATAAAACTGCCTGCTAGGTTTTTTCTGTATCTGTTTCCCATTGAGGAGATTTCCCTTTACTTTCTGTCCCATAGCCACAACGAGAAGTGAGGGGAAATCCCTCCAAACTGAAGAGATCACTGGTAGTCATGAGGGTCACCAGAACTAGTGTTCTAGTGGGAAAATTCCTCTCTACACCTGTTCTTGTGTACACTCAGAATTTGGGACTTGCTTTCGCTTTCGGTGTTAATGGTCACCAGGACAAATGGAGAAGTTGAATCTCCCTACAGGAACATAGACATCCATAAAGACCTTGCAAGTGTTTTAATCCCTCGCCACTGTATCCAAAACTAAAAAAAAGCTTTGCCTTCAGTTATATTTTAACCCCTTTCCACCCGGCCTGTTGTAAAATGGAGGCTGAGTGGGAGCCCTGTTCTGGGAGCACGTCACATGACATCCTCCCAGGATTGTGCCTAGCGTGTGGCCCACAGGCTGTGCTCTGACACAATCTGTGATGATTACACTAAATGGAGGTGGGCGGTGACGTCATTATATGGAGGTGGGGGGTGATGTCACTATATGGCTTGGCTGCGGAGGGTGGGGTGTGATGTCACTATATGGCTGGTGGAGGTGATATCAATATGTGGCTGGTGGGGTGATGTGGTCACTATATGGCTGGTGGGGGTGATGTCACTATATGGGTGCTGAGGATGGGGGTGATGTGGTTACTATATGGCTGGTGGGGGTGATGTCGCTATATGGCTTCTGAGGGTGGGGGTGATGTCACTATATGGCTGGTGGGGGTTATGTGGTCACTATATGGCTGCTGAGGGTGGGGGTGATGTCACTGTATGGCTGCTGAGGATGGGGGTGATGTGATCACTATATGGCTGCTGAGGGTGGCAGTGATGTGGTCACGATATGGATGCTGAGGGTGGGGGTGATGTGTCTACTTTATGGCTTCTGAGGGTGGGTTTGATGTGGTCACCATTAGGGATGAGCCGAACACCCCCCTGTTCGGTTTGCACCAGAACATGCGAACAGGAAAAAATTTCGCTCGAACACGCGAACACCGTTAAAGTCTATGGGACACGAACATGAATAATCAAAAGTGCTAATTTTAAAGGCTTATATGCAAGTTATTGTCATAAAAAGTGTTTGGGGACCCGGGTCCTGCCCCAGGGGACATGGATCAATGCAAAAAAAAGTTTTAAAAACGGCCGTTTTTTCAGGAGCAGTGATTTTAATAATGCTTAAAGCCAAACAATAAAAGTGTAATATCCCTTTAAATTTCGTACCTGGGGGTGTCTATAGTATGCCTGTAAAGGGGCGCATGTTTCCTGTGTTTAGAACAGTCTGACAGCAAAATGACATTTCAAAGGAAAAATTCCATTTAAAACTACCCGCGGCTATTGCATTGCCGACAATACACATAGAAGTTCATTGATAAAAACGGCATGGGAATTCAACACAGGGAAACCCCGAACCAAAATAAAAAAAAAAAATGACGTGGGAGTCCCCCTAAATTCCATACCAGGCCCTTCAGGTCTGGTATGGATATTAAGGGGAACCCCGGCCAAAATTAAAAAAAAAAACGGCGTAGGGTCCCCCCAAAAATCCATACCAGACCCTTATCCGAGCACGCAACCTGGCAGGCCACAGGAAAAGAGGGGGGGACGAGAGTGCTGCCCCCCCCTCCTGAACTGTACCAGGCCACATGCCCTCAACATTAGGAGGGTGCTTTGGGGTAGCCCCCCAAAACACCTTGTCCTCATGTTGATGAGGACAAGGGCCTCATCCCCACAACTCTGTCCGGTGGTTGTGGGGGTCTGCGGGCTTATCGGAATCTGGAAACCCCCTTTAACAAGGGGACCCCCACATCCCGGCCCCCCGTGTGAAATAGTAAGGGGGTACTTACCCCTACCATTTCACTAAAAAACTGTCAAAAATGTTAAAAATGACAAGACAGTTTTTCTCTTCTTCTCTTCTTCATTTTCTTCTCCGGGCCGCTCCGCACCCATGCTGGCATGGAGGAAGGCTCCCGCTGTGTGACGGAGTCTCCTCGTCTGACGGTTCTTAATTAACGGGTGGCGGGGCCACCCGGTGACCCCGCCCCCTCTGACGCAGGGTGACTTGACGGGACTTCCCTGTGATGTCACGGGGAATGCCACAAGGAAGTCCCGTCATGTCACCGGGTGGCCCCGCCCCCCATTATTTAAGAACCGTCAGACGAGGAGACGCCGTCACACAGCGGGAGCCTCCCTCCATGCCAGCATGGATGCGGAGCGGCCCGGAGATGAAAATGAAGAAGAGAAGAAGAGAAGAAGGAAGAAGAGAAGAGGATGAAGAAGAAGATGAAGAGAAGAGCGGGAGCCTCCCCCCATGCCATGGGTGCGGAGCGGCCCGAGGAGAAGAAGATAGAAGACGCCGCGGAGGAGATGCTGGACGAGAACGCCGGAGGAAGAACCAGAAGAGCCAGAAGAACCAGAAGAAGATGAAGGAAGATAGAAGAAAGAAGAAGCATTTAAATAAAGGAATTGTCAAAAACTGTCTCTTGACATTTTTAACATTTTTGACAGTTTTTTAGTGAAATGGTAGGGGTAAGTACCCCCTTACCATTTCACACAGGGGGGGGCCGGGATCTGGGGGTTCCCTTGTTAAAGGGGGCTTCCAGATTCCGATAAGCCCCCCGCCCGCAGACCCCCACAACCACCGGCCAGGGTTGTGGGGATGAGGCCCTTGTCCTCATCAACATGGGGACAAGGTGTTGGGGGGGCTACCCCAAAGCACCCTCCCAATGTTGAGGGCATGTGGCCTGGTATGGTTCAGGAGGGGGGGGCCGCACTCTCATCCTCCCCTCTTTTCCTGCGGCCTGCCAGGTTGCTCGGATAAGGGTCTGGTATGGATTTTTGGGGGGACCCCACGCCGTTTTTTTTTTATTTTTGGCGCGGGGTTCCCCTTAAAATCCATACCAGACCTGAAGGGTCTGGTATGGAATTTAGGGGGACCCCCACGTAAATTTTTTTTAAATTTTGGCCGGGGTTCCCCTTAATATCCATACCAGACCTGAAGGGCCTGGTATGGAATTTAGGGGGACTCCCACGTCATTTTTTTTTTTAAATTTTGGTTCGGGGTTTCCCTGTGTTGAATTCCCATGCCGTTTTTATCAATGAACTTCTATGTGTATTGTCGGCAATGCAATAGCCGCGGGTAGTTTTAAATGGAATTTTTCCTTCGAAATGTCATTTTGCTGTCAGACTGTTCTAAACACAGGAAACATGCGCCCCTTTACAGGCATACTATAGACACCCCCCAGGTACGAAATTTAAAGGGATATTACACTTTTATTGTTTGACTTTAAGCATTATTAAAATCACTGCTCCTGAAAAAACGGCCGTTTTTAAAACTTTTTTTTGCATTGATCCATGGGGCAGGACCCGGGTCCCCAAACACTTTTTATGACAATAACTTGCATATAAGCCTTTAAAATTAGCACTTTTGATTTTTCCCATAGACTTTTAAAGGGTGTTCTGCAGCATTCGAATTTGCCACGAACACCCCAAATTGTTCGCTGTTCGGCGAACTTGCGAACAGCCAATTTTCTAGTCGAACATGAGTTGGACTCGAACTCGAAGCTCATCCCTAGTCACCATATGAATGCTGAGGATGGCTTTCCAGGGGACAGCTGCATGTAATAGCACGTAGGCATCTGATTTAGAATTCACAACAATGTAATGCCTCCTAACTTTAAGGCTGCAGGGGCTTTGAGCCACAACATCTGTACTGTGTGATAATCAGGATGATAATGATGATGACCATAGGAGGACGGTAAAATGCATCTTTAGGCCTCATGTAGGGTCCATTCCAATGGATGCAAATCCCTGAATGCATACAGCTTGCATTTGGGGACACACAGTGGCTGTGTCCCAATCAGTGGCGGCTGGTGCCAAAAAAATTTGGGGGGGGGGGGCGCAAACAAACCCCTCCAGGTCTGCACTCAGTTAGGGTAAGTTTTAGGGGGTGCTGGGGAGGCTGCACAGAATACGCCAAATACACAAAGGCAAATGTAAATTCATCAAAATGGTGTAAAATAATGTGCCAATAAATGCTTGTATATAAGCAAGTCCTGAGTTTTCTTCAGTTATTCCGCTGTGAGAATATACAGGTCAGCTTGGGTGCACCACTGCAAACTTCAACTTGTGTGGTAGTGTACAACCCCAATGCTACTCTGATTCTTACAGGAATGGAAGATCTCAATTCAAGGAGATCAACAAGTGCCTGGCTGTTACACAGCTATGGTGTTTCCTAACCCAAGTGCACCTAGCAAATGTTAGGGGAAAGGACCTCAGCACAATGCAAACAATATCTGGTAGACCATTCAGGCTTCCCACCATTTGGCAGACATCAGCACCAATACCCCCACTCACCCCCTGCAGCAGAAGCTCTACTCCATGCAAGCCCTGCAGCAAACACCGGAGGTTACAGTTCACACAGAGTACAGTCTGAAGGGAGGAAAAGCAGGGGATTCAGGGAGCAGGTGAAACAATCAGAGAATGTCTTCCTCACTCTTTCATCTTGCTGACAAGACAGACCGAACACTCCCGACCACATGAAGGGGGGATATTATCAGGACCCAGCAAAGGCAGAGACTCTGCAGCTGTCCTTGCTGCTCCAGAGTCGGAACAGCTGACAAGTATGTAATAGCACCAACCTCACATAGCCCTGGAAAACAAACTCCTCTCCAGAATCACACTGCCATCCACCAACAACTATTTTTTAAAGTCACCCAGCTTTTCTAAACACAGAGCGAGTACTGTATAGAGCAGGGGAAAGGAGAAGTGTCCCAGTGCCACTTAGCATGGATGAACCCCCGCACTAGGAGGTCCGGCAGTTACTTGTCTAGACGGGGTCAGTGGCGGCCCATTCGTTCCTTCCTGCTTTTCTCCGGGTTTTCAGTGGAGAGGGGAGGGGCCTCCCCTCTCCACTGAACACAAGGGGATTAGTCACGGTGGCCATCTTTCTGTAGCCCGCCGGAAGTGGCTTTGTTCTCACGCTGAGAACAAAGTACCCGGCCGGGCAGATGCTGGTCAGCGCGAACGATTGCACCGCAAAGCATCTCCAAACCCTGCCAATGAAGCTCCGCATCTGCAATCTCGTGGCGCTTCCCATAGTGCACTGTGTCCAGCACCTGAACACAGTGCACAAAGTTAAAGGACATTTAAAAAAAAAAAATTTTTCTTAAAGGGGCCGTTTTAAAACAAATTAATTTTTTGTGTGTGACTACAGCAGGGGGGGGGGCGGTGCCCAGGCGCCCCCTATGGATGGGCGGCCACTGGTTCCAAAACAAATAAATAGGATGCTGACATGGGGATACATGCACAACATCTGTGCATCCCCATGCCAGTAAAAGACGGCTGTGCATGGGAGACACATCTACATCCCTGTGTAAATTGGCTAATACACATGTGTTTGGGGAGGGATGGTGGTAAAAATGTGTGGCTCATCTGTGCATATTTATTGCCAATGCCTCCAACTGATCCCCCTTATACTGCAAAGCGGAGGAGGGGGGATAATATATGCTGTGGCCAAGATGCTCAATGTGCAACAAAAATTATCCCCGCTGTTGCATTCAGCCACCCTGTTTTCCCAGGCTCTCCCATTCCATCAGGTCAGGAGAAGAAGAAACATCTATTTTTCCCTCCCCTCTGTGACGAATGAAGCTAGAAGCTATGAGGATTTTGTCACTTCCATTTTCAGATCTGTATTTACCTGGCTGGTACCAGCCAGGAAAGCAGCCGTTCAAACAGCTGGACCCTTCCAGTCCTGAGGAGCCTGAATCATTGAACCGTCAGAGGAAGGCTGGCTGGGACACTTTGGGATGCCACTAAGGGTGCAGCAGTGGCTGTGGGGTCACAGCAGAAGGAGGACACTCCTGCCGTATAAGGTAGTGGGCACTATAGTTAAAGTTACCTTACGTTGTCCTTCTCGTATCTAGTACCACCAGATACCCGGCCACCCAGTGGTAGAAGAGAAAAGTGCAACAAGGGCAAACTTAGGGAGAAATTAATGGATCTCTAACAATTAGCCAAGGTGACTATTCATGGCAAGTAAATTTTGAGGTGCAACCCTGACTAAACTCCAGGGTGCTTTACACCTGTCAGCTCCCCGTGGTTGACTGGTCAGTCACGGTCGACGGCTTCCCGCCCCCCATGTTAGGACATGCGGCTCGCCGTCCCACTGGGCAAATGCCCAGTGTGCACTACGGCCAGCCTGGTCCTGACTGCTGGAGATCCCAGCTCATTCTGACTATTCCACCTTGGTCTGAGTAAACTGTATGCAAAGTCATGTGATCTGACTGCATCGTCTGGACTCTGCATTTTTTTATTGTGGAAGATCAGAAGGCTACAATGTTTGGGACATTAAAACAGGAATATATGGTGAAATGCTGTTCAGATTTCAGTCACATAATGGACTACAGTGTAAATGTATTCAGCAGTAGATACATAGTAGGTGGAGACTGCTGTTTGCAAATGAACTTGAGACACTTTGCATAGAAAGGTGTGGTTTATATACAGAATATAACTATGAGAATGAGAAGGATTCAACCAAAGTCTTTTCCGTCAAAGTGATTCCTCATCATCACCATGATCATGTTCTGGGCTGTCTTCACTTTCATCACTTATTTTTCCTGTAATTCATATTATATATTTTATTAAGATTATTGAATATAAATATACTATGATTTTTCCTTCTACTATCATCATTTTCTCATTTGTGTTGCAGATTCTGTGGCTCAGTTTACTGTCATCCAGGAAGCTACAATAACGGTGCCTCTTGGTGGTAATGTCATTTTGTCCTGTGGTCGTAGTGATGGTTCTGTAGTTGGTAGTAACTACCCACGCTGGATATATCAGACACCTGGGAGTGTTCCTAAAGGTTTAACAGGTAGTGACGGAGGAAATAATCATAATATAAAACCTCCAGGAACCTCTGAACGTTTTACTGGATCAATCCAAGGAGGCTCAGGTGTTTTGTCTATCAGTAATGTACAGGATGCAGATGACGGTGTTTATTACTGTGTTCTATGGACTGGTAGTGCAAACACAGTGCTACAAATTCACACACAGTGAGACATTAATATCAACTTCCTCTTTTGTTCCTCGTATACGTATGTTGTACTTATTTAAATAGCCAAAGAATAATAAGCAAATACATTTGTAACAACCTTACAAAATATTACTTTCCTGCAGGTAGACTAGTTTTAAGCGCTTTGTATTGGTTACTGTGCTAATCAAATAAAATTTTAGATTGCATTTTTCATTAAGCTAATAATGTATAATAATGCTTTGTGAGCATATTAAAAAAACAAAAAAAAAACAAATGTGGGAATTCCGTGAGTATTACTGATTTGCTACTGAAGAAGTCTAAGCTAATAAAACAGTTTCTTATTAATTTAGGTGGAAGAGTGGAAACTGAAATTTTTGCTATGGTATCTGCCCCCTTCATCAAATGTCCATTACAATGCCATACATTTATAACACCATAATGAAGGGGTGTAACTAGAATTGTGAAAGACATAGGGCACACTTATGAAAGCAATGATGCAATGAAAGTATCATAAAACTGCCTGCTAGGTTTTTTCTGTATCTGTGTCCCATTGAGGAGATTTCCCTTTACTTTCTGTCCCATAGCCACAACGAGAAGTGAGGGGAAATCCCTCCAAACTGAAGAGATCACTGGTAGTCATGAGGGTCACCAGAACTAGTGTTCTAGTGGGAAAATTCCTCTCTACACCTGTTCTTGTGTACACTCAGAATTTGGGACTTGCTTTCCCTTTCGGTGTTAATGGTCACCAGGACAAATGGAGAAGTTGAATCTCCCTACAGGAGCATAGACATCCATAAAAACCTTGCAAGTGTTTTAATCCCTCGCCACTGTATCCAAAATTAAAAAAAAGCTTTGCCTTCAGTTATATTTTAACCCCTTTCCACCTGGCCTGTTGTAAAATGGAGGCTGAGTGGGAGCCCTGTTCTGGGAGCACGTCACATGACATCCTCCCAGGATTGTGCCTAGCGTGTGGCCCACAGGCTGTGCCCTGACACAATCTGTGATGATTACACTATATAGAGGTGGGCGGTGACGTCATTATATGGAGGTGGGGGGTGATGTCACTATATGGCTGCGGAGGGTGGGGTGTGATGTCACTATATGGCTGGTGGAGGTGATATCAATATGTGGCTGGTGGGGTGATGTGGTCACTATATGGCTGGTGGGGGTGATGTCACTATATGGTTGCTGAGGATGGGGGTGATGTGGTTACTATATGGCTGGTGGGGGTGATGTCGCTATATGGCTTCTGAGGGTGGGGGTGATGTCAGTATATGGCTGGTGGGGGTTATGTGGTCACTATATGGCTGCTGAGGGTGGGGGTGATGTCACTGTATGGCTGCTGATGATGGGGGTGATGTGACCACTATATGGCTGCTGAGGGTGGCAGTGATGTGGTCACGATATGGATGCTGAGGGTGGGGGTGATGTGTCTACTTTATGGCTTCTGAGGGTGAGTTTGATGTGGTCACCATATGAATGCTGAGGATGGCTTTCCAGGGGACAGCTGCATGTAATAGCACGTAGGCATCTGATTTAGAATTCACAACAATGTAATGCCTCCTAACTTTAAGGCTGCAGGTGCTTTGAGCCACAACATCTGTACTGTGTGATAATCAGGATGATAATGATGATGACCATAGGAGGACGGTAAAATGCGTCTTTAGGCCTCATGTAGGGCCCATTCCAATGGATGCAAATCCCTGAATGCATACAGCTTGCATTTGGGGACACACAGTGGCTGTGTCCCAATCAGTGGCGGCTGGTGCCAAAAAAATTTGGGGGGGGGGGGGCGCAAACAAACCCCTCCAGGTCTGCACTCAGTTAGGGTAAGTTTTAGGGGGTGCTGGGGAGGCTGTTACACACAGAATACGCCAAATACACAAAAGCAAATGTAATTTCATCAAAATGGTGTAAAACAATGTGCCAATAAATGCTTGTATATAAGCAAGTCCTGAGTTTTCTTCAGTTATTCCGCTGTGAGAATATACAGGTCAGCTTGGGTGCACCACTGCAAACTTCAACTTGGGTGGTAGTGTACAACCCCAATGCTACTCTGATTCTTACAGGAATGGAAGATCTCAATTCAAGGAGATCAACAAGTGCCTGGCTGTTACACAGCTATGGTGTTTCCTAACCCAAGTGCACCTAGCAAATGTTAGGGGAAAGGACCTCAGCACAATGCAAACAATATCTGGTAGACCATTCAGGCTTCCCACCATTTGACAGACATCAGCACCAATACCCCCACTCACCCCCTGCAGCAGAAGCTCTACTCCATGCAAGCCCTGCAGCAAACACCGGAGGTTACAGTTCACACAGAGCACAGTCTGAAGGGAGGAAAAGCAGGGGATTCAGGGAGCAGGTGAAACAATCAGAGAATGTCTTCCTCACTCTTTCATCTTGCTGACAAGACAGACCGAACACTCCCGACCACATGAAGGGGGGAGATTATCAGGACCCAGCAAAGGCAGAGACTCTGCAGCTGTCCTTGCTGCTCCAGAGTCGGAACAGCTGACAAGTATGTAATAGCACCAACCTCACATAGCCCTGGAAAACAAACTCCTCTCCAGAATCACACTGCCATCCACCAACAACTATTTTTTAAAGTCACCCAGCTTTTCTAAACACAGAGCGAGTACTGTATAGAGCAGGGGAAAGGATAAGTGTCCCAGTGTCACTTAGCATGGATGAACCCCCGCACTAGGAGGTCCGGCAGTTACTTGTCTAGGCGGGGTCAGTGGCGGCCCATTCGTTCCTTCCTGGTTTTCTCCGGGTGTTCAGTGGAGAGGGGAGGGGCCTCCCCTCTCCACTGAACACAGGGGGATTAGTCACGGTGGCCATCTTTTTGTAGCCCGCCGGAAGTGGCTTTGTTCTCACGCTGAGAACAAAGCACCCGGCCGGGCAGATGCTGGTCAGCGCGATCGATTGCGCCGCAAAGCATCTCCAAACCCTGCCAATGAAGCTCCGCGTCTGCAATCTCGTGATTGCATTGATGTGGCGCTTCCCATAGTGCACTGTGTCCAGCGCCCGAACACAGTGCACAAAGTTAAAGGACATTTTTTTTTTTTTTTTTTTCTTAAAGGGGCTGTTTTAAAACAAATTAATTTTTTTTTTGTGACTACAGCGGGGGGGCGGTGCCCGGGCGCCCCCTATGGATGGGCAGCCACTGGTTCCAAACTAAATAAATAGGATGCTGACATGGGGATACATGCACAACATCTGTGCATCCCCATGCCAGTAAAAGACGGCTGTGCATGGGAGACACATCTACATCCCTGTGTAAATTGGCTAATACACATGTGTTTGGGGAGGGATGGTGGTAAAAATGTGTGGCTCATCTGTGCATATTTATTGCCTCCAACTGATCCCCCTTATACTGCAAAGCGGAGGAGGGGGGATAATATATGCTGTGGCCAAGATGCTCAATGTGCAACAAAAATTATCCCCGCTGTTGCATTCAGCCACCCTGTTTTCTCAGGTTCTCCCATGCCATCAGGTCAGGAGAAGAAGAAACATCTATTTTTCCCTCCCCTCTGTGACGAATGAAGCTAGAAGATATGAGGATTTTGTCACCTCCATTTTCAGATCTGTATTTACCTGGCTGGTACCAGCCAGGAAAGCAGCCGTTCAAACAGTGGACCCTCCCAGTCCTGAGGAGCCTGAATCATTGAACCGTCAGAGGAAGGCTAGCTGGGACACTATGGGATGCCACTAAGGGTGCAGCAGTGGCTGTGGGGTCACAGCAGAAGGAGGACACTCCTGCCGTATAAGGCTCACTCAGTGTGCCAGCAGATGCCCTTGTGTCTGGGGGGGGGGGCTGACAGGTAGTGGACACTATAGTTAAGGTTACCTTACGTTGCCCTTCTCGTATCTAGTACCACCAGATACCCGGCCACCCAGTGGTAGAAGAGAAAAGTGCAACAAGGGCAAACTTAGGGAGAAATCAATGGATCTCTAACAATTAGCCAAGGTGACTATTCATGGCAAGTAAATTTTGAGGTGCAACCCTGACTAAACTCCAGGGTGCTTTACACCTGTCAGCTCCCCGTGGTTGACTGGTCAGTCACGGTCGACGGCTTCCCGCCCCCCATGTTAGGACATGCGGCTCGCCGTCCCACTAGGCAAATGCCCAGTGTGCACTACGGCCAGCCTGGTCCTGACTGCTGGAGATCCCAGCTCATTCTGACTATTCCACCTTGGTCTGAGTAAACTGTATGCTAAGTCATGTGATCTGACTGCATCGTCTGGACTCTGCATTTTTTTATTGTGGAAGATCAGAAGGCTACAATGTTTGGGACATTAAAACAGGAATATATGGTGAAATGCTGTTCAGATTTCAGTCACATAATGGACTACAGTGTAAATTTATTTAGCAGTAGATACATAGTAGGTGGAGGCTGCTGTTTGCAAATGAACTTGACACACTTTGCATAGAAAGGTGTGGTTTATATACAGAATATAACTATGAGAATGAGAAGGATTCAACCAAAGTCTTTTCCGTCAAAGTGATTCCTCATCATCACCATGATCATGTTCTGGACTGTCTTCACTTTCATCACTTATTTTTCCTGTAATTCATATTATATATTTTATTAAGATTATTGAATATAAATATACTATGATTTTTCCTTCTACTATCATCATTCTCTCATTTGTGTTGCAGATTCTGTGGCTCAGTTTACTGTCATCCAGGAAGCTACAATAACGGCGCCTCTTGGTGGTAATGTCATTTTGTCCTGCGGTCGTAGTGATGGTTCTGTAGTTGGTAGTAACTACCCATGCTGGATATATCAGGCACCTGGGAGTGTTCCTAAAGGTTTAACAGGTAGTGATGGAGGAAATAATCATAATATAAAACCTCCAGGAACCTCTGAACGTTTTACTGGATCCATCCAAGGAGGCTCAGGTGTTTTGTCTATCAGTAATGTACAGGATGCAGATGACGGTATTTATTACTGTGTTCTATGGACTGGTAGTGCAAACACAGTGCTACAAATTCACACACAGTGAGACATTAATATCAACTTCCTCTTTTGTTCCTCATATACGTATGTTGTACTTTTTTAAATAGCCAAAGAATAATAAGCAAATACATTTGTAACAACCTTACAAAATATTCCTTTCCTGCAGTTAGACTAGTTTTAAGCACTTTGTATTGGTTACTGTGCTAATCAAATAACATTTTATATTGCATTTTTCATTAAGCTAATAATGTATAATAATGCTTTGTGAGCATATTAAAAAAAAAAAAACAAAAAAAAAACAAATGTGGGAATTCCGTGAGTATTACTGATTTGCTACTGAAGAAGTGTGGAAGAGTGGAAACTGAAATTTTTGCTATGGTATCTGCCCCCTTCATCAAATGTCCATTACAATGCCATAAATTTATAACATCATAATGCAGCAGTGTAACTAGAATTGTGAAAGACATGGGGCACGCTTATGAAAGCAATAATGCAATGAAAGTATCATAAAACTGCCTGCTAGTTTTTTTCTGTATCTGTGTCCCATTGAGGAGATTTCCCTTTACTTTCTGTCCCATAGCCACAACGAGAAGTGAGGGGAAATCCCTCGAAACTGAAAAGATCACTGGTAGTCATGAGGGTCACCATAACTAGTGTTCTAGTGGGAAAATTCCTCTCTACACCTGTTCTTGTGTACACTCAGAATTTGGGACTTGCTTTCACTTTCGGTGTTAATGGTCACCAGGACAAATGGAGAAGTTGAATCTCCCTACAGGAGCATAGACATCCATAAAGACCTTGCAGGTGTTTTAATCCCTCGCCACTGTATCCAAAACTAAAAAAAAGCTTTGCCTTCAGTTATATTTTAACCCCTTTCCACCTGGCCTGTTGTAAAATGGAGGCTGAGTGGAAGCCCTGTTCTGGGAGCACGTCACATGACATCCTCCCAGGATTGTGCCTAGCGTGTGGCCCACGGGCTGTGCTCTGAAACAATCTGTCATCTGATCTGTGCTCTGGCCACAGTGATCACATGATATTGGCAGCGGGCTGGTACAGTGATCTGTGTCCACCGTGCCCAGTACAGATCACTGTACCGGCCCGCTGAGGGGGGACAAACATGGATGCAGCCATCAGCGGGGACAGCGCGGACTAAGGTAAGTGGCACATAATGTGCTGGTATGTGATGCATACTAGCACAGTCTACTTTTACTTTTTAGGGAACTAAAAAGGAAGTAAAATCAATCAGGGTTTACTTCCTCTTTAAACACTACCAATGTTCAGTAGACGGTTCTCATTATTAAATCTAATCAACTAATATTTTAATTTTTGATATTGCAGTCCTCCTGTCCACTATTTAAACTTTTTATTTCTGTACAGTGTAAACATATTCATGTTAATGCAATTCTGCCTCTGTTTCTCCAAAAAATCTAGTTTATGTCACAAAACATTTCCTATTCTGCTAATTTTTTTTTTAACCAAAAGTGGTATTTTTATAGCCGGCATGCAGTGGTTGTCATTTCTCCACCTGACTGCATTTAATTTCTGTCATTTCTTCAGCCTTCACCTACCTGGCCTCTGCACTTGTGGATATGTAAGCTCTGACTATCTCAGTTTAGGGGAAAGGGGGAGAGCACTTTGACATCATCATCTTTGGTACCAAAAGACCTTATTCCAGCACTGATGTCTAGTGTCTTATAACCGCTTGCCTAGACTGCGGCAAAAAATTGGCCTGGGCATTTTAGATTGAGCAGCCCATTTTTTTAACCCCCCCCCCATAGTAGTGTACACAGCTCCTCCACTGCTCCAAAGACGCTGCTTGCAGGACTTTTTCTAGCGTCCTACAAGCGCACCACCCCAGTGTGAAAGCACTCAGGCTCTCACACTGGGGCTGCAGGAGAGGCATTTTACAAGCGCTATTTTTAGCCCAAAAGCACCTGAAAAACACACCAGTGTGAAAGGGGTCATAACATGAGAGCAGCTGAGGTTGGGGTGAGGCAGAGCCGTGGTCACAATCCATCTGTCGGCTCCCCGCTGTTGACTGGTTAATCGTGATCAACATCTTGCTGCCTCCCGTGTTAGGACATGCGGCACACCAGCCCACCGTGCAAATGCCAGTGTGCACTATGGCCAGTTCGGGCCTGACTGCTAGGGATCTCAGCTGCTTCTGACTATTCCCCCTCGGTCTGATTAAACTGTATGTTAAGTCATGTGATCTGATTGCATAGTCTGAACTCTTCATTTATTATTATGGAAATTCAGCTGGCTACAATGTTTGGAACATTACAGCAGGTATATTTATATACAGTAAAACCTAGGATTGAGAGTAACTTGGTCCGAGAGTGTTTTACAAGACAAGCTAAATTGTTTTAAAAATTTGGACTTGATAAACAAGCTATGTCTTGATATACAAGTTGCGTCACGTCACAACTGAGTATAAAAGAGAAGAGAGGTGCCTCTAAGTGTAGCAATATGGTTACATTTAATGAAGGTACAACATTTAGCAACTCACATGGTTGATGATTAAAACAGGCCCATCTACGTATGCAGGCATCCGGGGTAAAACTGTCCACATAGACCATCCTCCTCACCACCATCGACATCGTCCCTTCCACGCTGAGCTCCACAAGTGCTTCAAGCCTCGCTTTCAGATTGCTCTACTGCAGGGTAGTCTTCCCGGTCATTAATGCTGACTGACAGCGGTGAGAGCCGGCGGTGTAGAGGATGGTCTATGTGGACAGCTTTACCCCAGATTCCTGCATACTTAGATGTGCCTCTTTTAATCATCAACCATGTGAGCTGCTAAATGTTGTACCCAGTGGCATAGCTGGAGGGGGGTGGGGGGTGCAGCTGCACCCGGGTGACACCTGCAGAGGGGTGACACCATCTGGAGGGCGGTGGATGGTCCTGGATCCTGGAAGCAGGGCTCTTTTCAGCTGGAACGTGCCGGTGCCGAGCTAGCCCTGAGTGAGGCTCCCCAGTCTCATTCTCACTGCTGCTGCGGCTGCCTTCTGTCACTTCCAATACAGAAGACCGCCGCCTGGAGAGTGACATTCTGAGCAAACAATTCTCTGGGTGACTGCACACTGAATCCTCCTCTGGCCCTTGAGGGGGGTCTGTACTGATGGAGGATGGTGGTTTGTCCTAAGGGGGGTCTGTACTGTTGGAGGAGGGGGGTGGTTTGCCCTCAGGGGCGTCTGTATTGATGGAGCCGGGGTGCGGAATTTCCGTCAGCAAAAGATTGAGAGCAGGTTCTCTATTTTTCCGATGGAAAAAGTTCCTATCGGAAATTCCGATTGTCTGTAGCAATTCCAACGCGCACAATTCCTACGCATGCTCGGAAACAATTTGACGCATGCTCGGAAGCATTGAATTTCATTTTCTTGGCTTGTCGTAGTGTTGTACGTCACTGCGTTCTTGGTGGTCGAAAGTTCAGAGAACTTTTGTGTGACCGTGTGTATGCAAGGCAAGCTTGAGTAGAATTCCATCGGAAAAACCATCCAAGGTTTTTCCAACGGAAATTTCGATCGTGTGTACAGGGCATTAGTCTCTTGGCTTCTGGTCGTAAGCCTTTCCATTTAATTAAGTACTGGATGGTGTTCCTTCTTTTCCTACAATCCACAATTGTCTCAACCTCATATTCCTCATTACCGTTGATTATTGTAGGTGCTAGTGGACCTGACTCACGACCAGGGTCTAGCTTTGCGGCTTTTAGCAAAGTCACGTGAAAGACAGAGTGGATTTTGTAAGTTTCTGGGAGTTTGTTTAATTTGTCTCTTAACTGGAAATGGACCGATACACCTAGGTCCAAGCTTCTTAGATGGACATGAAAATTTTAAGTTAGTAGTGGATAACCAAACCTTGCAACCTTCCTTGCCTCCTAACTGAAACTTGAGGTCTCCTCTTCTTTTTCTGTGAAATAATTTTTTATTGTCCTTGGCAATGGCATCTTGCAATACTTTGTTATTTGACTGGAGAGCACTTATTCTTTCTTGGACTGCGGGGACCTAGGAATCAGGCAAGATGTCGGGTATGAAGTCTGGGAAGCTGAATGAACCGAATCATTGTATGTGGAGATACTCAAGATTTTTGTCTTTGGTTAAGATCAAAATGGGGTCAGCCACTCCTTCCAGCAAGTAACGCCATTCTTCCAGGGCTGTCTTGATGGCCAGTAACTCCCAATCTCCCACATCATAATTCCTTTCTGCAGGGCTGAGTTTCCTAGAGAATAAAACAATGGGATGTAACAGAGACTTTGTTCCTTGGCGCTGTGACAGGATGGAACCCATGGCATTCTCCGAAGCTTTCACCTCGAGGATGTATGGTGATGCAGGATATGGTTGTTTCAGGATAGGTGCTGTAGTGCTGCAGGTGTCCACTGGAAATGGGTATTCTGTTTTGTCAGCTGGGTAACAGGAAAAATGATAGCAGAGAAATTCTTAATTAACTTGCAGTAAAAGTTGGCAAATCCTATGAACCTCTGTGTGCTCTTTCTGTCTGTACGAGTGGGCCATTTGGCGATAGATTTCTGGGGATCCATGGAAATACCTGAAGTGGAAATGATAAGTCCCAAGAATTGAATCGTCTCTTTTTCAAATTCACACTTCTCGGCCTTTGCGTATAGTCAATGATCTCTTAATCGGCCAAGAACCTTTTTAATGTGTTCACGGTGTACTTTGATGGAAGTAGAGAAGATGAGGATATTGTCTAGATATACAATCAGGAAAAGATCAAGAAAGTCCCTGAAAATATTATTGATGAAATGCTGAAATGTTGCTGGAGCATTGCACAACCCAAAGGGCATAATGAGGTATTCATAATGTCCAAATCTAATGCGGAAGGCCTTCTTCCATTCATCCCCTTTGCGGATCCACACTAGATTTTAGGCGCCTTGTCAAGCTTTCTACATATAGTAGAGGTTTTGAAGCGTTGAAATAGTTCCGGAATCAGGGTAAAGGATATCTGTTTTTGACTGTAATTTTATTTATATCCCAGTAATCAACACAGGGACACAGGGTATGATCCTTTTTTTCTACAAAGAAGATTCCAGCGTCCGTGGGGGACGTGGAAGGCCGGATGAAGGTTGTGGATTGGATGCGACCCTCCAGCTGGAGGTAGCTTTCTTGCAGGGTGCTGACTGCATGGCTAAGAGAGACAAGTTGCTGGCATTGTGTCTCCAGAGGCGAAGCAACTCTCTCGATCTCCGACATCTGGCTGAGTGGTACTATCACGTACCTGGTGGAGATCGAGCTGTAAAGAGGGCTTCTCTTGCACCCCCTGTCCATCGGCCCTGATAGAGATGACAGGGAGTGAAGGACACAGAGTGGCACGAGGGTCGGTTTAGCAGGTGACACCAGCTGAGGCTTGACAGGAACCTGATGGCCGTAGATCAGGTACTGGAAACTGAAACACTGTGTCGCTGGATCAGCAGGCAGAAGTGTAGCCGGAACATAAGCCAGGAGGTCATCAACAGCCCGGCAAAGCAGGTACAGGAACGTGAGGCTGAAGCGGAGACAGGATACAGGCCGGGTTTGGTACACAATCGAGCAGCAAGGCACAGGAGCATGAGACAGGACCAGAGTCAAACACAAGCTGAGGCCACAGGTAGGCAGGCGTAAGTCCAAAGGAAGTTCGGGTCAAACACTGGTAACTGGAACAGATCAAGGCACAGGTTAACAGCAAGCTGAAATACCACTCAGCAATTTGTGTGTGTCATTGCTTGGTTTAAATAGACTAACTGGCGCCAGTGCGTGCACGTGTGTGTGCGCACGTGCCAGCTCACGCCCGTGGGTGCTCATGCATGCGCCAATACATGCTTCTCCTTGTGCAAACCCAGGTATGCCCGCGCCTGCGCACCAATGCGCGCTTGTCAACTTGGCTTCTCTTACATTGGGTTTTGCTGAAACAACTTACATACACTCTCAGTTAGTTCATAATTGGTTTTCTGACAGGTCAGGGTGCATCCCACCCATTGGTTTTAGAGGTCAGATCAGGGTTGCCTCCTACACATTTGACAGTAGTGGGGTTAGGCATGGGGACTTGCCTTTGGATTGTAGGGATCAGTTTATCAGAGTTCTCTCCCAAAGTATCATAGGTGAGCCTCCTCGGGGATGTATATTCGTTCTCAGTCTGATGGGGGAATGAACCGCTGGCACTGGAGTAGAGTTCCTCTCTGGGCTTTTTTTATTAGTAGGACTGTGAGATTTCAATAGGAGATCTGTAACTGGGGTTGCAGGAACAGACTTTGGAATAGGAAGGTCAGCTTCTTCAACAAGATCAAAGTTAGGCACTTGACTCCCACCATCTTCTTCACCCAACAATGGTGATTCTGTCTTCATAGGACAATCTGGCTCAGGTAAAAGTAGAGCTCCATCAACGTAGCTAATCAGGTCCTCTACACTCCGCTAAGAGGTCGGCTTGGTACTTTCAACTTTGATTGTCAATTTCCCTGGATGGTGATAAGATTTCCACCTCCGAATTGGGTGACCTTCCTACTGCTTTTGGCAGTTCTCTTTCTCTGCTCCAACCATTGGTTCCTGTATCTCTTCCTTACAACCAGTAAGGCACTATTTCCTCATCCTCATTGTCTTCCTCTTCCTGCACCACAGGGTGAGTGGAAAGTTGTAGATGAGAATGGGTTGGTTCTGGTGGAGGTGGAGAGGAGGCCTGAGGCACTCTAAGGGCATCAGAGAATGGAAGCAAATGGTTACAGTGCCACATCTTTAGGGGCCCTGGCTTACCTTCAGGTTTAATTTGATAAACTGGTAACCCAGGAAGCTGTCTGCTGATGACATAGGGTTTGGGGATCTCCAACCCTATGCCAATTTATGTTTTCCAGGCACACCCAAATTCTTTAACAGTATCCGATCTACCGGCTGTAAATCCTGCACCCTCACCTTCAGATAGAAATTCCTTTTATTTCTCAGCTCTCTGGTGGCAGTGTATTCCACAGCACTTTCATAGGCCTGCTTCAAATTCTTGCGCAGTCGTTCTACGTATCCCCTATGAAAAGTCAGGGAGGTGTTGTCTACAGACGTTTGATCAGGTCAAGATGGACCTCTTTCCCAAACATGAGTCTGTGCGGTGAGTATCTGGTGGCATCACTCACGGTACTATTGTACGCATGTACAGTACAACTGCAGAGACATGATTTCCCCAGTGTTGTTTTTTCTCAGTTGGCAATGTCCCCAACATGTTTTGCAAAGTTCTGTTAAATCTTTCTGGTTGAGGATCTCCCTGGGGGTGGTATGGCGTGGTTCTTGACTTCTTTATGCCCAACAACTTTCACAATTGGTGTATTAGCCTACTTTCGAAATCCCGTCCTTGATCAGAATGAATTCTGACTGGCAGTCCATAATGAATGAAGAATTTCTCCACATGGACTTTTGCCATGGTGGTATCCTGCTTATCTTTAGTAGGGTAGGCATAACGGGTGAAAAGGTTGGTCACCACTAGAATGTTACTTCTTCCACCTGTATCAGGTTCTAGGCACAGGAAGTCAATATGCACCAGCTCCATGGGCCCTGGCTTTGTAGATTTCCCATTGGAGCAGCTTGTACTGGTAGAGTCTTCAGTTGGATGCACTGTAAACAGGAGTGGCAATAGCTCTCTATCTCCCCTCTCATGTTGGGCCAATAAAACCTGTCCCTGACTAGGCGAAAATGTATTTCTGTGCTTAAATGTCCATGTTCATCATGCAGAGCTACTATCACTGTTGTACAATGTTTTTCAGGAAGAAAAGGTTGCCATTTCTCCTCCAAATCCTCAGCGGGGCCCCGCCTATACAAAAGCCGTCTCTGAGTTGCAACCTATTCCACTCCCGCTGTATGATCTTAGCCACAGAGTTCTTCAACAACAAGATTGGATCTTGTTTGGCCCAGGCTTCAATGCTGGCCAGGTGGCATTGCGGATCCTGATTCTGGTCCATTTTTAAATCTCTCTTAGAAAGTCGAGGGAGGCCTTCACCCCGCACCTGCATCAACCCACAGTAACATTTAGACACTCCAGAAGGATGAACCCCTATAGACTTGGCTCCTACAGTCTCCTTCAGCCATTGGGCCATGCCTCGACATAAGGCCTGGACACCTTCAGTAGTCACAAAGGTCCAATCTTCTGGCTCCTCCACTCGCCGGTGAGGCCGGCATCTCAATTTCCAGCCCCCAGCTAAACTGGAATCCAGCTAATGCGGCCAACCACCTATGGTATATGTGTGGGAAGATTGAAACATACAGTATCTCACAAAAGTGAGTACACCACTAAAATTTTTGTAAATATTTTATTATATCTTTTCATGTGACAACACTGAAGAAATTACACTTTGCTACAGTATAAAGTAGTGAGTGTACAGCTTGTATAACAGTGTAAATTTGCTGTCACCTCAAAATAACACAACACACAGCCATTATTGTTTAAACCTCTGGCAACTAAAGTGAGTACACCCCTAGTTGAAAATGTCCAAATTGGGCCCAAAGTGTCAATATTTTGTGTGGCCACCATTATTTTCCAGCACTGCCTTAACCCTCTTGGGCATGGATTTCACCAGAGCTTCACAGGTTGCCACTGGAGTCCTCTTCCACTCCTCCTTGCGCTCCTCCACCTTCCGTTTGAGGATGCCCCACAAATGCTCAATAGAGTTTAGGTCTGGAGACATGCTTGGCCAGTTCATCACCTTTAGCCTCAGCTTCTTTAGCAAGGCAGTGGTCATCTTGGAGGTGTGTTTAGGGTCATTATCATCGTTACCATGTAGGAATACTACCCTGCGGCTCATCCTCGAAGGGAGGGGATCATGCTCTGCTTTAGTATGTCACAGTACAGGTTGGCATTCACTGTTCCCTCAATGAAATGTAGCTCCCCAGTGCTGGCAGCACTCATGCAGCCCCAGACCATGACACTCCCACCACCGTGCTTGACTGTAGGCAAGACACACTCATCAGACCACAGGACATGGTTCCAGTAGTTAGTCTGCTTGTCTTCAGCAAACTGTTTGCGGGCTTTCTTGGGCATCATCTTTAGAAGAGACTTCCTCCTGGGATGACAGCCATGCAGATCAATTTGATGGAGTGTGTAGCGTATGGTCTGAGCACTGACAGGCTGACCCCCCCACCCCTTCAACCTCTGCAGCAATGCTGGCAGCACTCTTACGACTATTTCCCAAAGACAACCTCTGTACAGGCAGTCCCCGACTTACAAACGCCCAACTTACGAACGACTCCTACTTACAAACGGCCTCAATGCCGGCTGCTTGTGCTCCACGCTGGTCCTGGATACCCCCGAGCAGCTATCTTGCCACATTCCACACTGCAGTACTTCATGTACTGCATGGCCAGAAGAGCCCCAGAAGCGCCCGTAACATCCCACATCCCTGCACAGGCGGAAGTTACAGTAGGTGACCGCGATATTGTGTCAATCTCGACGCATTTCTCGGCGAGATTTGACACCTGCGAGCCCCGTCGCAGGAGCCAGCGCCGAGATGGCTCACTCATCGGGAAAGGAAAACTTTGTTTTCCTCCCGCGATGAGTGACAGGCAGTGCTGACAGCTGTCTGGTATGAATCCTGAGGCGGGAACACCGCGCCAAATTTTAAATGAAAAAACCGGCGTGGGTTCCCCCCCCAGGAGCATACCAGGCCCTTAGGTCTGGTATGGATTGTAAGGGGAACCCCCCTATGCCGAAAAATTGGCGTGGGGGTCCCCCCCCAATCCATACCAGACCCTTATCCGAGCACGCAGCCCGGCCGGCCAGGAAAGGGGTGGGGACGAGCGAGCGCTCCCCCCTCCTGAGCTGTACCAGGCCGCATGCCCTCAACATGGGGGGGTGGGTGCCTTGGGGGAGGGGGGTGCCCTGCGGGGCCCCCCCACCCCAAAGCACCTTGTCCCCATGTTGATGAGGACAAGGGCCTCTTCCCGACAACCCTGGCCGTTGGGGTCTGTTGGGGTCTGCGGGCAGGGGGCTTATCGGAATCCGGGAGCCCCCTTTAATAAGGGGGCCCCCAGATCCCGGCCCCCCACCCTGTGTGAATGAGTTTGGGGTACATGGTACCCCTACCCATTCACCTAGGGAAAAGTGTCAATATAAAAAAAACACAGTACACAGGTTTTAAGAGTAATTTATTAGTCAGCTCCGGGGTCTTCTTCCGACTTCTCCCGATGTTAGGCCTCTTCTCTTCTCCCGGTGTTCAGCCTCTTCTCCTGGGCCCCGCCGCTATCTTCTTCCAGCTCTATTGCCAGCGAAGGGCCCGGTCTGCTGCCGCTGTCTCGCCGCCTCTTCTCTTCTTCCCCGATGTTGACACGACGCTCTCTCCGGCTCGAATGCTGTGTGCGAGCTGCGGAGCCATTTATATAGGCAGTGACCCCGCCCCCTTACGACGTCATGGTCCCAGCATGCGCAGGGACTCTGGGGCCACGCCCCCTTATGACATCATGGTCCCAGCATGTGCAGGGACTCTGGGGCCACGCCCCTTATGACGCCAGAGTCCCTGCGCATGCTGGGACCATGACGTCGTAAGGGGGCGGGGTCACCGCCTATATAAATGGCTCCGCAGCTCGCACACAGCATTCGAGCCGGAGAGAGCGTTGTGTCAACATCGGAGAAGAAGAGAAGAGGCGGCGAGACAGCGGCAGCAGACCGGGCCCTTCGCTGGCAATAGAGCTGGAAGAAGATAGCGGTGGGGCCCGGGAGAAGAGGCTGAACACCGGGAGAAGAGAAGAGGCCTAACACCGGGAGAAGTTGGAAGAAGACCCCGGAGCTGACTAATAAATTACTCTTAAAACCTGTGTACTGTGTTTTTTTTATATTGACACTTTTCCCTAGGTGAATGGGTAGGGGTACCATGTACCCCAAACTCATTCACACAGGGTGGGGGGCCGGGATCTGGGGGCCCCCTTATTAAAGGGGGCTCCCGGATTCCGATAAGCCCCCCGCCCGCAGACCCCGACAACCAACGGCCAGGGTTGTCGGGAAGAGGCCCTTGTCCTCATCAACATGGGGACAGGGTGCTTTGGGGTGGGGGGGCCCCGCAGGGCGCCCCCCTCCCCCAAGGCACCCACCCCCCCATGTTGAGGGCATGCGGCCTGGTACAGCTCAGGAGGGGGGGGGCGCTCGCTCGTCCCCACCCCTTTCCTGGCCGGCCGGGCTGCGTGCTCGGATAAGGGTCTGGTATGGATTGGGGGGGACCCCCACGCCAATTTTTCGGCATAGGGGGGTTCCCCTTACAATCCATACCAGACCTAAGGGCCTGGTATGCCCCTGGGGGGGGAACCCACGCCGTTTTTTTCATTTAAAATTTGGCGCGGTGTTCCCGCCTCAGGATTCATACCAGACAGCTGTCAGCGCTGCCTGTCACTCATCGCGGGAGGAAAACAAAGTTTTCCTTTCCCGATGAGTAAGCCAGCGCGACATGCACAGTACCCTGTCGCCGAGAACCAGCGCGATGGTATCGCGCTGGAAACACAATCTCGCGGTCAGGTACTGTACACTTACAAGCAGTGTTCTGACTTGCGAACACATTCCAATTACGAACAAACCTACAGTCCCTAATGTGTTCGTAACTCAGGGACTGCCTGTATATGATGGTGGGCACGTGCACTCAACTTCTTTGGACAACCATGGCTAGGCCTGATCTGAGAGGAACTTGTCCTGTTGAACCGCTGTATGGTCTTGGCCACTGTGTTGCAGCTCAGTTTCAGAGTCTTGGCAATCTTCTTATAGCGTAGGCCATCTTTATGTAGAGTAACAGTTCTTTTTTTCAGATCCTCAGAGAGTTATTTTCCATGAGGTGCCATGTTGAACTTCCAGTGACCAGTATGAGAGAGTGAGAGCGATAACACCAAATTTAACACACCTGCTCCCCATTTACACCTGAGACCTTGTAACACTAACGAATCACATGACACCGGGGAGGGAAAATGGCTAATTGGGCCCAATTTGGACATTTTCACTTAGGGGTGTACTCACGTTTGTTGCCACTGGTTTAAACATTAATGGCTGTGTGTTGTGTTATTTTGAGGTGACAGCAAATTTACACTGTTATACAAGCTGAACACTCACTACTTTACACTGTAGCAAAGTAGACATGTGCAATTCGTTTAGTTCCGAATTTGTTTTTTAACAAATTTCGACAAATTCGTTAAATATCCGAATTAACGAAAACCTGTTTAACAAATTTTTCCAAATATTCATAAATTAGAATATTCGAAAGTTAGTAAATTCGTACATTCGTAAATTTGTACATTTGCACATTTGTAAATTCGTAAATTTGCACATTTGTACATTCGTAAACTCGTAAATTTGTAAATTTGAAAATTTGGAAATCTGAAATAATAATTAACTAATAATAACTTAACTATTACTAACTATTAAATTATAGGTATTGTAATTTCCTTTCAAATTTGGCTGTTAGTGAATGTATCAAATATAAATTTATCCGAAGTTACAAATTATCCAAAATAACGAATGCCGTATCCAAACGAATGGAACGTAATGAATTAATAATAATAAATAACAATAATACTAATAAAAACTTTTTTATTATTATTATTTATTATTAATTTGTTCCGTTCCACTTGTTTAGATGCAGCATTTGTTACTTTGGATAATTCATAACTTCAGATAAATTCGTATTCGTTACGTTCACTAACAGCCAAATTTGAAAGGAAATTACAATACCTATAAGTTAACAGTTAATTACTATTTCAGATTTTCTAGTTTTTGGGTTTTCGGATTTTCGAATTTCCAAATTTCCGAATCTTCTAATTTATGAATGTATGAATATACAAATTTTCTAATTTACGAATGTACGAATTTACAAATATACAAATTTTCTAATTTACGAATGTATAGTTACATAGTTACATAGTTACATAGTAGGTGAGGTTGAAAAAAGACACAAGTCCATCAAGTCCAACCTATGTGTGTGATTATGTGTCAGTATTACATTGTATATCCCTGTATGTTGCGGTCATTCAGGTGCTTATCTAATAGTTTCTTGAAGCTATCAATGCTCCCCGCTGAGACCACCGCCTGTGGAAGGGAATTCCACATCCTTGCCGCTCTAATGCCCCGTACACACGGTCGGACTTTGTTCGGACATTCCGACAACAAAATCCTAGGATTTTTTCCGACGGATGTTGGCTCAAACTTGTCTTGCATACACACGGTCACACAAAGTTGTCAGAAAATCCGATCGTTCTAAACGCGGTGACGTAAAACACGTACGTCGGGACTATAAACGGGGCAGTGGCCAATAGCTTTCATCTCTTTATTTATTCTGAGCATGCGTGGCACTTTGTCCGTCGGATTTGTGTACACACGATCGGAATTTCCGACAACGGATTTTGTTGTCGGAAAATTTTATCTCCTGCTCTCCAACTTTGTGTGTCGGAAAATCCGATGGAAAATGTCCGATGGAGCCCACACACGGTCGGAATTTCTGACAACACGCTCCGATCGGACATTTTCCATCGGAAAATCCGACCGTGCGTACGGGGCATTACAGTAAAGAACCTTCTACGTAGTTTAAGGTTAAACCTCTTTTCTTCTAATTTTAATGAGTGGCCACGAGTCTTGTTAAACTCTCTTCTGCGAAAAAGTTTTAACCCTATTGTGGGGTCACCAGTCCGGTATTTGTAAATTGAAATCATATCCCCTCTCAAGCGTCTCTTCTCCAGAGAGAATAAGTTCAGTGCTCGCAACCTTTCCTCATAACTAAGATCCTCCAGACCCTTTATTAGCTTTGTTGCCCTTCTTTGTACTCGCTCCATTTCCAGTACATCCTTCCTGAGGACTGGTGCCCAGAACTGGACCGCATACTCTAGGTGCGGCCGGACCAGAGTCTTGTAGAGCGGGAGAATTATCGTTTTATCTCTGGAGTTGATCCCCCTTTTAATGCATGCCAATATTCTGTTTGCTTTGTTAGCAGCAGCTTGGCATTGCATGCCATTGCTGAGCCAATCATCTACTAGGACCCCCAGGTCCTTTTCCATCCTAGATTCCCCCAGAGGTTCTCCCCCCAGTGTATAGATTGCATTCATATTTTTGCCACCCAAATGCATTATTTTACATTTTTCTACATTGAACCTCATTTGCCATGTAGTCGCCCACCCCATTAATTTGTTCCGGTCTTTTTGCAAGGTTTCCACGTCCTGCGGAGAAGTTATTGCCCTGCTTAGTTTAGTATCGTCTGCAAATACAGAGATTGAACTGTTTATCCCATCCTCTAGATCGTTTATGAACAAATTAAATAGGATTGGTCCCAGCACAGAACCCTGGGGAACCCCACTACCCACCCCTGACCATTCCGAGTACTCCCCATTTATCACCACCCTCTGAACTCGCCCTTGTAGCCAGTTTTCAATCCATGTACTCACCCTATGGTCCATGCCAATGGACCTTATCTTGTACAGTAAACGTTTATGGGGAACTGTGTCAAATGCTTTTGCAAAATCCAGATACACCACGTCTACGGGCCTTCCTTTATCTAGATGGCAACTCACCTCCTCATAGAAGGTTAATAGATTGGTTTGGCAAGAACGAATCTTCATGAATCCATGCTGATTACTGCTAATGATACCGTTCTTATTACTAAAATCTTGTATATAGTCCCTTATCATCCCCTCCAAGAGTTTACATACTATTAATGTTAGGCTAACTGGTCTGTAATTCCCAGGGATGTATTTTGGGCCCTTTTTAAATATTGGTGCTACATTGGCTTTTCTCCAATCAGCTGGTACCATTCCAGTCAGTAGACTATCTGGAAAAATTAGGAACAACGGTCTGGCAATCACTTGACTGAGTTCCCTAAGTACCCTTGGATGCAAGCCATCTGGTCCCGGTGATTTATTAATGTTAAGTTTCTCAAGTCTAATTTTAATTCCGTCCTCTGTTAACCATGGAGGTGCTTCCTGTGTTGTGTCATGAGGATAAACACTGCAGTTTTGGTTACTGAAGCCCCCTGATTCACTCGTGAAGACTGAGGAGAAGAGTAAATTCAATACCTTTGCCATCTCCCCATCCTTTGTAACCAGATGTCCTTCCTCATTCTTTATGGGGCCAATATGGTCTGTCCTCCCCTTTTTACTGTTTACATACTTAAAGAATTTCTTGGGATTTTTTTGTACGAATTTACGAATTTACGAATGTATGAATTTATGAATTTACGAATGTACGAATGTACAAATGTACGAATTTACGAATTTACGAATGTACAAATGTACAAATTTTATAATTGAGATCATAACGATAGACCCGAAAAACGAAGAAAAAAAAAAACGAATGAAACGAAAACGAACACATTTTTTGGCAGTGCACATGTCTATAGAAAAGTGTCATTTATTCAGTGTTGTCACATGAAAAGATATAATAAAATATTTACAAAAATGCAATTTCTCACTTTTGTGAGATACTGTATATTTGGTTGTCATTATTTAATTTGATGTGATATTACTTTTTTTACATGTGACTGGAAAAGTTCATATCAGTGCTGTGCAAACACAAGATCAGAGTTTATGCATTTCTCTGATGATTTATATTACATACCTCAGTGAGGACTACCAGCCTCTCCCAAATGAGTCCATGTGCTCAGGAAGGAGAAGAGAAAAAAATCACGTGATCACAAATAAGCACCGCATTAAAAGGGTATTTAGCAATGTTATTTAGAAGAAAAAAAAACAGATAAACTACTTTAAATGAAACTATAGAGGAAAAATAGGCATCATTTTAACTTAGCATGTAGCATTTTTAGAATGTAATGATTTTATTAGTAGATATAAAGTAGGTGGAGCCTGCTGATGGGAAATTAATCTGAGACACTTTGCATAGAAAGGTGTGGTTTATATAAAGTATATAACTATAGGAATGAGAAGGATTCAACTAAACTCTGTTCTGTCAAAGTGATTCTTCATCACCAATCACCAGGATCATATTCTGCACTGTTTTCACTTTCATCACTTATTTTTCCTGTAATTCATATTTTTTATTTTATTAAGATTACTGAATATAAATATACTAGGAATTTTTTTTCTACTCTCATAATTCTCTCATTTCTGTTGCAGATTCTGTGGCTCAGTTTACTGTCATCCAGGAAGCCACAATAACCGTGTCTCTTGGTGGTAATGTAATTTTGTCCTGTGGTCGTAGTGACGGGTCTGTAGCTGGTAGTAACCGACCACTCTGGGTATATCAGGCACCTGGAAGTGTTCCTAAAGGTTTAACAGGTAGTGATGGAAATAATCATAATATAAACCCCCCAGGAACCTCTGAATGTTTTACTGGATCCATCCAAGGAGACTCAAGTATTTTGTCTATCAGTAATGTACAGGCTGCAGATGACGGGGATTATTACTGTGCTCTATGGACTGGTAGTGCATACACTGTGCTACAAATTCACACACAATGAGACATTATTGTAAACTTCCTTTGTTCCTTGTACACGCCTTTTCCTTTTTAACTAACCAAATAATAATAAGCAAGAATATGTGTAGCAGCCTCACAGAATATTCCTTTTACTAGTCTGACTGCAGTTAGATTAGCTTTAACTGGTTCCTGGTTACTGTTCTAATCAAATACAATGTTATATTTCCTTTTTCAATAAGCATAATAGTGATTTATGAGCAAATAAAACAAATAAACATGGGAATTCCCCCAATATTACTGAGGTTGTACTGAAGTGGCCTAAACTGATAAACTATTTCTTATCATAAAACTGCCTGTCAGATTTTTTTCTGTACCTGTGTCCCATTGGGGAGATTTTCC
This sequence comes from Aquarana catesbeiana, assembly GCA_037953035.1. NCBI lineage: Eukaryota > Metazoa > Chordata > Amphibia > Anura > Ranidae > Aquarana > Aquarana catesbeiana. Next base: position 1,014,696 of record JBBHAA010000108.1, read on the forward strand.
TTTACTTCCTGTCCCATAGCCATAACAAGATGTGAGAGGAAATCCCTCTAAAGTGAAGAGATCCCTGGTAGTTACCAAGGTCACCAGAGATAGTGTTCTGTTGAGAAAATTCTTGTGACCACTCAAAACTTTGGATATTCTTTCATTTTCTCTTTTGGTGTTAATGGTCACTAGGACAGATGAAGAAGTTGAATTTCCCTAAGGGGGTATATACATCAATAAAAACCTGACAATTATTCCAACCCCTCACCATCGTATCCAAAAAAAATGTATATATTTTTTTTCATTCAGTTATAGCTATGTAGCCAGGTGTTGGACTACAGAAACATGAAGAAGGAGACAATTTCCTCTTTACAGTCAGTTTTAATTTCACTTTATACTACTATGCTGGATGTTGTGTTGCACTCCCCATACAGTCAGTAGAGGAAGCGATAAATACAGGAAAGCCTATGGACTTGTATGCAGAACACTGAGGATCATGGGAATTGAAGTCCAGGACAGCAATCATATGGGATTCATGGACCCTTTACACTACAGTTCCCAGAAGACACTGAGGCAGAGTGGTGGGAGCTTTTACTAGACTGCTCTAAGAATGTATTACTATTGGCAGAAGCCCACATCTCTGTGGGAAACTGTGGAAAACCAGACTGGTGGGGACGGAAGCCTGGGCCATGGGAGCGGTGACACAGGGGCGGCACTGCACAGACCATGGCAATCCTACTCATCGCAAGTGATGAATAGTGCAAACATTTCAAATATATATATATATATATATATATATATATATAAACCATATGTGCAACACAAAATGCATCATCATAAAATAAATGCACCTGCCTTTAAGGTGACACCATATGGCAGAGGCTTCCATCTACAGCAGGCGAGTAGCTGTCCTATCCAAGAAGAAGAGACTTGTGCAGTACCAACACCTGACCAATCACAAAACCCCTTACAAGGTTTTTTTCTGTATCTGTGTCCCTTTGAGGAGATTTCCTTTTACTCCCTGTTCCATAGCCACAAAAAGAAGTAAGAGGAAATCCCTGGTAGTCATCAGGGTCATCAGAACTAGTAAACAAAAAATGCAAAAGAATCCACGCTAAATGCGTAAGAAAAAACAAAAACAAATAATGATTGGATAGCCGCTGGCACAAGCCAATAGACAAAAACCCAAAACAGTAATTATATATAAAGTGCAGCGCTAACAAAAAATGACAAATATGACAGTTATAACAAGTATAACATGCATTCAAAAACTTGAAAAACCACTGTGACAGTGTATACATAACACAATAAAAAATAGTCCATCGGTGAAAGTCTATAAATATCACAAACAAAGTGCAAAAAGGATCAGTTGAGTTGGAAAAAGATTCCAGTGTCCCAGAAACACATATTTCTCAGGAGAGATGAATACATGCATGAGGAAAGCCAGCTTCCCCAAGTCCTCCATGTGAATACCAAAGCAACAATAAAGATGGCAGCTTACCAGAGTGTATTGGCCTCCAAACTAATGGAAAATGGATACTGGCGATCCTGGCATACTCCAGATCAAGACATGTATGGAACATAAAAGCTTATAGCATAATACTGTATAAAAGGTCTGTTTATTAAAAATAAATTTAAAACAAACATATGATCAATCCAGAATGGCTGCAGAGATGACCATGTAAACAGTAGCGAACGGCCGCAGAGTGTGGTGACATCATGTGTGAACTAGTGTTCAGTTGGGAAATGTTCCCCTCTATTCCTGTTCTTGTGATTATTCATGGTCACCAGGACAAATGAAGAGGGTGAATCTCCCTAAGGGGGGGGGGGGGGGCACAAACATTAATAAAAACCTGACAGGTGTTCTAATCCCTCTGCACTCTATCTAAAACCTTATATTTTAATTACTGTGCCACAAAGTAAGAGTCCTAGACTCAGCTGTATATGGGGCTTTTCCTAAAGCACTTGTGTTAAACACAGGCCGAATCTGGCTTGCCAGGCCATTTTATATGGCCCCGGCACCTCTCCTGCAGTGTCGGCACCCTCCTCACCTCTGTCCCCACCTTGTCTCAGCAATCAGCAGAGAGAAGGACAGAACTACTCCAACAGATCCTGCGCTTCTCTGTGCAGCTGCAGAGAGGCTCGTCTCTGCACCTCCGTCTCAGCAGCAGAGAAGAGGACAGAACTACTTCTACAGATTCTACACCTCTCAGTGTACCTGCAGAACTCCCTTGTCTCCACCTCCCCTGGTCTCAGCCTCCAGCAGACGCTGGCAGCTGACTCCAGCCCTCATTTGGTCCTCCTCCAGACTGCACTTTCTGTTTCCTATCTCCGTCCCAGCTCCTTCCTGGCAGCATCACAAGTTAAAGGGAATGCACTGTGATGTAAGAGAGGATGGGGGATACTTGACTTTTGATGGTGGGGGGGGGGGGCTCTTGACACCTTATGTAACCTAAGCACCTAATGTGCTCTGGACATCTGCTTATGATTTTTATGCTGGTATCATCCACAAGAAACTTATTGGAGTCTGCTCAGACAAAACACCATGGCAGAAGCATGTTCTGTTTTAAAAGTCTCCAATAAAGTTTCTTGTGAATGATACGAGCAGTGTGCGACCCTCCTTTTCAGACTTGCACCATCTGCTACAGGAGTGTGGGTGGGCTCAATGCCAGTCTGCACCTGCACTTCACTAAGGCTATGTTTCCACTAGTGCATCCCCAAAGTCGCGCGATTTTGCCGCGATTTTTTACCGCGATTTTATCGCGACTTTTTACCGCGATTTGAAGCAATGCCTGTATCTATGGACCTCAAGTCGCATCAAAGTGGGACCAAAGTAGTGCAGGGACTACTTTGAAGTCGCTGCGACTTGAAGTCGCACAGATATGAACGGTACTCATTGGAAATCATTGGAAACAATTTGTCATGCGACTTTTCAGTCCCAAGTCGCATGAAAAGTCGCACTAGTGGAAACAGAGCCTAAGTCTTTAGTTATTACTAAAACCAGAAATGATCGATCAAATACAGGGGCAATTATTTAATATGATAAAATAAATACATTTATATAGTCTTACAGATACAACCAGCCCTTTGAGAGCAACCATAATACTGATGCAGCCTGCAGAAGGCACAGCAGCAATGGATGGAGGGCACAAGTGGGCGCTGCCGGGGTTAACTTTCCAGATTACCTAACATTTGATTGGTTGCTAGGACGCAGAGTGGACCTAACAACTAATCACCAGCTTGTTAATATTAAAATTAAAGGATAAGTCACCTTTTAGGAAAAAATAATAAATGCATAAAAGTATTATTTTTTCTCTAAGGAGACTGGAAAGCATTGCACCCATGATCAGTGGATCAGGGGTGGAATGCCTCCTGCAGACAAGCCCTGCAACTTTCATCCCAAATCTGCATACAAGCTCACTGTTTACAAGCTACAGGGCTTGTGAATGAACTATGATGCTGCTCCATCAGTGACCTCACAGTCCATTCAAAACTACAAGCTGTCAACCGCATTAGCTAATGGTAGTTGTAGTTTGTGCATTCACAGGAAACTGTGAATGAAGGAAGCTGCTGTGTTGGCAGAGCTCCGAGCGGCCACATTATTTTCAAATACTGACAGTGGGCGCGGGGAGAAGATCCTCTGCGTGTTGTCACAGGGGGAGAGGCTGCAGCTGCTGGAACATGTCACATGTTCCACCCTAAATACGGATGTAACATGTTCCAAAAAGTGAACTTAGCTCCTGTCTCTACCCTGCATCCAGTTTGCTGCTGTGCCTCCTGCCCACCATTCATTGCTATCCTGCCTCCCCCTCTCCACTCTCTGTAAGGTAGGAGGGTGAAGATGAGCAAGAGTAAATAGCTGTGAAAGTGGGGGATTGGGGTCAGGGGGTGACATGAAGGGGGCAGTGCTGTGTGTGTGTGTGTGTGATTTAAAGGGGGGCAGATGTGAAGGGGGCAGAGCACATTATTGTGAAGAGGGGAAAGTATTATAAAATGGAAGCAGTACTCTGGGGCAAGGGTGATGATAAGGGGGGCAAGTACTGTGGGGAGAGGGGGTGATGTAAAGGTGGGGCATTGCTGTGGGATGTGAATCAGACTGAGACAGAAGTACAGTTAAAGTTCTGTGGAGAAGTGATGTGAACAGGGGCAGTGCTGTGAGGAGGGGGTTGATGTGAAAGGGGCAGAGGACACTAATGTAAAGGGGAAAATAATATGAAGTGGTGGACTGTGATGTGCAGGAGACTGCAGACACTGATTGTGATATAAAGTAAGGGGGGTGCTGTGATAGGAAGGATCTGAGTCACTGCACAAACATGCAATTCGGACCTCTGCTGGAAGAAAATGTTACTGTTGACCTTCATGAATTTTAATTCAATACCCCTGGTCTAAACCTACACACACAGTACACACTGCACATAGTCATTGTATCCGCAAAATACTCTTTAAAGTGGTTCTAAAGGCAGTAGGTTTTTATCTTAATGCATTCTATGCATTAAGATAAAAAACCTTCTGTGTGCAGCAGCCCCCTTAATACTTACCTGATCCCATCTCGATCTAGCAATGTTGCACAAGAGTCTTGGCTGTCCGGGACTCTCCCTCCTTAGGAGCCATTTGCCCCTGCTGCTGTCAATCAAAGTCATTGAGCCAATGAGAGGAGGGTGGGGCCAAGTCGTGGCTCTATGTCTGAATGGACACACAGAGCAGCGGCTTGGCTCAGGTGCCTCCATAGCAAGCTGCTTGCTGTGGGGGCAGGAGGGAGGGGCCAGAAGTGTCTGAGTGGGACCCGAGAAGAGGAGGATTTGGACTGCTCTGTGCAAAACCACTGCACGGAGCAGGTAAGTATAACATGTTTGTTATTTTTTTTTTGGAAACCTTTTATTTATCACTTTTTCCATAACAGGCATACAAACAATAGCCACTAGGCCCAATGGGCCACATACAAAAGAAAACTATATACATTTCTTCAGCATTGACTCCTCCCTCCTGACCCCAGACCCTCACCCAGTGATATAATTAGGATAACAATAAGGCCTTCTTTTATCTGCAACAACCTTGTAGTGAGAAGTTAGATATGTCTTAAGCTGTAACCACATGCCCTCTTCCTGTGCCTTATTATACATGCCAGCCATTTATATATATGAAAACACCCCTTCCCTTGCGGAGAATATACGGTTATTACTTACAATTCAATGACTACAAACGTTAGGTCCTGCTGAAGAATTGCTGTATGTGTGGCCACTCAATCCGTTACTGCGGTTTCGCTATTCATCCAACTACCCCACACTTTATCAAATTTTTGTGGTATGCCCCTGCTAGTGTATGTAGCCTTGTATAGAGGGGTGGCCTTGTTGGCCACAGTTTTCCATGCCGATACCGTGGGAGGGTTGGGCTTTTTCCATGATAACCCTATCATTTTTCTAGCATAGTAAAGTAAGATCGTCAGCAATGTACAAGTCACTCTTTTGGGGGCTAGATTGTCAACCAGGCCCAAGAGGCATACCTCTACTGAGGGCTGTATAGGAATGGCAGTTACTTCAGCTATACACTCAGTGATCCACCTCCAAAACACCTGGATGCCCGCACAGTTCCAGAAAATTTGCATAAAATCGGCAGTGAGGGAATTGCACCACCAGCAACCGGGCGACTGAGTGGGGAACATTTTAGCCGGAGTAAGATATATGCGGTGTAAAAATTTTAATTGAATAAGCTGATCCCTAGCGGATACCAATCTAGTAAAATGGATATCCCATATATCATCCCAGTCGTCTCTATCCATCTGGGGGAACACTGCCTCCCACGCCGCTCTACACCGTTCAAGGAGATCTCCGACTTCCCCGAACAATTGTTTGTATATCGTAGACAAGGCATTGTCTAAAGTGTCTTCCCTCAGTAGAGATTCTAGATCATTTGCAGGTTGATACTAGTATCTCCAAATTGGGTGGTGTATGCATGTCTGAGCTGCAGATAACAAAACAAGTGAGTGTTAAGAAGGTTAAATTTAGTTTTCAGGGCTTCAAACTGTAGAAGTTTCTCATTACCCACTATATCTTTTATAGTCTTAATACCATATTTGGTCCAGATAATTGGATCAGGGTACTTACAGAAGTGTGGCAGTTTACGATTTTTCCATAGTGGTGTGTGAGGGGAAATCGCTGAAGTGCTATTCGTCTTAGTGACTGCTACCCATGCACTACTGGTTGCATGCATGGATAATGTTATCTTGTATGGAGCCCCAATGCCACGGTGCAAAAGGTGCGTCAGCGCCTCATAGGAACCAACAATAGCCACTTCTAGTGTATTGGCGGTATCATCCTCAGGTAGGCTAAACCACCTGTGAGCGAATACCAGTTGACCCGCTAGGAAGTACCGGTGGAAGTCCAGAACCCCAGTCCCCCCTGTTTCCATGGCAGCTGCAACACCTGGAGTTTAATTCGGGGGTGTCGCCCCTGCCACAGAAAAGTCATTATGAGCTGATCTATTTTCCTGAATACATATCTTGGTATCCAAACAGGAATTCCGAAATATGTAGAGAAATAGAGGTAAAAATGTCATTTTCACCAAATTCACCCTGCCTATGATTGGTAAAGGTAGATTCTGCCATGCCTGCAACCTGGATTTTAGTTTAAGCAAAAGTGGACTGACATTCAAGGCAATAAAAAAAGTCTGACGCTGAGTTGGAGATGTGCAACCCCAGATATTTGATCACCTCTACCCGCTGCAAGGGGTAGTCTGCGGGAATCTCACATCTGGGGGACCCGGGGACAGGGGCGTTGCTAGGTGTCAAAAAGACCAGGGACTTCAGCCCGAAGGCCGATGGTGGCACCATGGGGGGATCCGGGGTTGTCATGTCGCGGGTGTTTTTGGCTCGGTGGTGGGGTTGTGTGGTGGGGGGTAAGCTAACTTGCTGGTTGCTGTCTGGCTTACCAGTGCTGCCCATCAATGATGGGCACTAAACTCACCTAACTGACACACTGACCATTACACTGACCTCACCTACCCGACATACATACACTGACCTCACCTTACCTACCTACCTGACATACATACACTACACTCACCTGGCTAACTGACATACACTGACCTCACCTACGACGAGTATTATATAAACCTATGTTTAAGTCAGTAGTAATCTTATGCAGGGAGCAAAATAGAATATATGCTTGGGCATTGCGCACACACATCCCCTTTGTTCAATGCACACACCAAAACACATTGGCAGAAGAGTAAATTCAGACTATCAACTTGTCTCAAGTAAAAAAAAAAAAAAGCATACAAAATGTCTTAATAAGTTATATTTTTATTATACTTAAAACAAAGTTATCAACATCCAATACAAACAGATGCAGGTTACACACATCAATTCACTACTTAAAAGTGCAAGGTACTCACTGATGTGAAATACACATCTGTTTAAATATAAAATTCAAAAACTACCCATAAAATGCAGCTTACACACATCAATTCGCTACTAGAAGGGATACTACAAGTAATCGACAACAAAACTAGCTCAATCAGTTTGTGTATAGACCATACACCTTTAGTTTCTCTGCCATTTAGGCGTTTAATCACTTTTGTTTCTGTCCATGGAATGGATGCAGGTGAGGCAGCCCTAGTTAAACCTCGTCCCCAGGATGTGACTGACAACTCACACAGCCATGAAAAAAGGGTTTAATTTTCCCATAAGAATTTGCACACTGTAGAGGTTTTTAATCTCCTCTGAGTCCTCTGTAAATTGAACCTTAAGCACATGACATACAGGAGGTGGCTCCTACAGGCAAATTACAGTGCATGAATCAGATGAGAAATTGTAAACACAAAACAGAGTGCAAAATCTGGTGGTGCAGCTGTGCACGGTAGCCAATCAGCTTCCAACTTCAGCTTGTTCAGTTCAGCTTTCACAATACCACCTGGAAGCTGATTGGTTACTATGCACAGATGCACCACATTTTGCACTCTAGTTTTAGAAAATCAACCCCAATGTACAGTAAAGGAATTCTAAACATTGGATGTCTCTTGACAGCAAAATTTTAGGGAGGCAGTGTGAGTGACTGACACAAGGCATGACTAGGCTCAGTCAGGCCGAAAGACAAAAAAAATAAAAAAATCTGTTATTTAACTGCTAAATGGCAGAGAATTGAGCCGTGAGACAGCATGTAGGAATGCAGGGGCATGATTCATACACCAAAACTGCTTCATTAAGCTAAAGTTATTTTGGTGCCTATAGTATATTTTTAAATATTGTAGAACTATCCCACTTTTAGGCCTGATTCACACCTATGCATTTTTCGTGCTTTTTGCATATTTGCACTACAGAGTGTGCTTCATTGGAAACAATGTTAAATAGACTGTAGTGCAAATCTGCAAAATGCAAAAAAACAATAAAAATGCATAGGTGTGAACAAGGCCCAAGGGTCATAGAGGTAGACTGGAAGGAGAAAATACCCTAAACATGGCATGGACATGGCCATGTTTAGGTTATTCTCTCATTCCAGTCAACCTCAATGAACCCATGGGTGTCATAGGCAATATTTAAGACACGTGACGTGTTATACAACACTCATTTAACACATAGCGGGTTTATTCAATAAATGCCAAACTATAGCAAAGAGCAAAATGCAGGTAAAAATAGCTAATATGGAGAAATGATCAAACTCGCCTTGTAGCCATAGCTTGCCAATTTTAGCTTGATCTTTGCCTTTTTGGTTCTGGTTCACTAGAATTTTGAGTTTAGTGAAAAAAACAACCAAAAAAGTACAAGGTACTGACTGATGTGAAATAAACATCAGTTTAAAATCTTGAAGTCCAAAACTATCCATAAAAGGCAGTTTACACACGTCCATTCACTACTAAAAGGGATACTATAGGTAAGAGGCAACAAAATTAGCTTAATCCATTTGTGTATAGACCACCCCACCCATACACCTTTAGTTTCTCTGCCATTTAGGCGTTGAAACACTTTTGTTTCTGTCCTTTGAATGGATGCAGGCAGCCCTAGTTACACCTCCCCTGGATGTGACTGACACAGCCATGAAAAAAAAGGGTTTAATTTTCCCATCAGAATTTGCTCACTGTAGAGGTTTTTAATCTCCTCTGTAAATTTAACCTTAAGCACATACAATACGGGAGGTGTCTCCTAAAGGCAAATTACAGTGCAGGAGATAACTTTTAACCACTTGACAACTGGGCACTTAAACCCCCTTCCTAACCAGACCAATTTTCAGCTTTTGGTGCTCTCACATTTTGAATGACAATTACTCAGTCATGCAACACTGTATCTTTATGAAATTTTTGTCCTTTTTTTCACACAAATAGAGCTTTCTTTTGGTGGTATTTAATCACTGCTGGGTTCTTTATTTTTTGCGCCGTAAAAGAAAAAAGACCGAAAAATCTGTAAAAAAATACATTTTTCTTCATTTCTGTTATAATATTTTGCAAATTAGTAATTTTTCTTCATATATTTTGGCCAAAATTTATACCGCTACATATCTTTGGTAAAAATAACCCAAATCGGTGGATATTATTTGGTCTTTTTGAAAGTTATAGAGTCCAAAAGCTATGGTGCGCATATCTGAAAATTGATCACACCTGAAGTACTGACGACCCATCTCATTTCTTGAGACCCTAACATGCCAGAAAAGTACAAATACCCCCCAAATGACCCCTTTTTGGAAAGAAGACATTCCAAGGTATTTAGAAAGATGCATGGTGAGTTTTTTGAAGTTGTCATTTTTTCCCACAATTCTTTGCAAAATCAAGGTTTTTTTTTTACTTTTTTTTTTTTCCACAAAATTGTCATATTAGCAGGGTATTTCTCACAGACCGCATATGCATACCACAAATTACACCCCAAAACACATTCTGCTATTACTCCCGAGTATGGTGATACCACATGTGTGAGAATTTTACACAGCGTGGCCACATACAGAGGCCCAACATGCAGGGGAGCACCTTCAGGCGTTCTGGAGCACCCAGGCCAATTCTGACATTTCTCTCCTACATGTAAAAATCATCATTTATTAGCTAGAAAATTACTTAGAACCCCAAAACATTATATATGTTTTTTTAGCAAAGACCCTAGAGAATACAATGGCGGTCGTTGCAACTTTTTATCTCGCACGGTATTTGCGCAGCAATTTTTTTAACGCGTTTTTTTTGGAAAAAAAATGTTTTGTGCTTTACAAAAACCAAAACAGTAAAGTTAGCCCAATGTTTTTGCATAATGTGAAAGATGAAGTTACGCCGAGTAAATAGATACCCAACATGTCACCCTTCAAAATTGCACGCGCTTGTGGAATGGCGCCAAACTTTGCTACTCAAAAATCCCCATAGGCGACGCTTTAAAATTTTTTACTGGTTACATGTTTTGAGTTACAGAGGAGGTCTAGGGCCAAAATTATTGCTCTCGCTCTACCGATCGCAGCGATACCTCACATGTGTGGTTTGAACACCGTTTTCATATGTGGGCGGGACTTACGTATGCGTTCGCTTCTGCATGCGAGCACACAGGGACAGGGGCGCTTTAAAAATTTTTTTTTTTTTTTTTTTTATTGTTCATTTTACTTTATTTATTTTAGTTTGATGCTTTTTTCCAAAAAAAAAAAATTTTTGACCACTTTTATTCCTATTACAAGGAATATAAACATCCTTGTAATAGGAATATGGCATGACAGGTCCTCTTTACAGTGAGATATGGGGTCAATAAGACCCCACATCTCACCTCTAGGCTGGGAAGCCTGAAATTAAAAAAAAAAAAAAAAAAAAAAGATCCTGGCTTCGATCGTAGCGGTGAGTCGGTAGAAGCACCGCAAGGCGGCGGGAAGGGGGGACGTCCCCTCTCGCCTCCCGTAAGAACGATCAAGCAGTGGAACAGCTGCTATGATAGTTCTCATGTGTGAGACTTCCACAGCCTGGCCACATACAGAGGCCGAGTACAGCTGAGCATGGCAGGGTATGGCAGGGTATTGCGGAGTATGGCGGGGTATTGTGGAGTATGGCGGGGTATTGCGGGGTATGGCGGAGTATGGCGGGGTATTGTGGAGTATGGCGGGGTATTGTGGAGTATGGCGGGGTATTGCGGGGTATGGCGGAGTATGGCGGGGTATGGCGGAGTATGGCAGGGTATGGCAGGGTATTGCGGAGTATGGCGGGGTATTGCGGGGTATGGCGGAGTATGGCGGAGTATGGCGGGGTATGGCAGGGTATTGCGGAGTATGGCGGGGTATGGCAGGGTATGGCGGAGTATGGCGGGGTATTGCGGAGTATGGCGGGGGCATGGCAGAGTATGGCGGGGGGCATTGCAGAGTATGGCGGGGGCATTGCAGAGTATTGTGGGGGCATTGCAGAGTATTGCACAGCATTGCAGAGTATTGTGGGGGCATTGCAGAGTATTGCACAGCATTGCAGAGTATTGTGGGGGTATTGCAGAGTATTGCAAAGCATTGCAGAGTATTGTGGGGGCATTGCAGAGTATTGCAGAGTATTGTGGGGGTATTGCAGAGTATTGTGGGGGTATTGCAGAGTATTGCAGAGTATTGTGGGGGTATTGCAGAGTATTGTGGGGGCATTGCAGAGTATTGCAGAGTATTGTGGGGGTATTGCAGAGTATTGTGGGGGTATTGCAGAGTATTGCACAGCATTGCAGAGTATTGTGGGGGTATTGCAGAGTATTGCACAGCATTGCAGAGTATTGTGGGGGTATTGCAGAGTATTGCACAGCATTAGTAGTGAGGGATGGCTGAGCATGGATGGATGGATGTCTCTGTGCAGCGCTGTGGGCACTACACATCCAGCCCACAGCGCTGCAGATATCCATCCATCCCCCTCCCCGCTCACAGTGTACCGATCGGTACACAGGAGGGGAGGAGAGGAACCGGCGTCATCAGATGACGCCGGTCTGTTTACATGTGATCGCGCCGTCATTTGACGGCGCGATCACATGGTAAACGGCCGTGATCAGCGGCCATTTACCAGGATCCGTGATGCGCCGGGTCCCCTGGACCCGGCGGTCACGGATGTGTTCGGGTGCGCGCCCCAGGGGGCGCGCGAGAGGGGAATTCTGGGAGGACGTCATAGTACGTCCACCCAGAGTTATCCAACCGCCCTGCAGCCGTCATTCGGCTATGGGCCGGTTGGTAAGTGGTTAAACACCAGACAGTAGAGTGCTAAATCTGGTGCAGCTGTGCATGGTAGCCAATCAGCTTCTAACTTCAGCTTGTTCAGTTCAGCTTTCACAATACCACCTGGAAGCTGATTGGTTACTATGCACAGATGCACCACATTTTGCACTCTCTAGTTTTAGAAAATCAACCCCAATGTACAGTAAAGGAAGTCTAAACATTAGATGTCTCTTGACAGCAACATTTTAAGGAAGCTGTGTTAGTCACACAAGGCAGGGTTATGACTAGGCTGAAAAACAAAAAATAAAAAAATATTCAGTGATTTAACAGCTAAATGGCAGAGAATTGAGCAGTGAGACAGATTGCAGGGGCAGGATTAATAATACACAAAAAATGGTTCATTAAGCTAAAGTTATTTTGGTGCCTATAGACTATAGTATAGATAGAACTATCCCACTTTTAGGGTCAGACTCATAGAGGTATACTGGAAGGAGAGAATACCCTAAACATGGCATGGGTTTCTTTGTCGATATTTAGGACACTTGTTATAACACTTATTTAACACATAACAGTGGTTTATTCAATAAACTCCAAACGATAGCAAAGATCAAAATGCTAAATGGAGGTAAAAATAACCAATATGGAGAAATTCTCCAAAATTGACTGTAGTACTAGTAGTATCCATAGCTTGATCTTTGCCATTTGTATTTTGATTCACTACAATTTGGAGTTTCTTGAAAAACAAAACAAAAAAAAAAGTGCAAGTTGCTTCATGAGTTGAAAATACACCAGTTTAAAACTTTAAATAAAAGTGCAAACAATTTGTTGTAGTAAAACTACAAATATTACAACTCGTTAACCATATAGTAAACAATCTGTACTGTAAAGTGCCATCATTTTTAAACTGTAGTATAGTATTACAATATTCCATTTTCGGTAACTAATTTTTGATGTCTGAGTAAGACAGAGAAGAGATTGTCTACACAAGTGATACGCCAGAGAATCTTTTGAAGGTTTTCTATTATTGGATCTGCACTTAGAACATTTCCTGGGATTTTGTGAACTGAAATATTTGACAGCACTTGTGTCTGGTTGAACATTGCTTGCACAGATACAAAGTTGTTGCCTTCTTTTATCCCTTCCTTGCTTTGTCTGCTACTATGGCATACATTCAATTAAATTCACTAACAATTGTACTTGTTCAGACATTGTCTTACTGTAGGAAATAATTTTGCAATAAAGGGGTACATATAGCATCTCACAAGAGTACACCCCTCACATTTTTGTAAATCTTTTATTCTATCTTTACATCTGACAACACTGAAGAAATGGCAGTTTGCTACAATTTGTGAGTGTACAGATTGTATAACAGTGTAAATTTGTCCCCTCAAAATAACTCACACAGCCATTAAGGTCTAAACTGCTGGCAAGAGTATACCCCCCAAATTGGGGGGTAAATTGGGCCAAATTAGCCATTTTCCCTCCCAGTTTCATGTGATTCGTTAGTCGCTAGTGTTACAACAAGGTCTCAGGTGTGAAACTTGGTGTTATCGCTCTGATACTGGAAGATCTAAATACATGCCACGGTGGCACCTCATGGGAAAGAACTGAGGATCTCTATATAAAGATGGCCTTGGCTCCAAGATTGCGAATAACCTGAAACTGAGCCGAAGCATGGTGGCCAAGAACATACAGCGGTTTAGCAGGACAGGTTAAACTCAGATCAGGCCTCGCCAATGGTCGACCAAAGAAGTTGAGTCAGAGAGTGCACGTTTTCAGCGCCATGTCCAAGGGTTGTCTTTGGGAAATAGACTTATGAGTTTAAAGGTGATGGACTGGCCAAGCATATCTCCATACCTAAACCAGATTGAGCATCGTTGGGGCATCCTCATACTGCAAGTGGAGGAGCGGAAGGTATCAAACATTCAACAGCTCCGCTCCGTGATGTCATCATGGAGGAGTGGAAGAGCCAGAGGACTCCAGTAGCAACCTTGAAGCTCCAGTGAACTCCCATGCACAAGAGGGTTAAAGCAGTGCGAGAAATTGGTGACCACACAAAATATTAAGACTTTGGACCCAATGTTGACATCTGCACTTAGGGGTAAACTCATTTTTGTTGCCAGCGGTTTAGACATTAATGGCTGTGTGTTGAGTTATTTTGAGGGGACAGCAAATTTACACTGTTATACAAGCCGTACACTCACTACTTTTACTTTCAATTGTAGCAAAGTGTAATTTCTTCAGTGTTGTCACATGAAAAGCTATATTTACAAAAATGTGAGGTGTATGGGTACTTATTTTGTGAGATACTGTACATAGCATCCCAAACAGCCAACCACCATTAACTGTTATTCTTTAGCTACCCTACCCCTACTATAGGTATAGTTTAGAATATTAGTTTCAGCCAGGAGCAAATTCAATTTACTGAGGCAGCTGAAGTGCTTGTAATGGTTAATCTCTTGATAGAACCAAGGTATGCCTTCGTGATCGTTTGTTACCAAAATGATCAATTACACATTCATCAGACACCGATTCCAAAACGCCCTTTTCAATGGAAAGAACTGCAAGATGATGAAGCCTTGCTTGCCCCATTGTACCTCTGAGCCATGTATGAAGACGTCTCAAAGCACTAAATGATCTTTCGCAAGAGCAGCTGCTCACAGGAATTGTTAGGACAATTTGCATGATTTTTTTAACCGTTGGAAACATTAAAGGATCCAAAAGTTTGCAAATGTGCTGTACTGTTAGTACCACACCTTCCTGTTTTTTGCGTTCAAAGAAGTTTTTAGCAACAACTACTTCTTCATAGTGCAGATCAATTTTGTAATGTTGTGCAAGTGCCTTTATGTCTTCTGACAGAAAAGATGAAGAAAGTGGGTTGCATGCCTCAATGCCCTTGACCAAAGTTTCTTTAATGCTTGAGAAACAATGGTCAAGTTCAGAGAGCATTCGGTCCAAGCAAGGGTAAAAGATTTTTGTTCTAAGATCATCTTCACTTGACAAATGATCACGTGGTGTTGGTCTGGCTTCATACACAAAGTCTTCCATCATTCTTGGTTTTTTAATTTGCCTGGATGTTTGTGGATTCTCAGTGTCAGTGTCAAACAAAGAAACAGCTTTTTGAAGTATATCTCTTGATTTGGCATTGGTTCTTAGAGATCTTAATGAAGTACAAACATCTTTTTTATACTCTAATGCAGTAGACAAATCTAGGTTTTCCTTCTGAAGCAACTTATGGAAACCTTCTGTAGTACCCAATAACAATTCAAATGCAAAAAGGCAGTAACGCATTGATAACCTGCGTAATTTAATCAACAAGCCAGTGGCTATGGCAGATTTCTCCTCTTTAAGACACTGCACAACAGCTGTAAAGTTGCGTATTAGGGCAGTAATGGAACGTATCTGGCAAGACCAACGTGTCTCTGAGAGCTGTACTAGTTCTGTTTCTTTTAGTCCAAGTTGCGCCTGAACATCAATGAACTTTTGGTGCTGTGTAAAAGAAACACTAAAAAAAGTATAAAGGTTTTCTAGTGTTTGAAAAAAATCTGAAGCCTCTGGGATTGCTTTACAGGTATAGCAGAGTACAAGGTTTAGTTCATGGGCATAAAAGTGAACATAAATAGCTTCAGGATGTTTTTTCTGAAACTTTGCTTGTACACCACCAATTACGCCACTCATAACTGCAGCTCCATCGTACGTTTGAGCAACACAGAGGACATTGGCTAAACCATTAACTGTGAGGCAATCTTCCAAAGGTTCTGTTATTGAGTTTGCACTTAAATCTTTCAGTTCACAAAATCCCAGGAAATGTTCTTTTACAGCACTTGTGTTAGGTTCAACAAAGCGTACACAGATAGCAAGTTGCTCTTTTCTTTTATCCCTTGCTTCGTCTGCCATTATGGCATACATTCCAGATTTCTTTAACTGCCTAACAATTGTACTTGTTACTTCTTCTGAACAGCACTGTATGAGATCATTTTGTGATGAAGGTGAAGTGTACGTAGCATTGCCTGGAGGCTTGTACTTTTGAAGGAAAGGATCAAATTTACGTAAATAATTTAAGCACTCTTTAAAATTGCCTCTATTTAGGCTTCCTTCTCCTTCTAAATGACCTCGAAATGATATGCCCTGCTTGGCAAGAAGCACTGTGGTTGCAACTATTCGTTCTAGATATTGTCGCCTTTCTCGAATTTGGAGTTCAGTAGCTTTTTCTATTTGTTCTACAACATTTCCACGCAGTTTAGCATCTTTGCAAGCTGCCCATGCCAACATGCTAGACTTGTGAAGAGCACTTCTTTCATGCTCCTTGAAGGAATCTAAAGCACGTTTCCAATTTTTAAAACCTTGTGTGGTTAATAATGCGTCCAGATTGTGCCTCTTGCCTTTTGGGGCAAAATTTCGACAAGCAAAACAAAATGCAGTATTTTTGGAACATGAATATTCTAGCCAATTATATTTTTCAAACCAGTGAAATTGGAATGATCGCTTTTGTGAACCAAACATTTCATATGGATATTACTTTAGTTTAGGCTGCATAGAACCACTATCCACATCTCCTAGATCAGTAACATCACAAACTGCAGTCATAGCAATGGATCCATCACCCACTTCTGTATCTGTTGTGGTACTAGAAGTGCCTTCCAGTTCCTCTGCAAGTAAAATACTGTCATCACATTCTGAAATTTGATCCGTGCTCACAGCTTCTTCCTGAGACTCAGGCTCAGCTTCTCCTGATGCTTTTGACCCTTTTTTGCTGAAAAAATTTCTGATATCCATATCCTATGAAGAAATTATTTCGAATTTATTACTCTGGTCTCAACTATGAGAGTGGTCTCATAGACCGTCTGGTCTCAAGAACCTTGGCACCCCAGATGTTTTGGAACTACATTTCCCATGATGCGCATATTCTGCAGTGTATTCAAGCATCGTGGGAATTGGGAAATGTCGTTCCAAAACATCTGGGGGGCCAAGGGTAAAAATCACTGTCCTACAGTGAGCTAGTTTAAATAAATGAGGTGTCAGTTGAAACTTATGAATTGTTAGAAACTTTTCTATTGGTAGTGTCAACACCGTGACCTCACATGACAGATTTTTACATTAATAAACCCTTTAGACATTTTTTATTTAGAATTTTTGTCTACTTACCTGTTGTCGTAGGGGGGTTTTGCCTCTTTGGTGTTTCTTCCATTCAGGCTCTGGCTCTGCTTTACCAGTGCCCATCAAGTCAGCCTGACCAACTTCTAATGAAGGGAAAGCAGAAAGCTGTCAACAACAGCTGCATTGTGTATGGCCAAAAACATTATGCAATATACAAACCACATACAGGGTTGGGAGGTTTCTAATTCTCCTAGATGACAGAGACAGAGACAGACAGAGACAGACAGAGACAGACAGACAGAGACAGACAGACAGAGACAGACAGACACAGACAGACACAGACAGACATACAGAGACAGACAGACAGAGACAGACAGAGACAGACAGAGAGACAGACAGACAGAGAGAGACAGACAGAGAGAGAGAGACAGAGAGAGAGAGACAGAGAGAGAGAGAGACAGAGAGAGAGAGAGACAGAGAGAGAGAGCGACAGAGACAGAGAGAGAGACAGAGACAGAGAGAGACAGAGACAGAGAGAGAGACAGAGACAGAGAGAGACAGAGAGAGACAGAGACAGAGAGAGACAGAGAGAGAGAGAGACAGAGACAGAGAGAGACAGAGAGAGACAGAGACAGAGAGAGACAGAGAGAGAGAGACAGAGAGCGACAGAGAGAGACAGAGACAGAGAGAGAGACAGAGACAGACAGAGAGAGACAGAGACAGACAGAGAGAGATTTTTACCTGTTTTGTTGTTGCATATTCCAATGCATTGTTGTTGTTGACATGCGTTTCGGTGGTGCAATTCCAAAAAAAACTTTAATGTTGATGGTATGTTGCACATAAAATACTATTAGAAAAAGATAAAAGCAATATACAGTATAAAAATCTATTTTCGGGTTGTCAGCATTTTACAAGAATAAATTGTGATTAATACATATAAACTATCGCTTGCCAAGTTGTCCCCATTTCCTTTGTGGAATTATATATTGAAGTATATTTTATATCTATTAAATGGGTAAGGCAAGGTTACTGTAATATGACTGTAATGAAATCTATCTAGGTAGGTAATGTTCTAATTTCTTTCAGACTGTCTCAAACCAACATTCTATTTTACAAAATATAATAAACACCAGTCTGATTTAAATTATACTATAGGATTCCGTTTTACAATCAATGTGATCAGACATCAAGCCAGCATTTTCTCCATTTATCCATTGAAGTATATATTATATTAAATCAAATGGGTACAGGTAATCTAGGTAGCCGGCCCACTGGCCCACCAGTAGCAGGTGGTAATGTTCTAATTTCAGACTATAAAGACTTTTTACAAACTTATTTTAATAAACAGTGCAGTCTGTGAATGTGATTTAAATTAGACTATATAGGTCCGGATTTTATTTTATCATCAATGTGATCAGACATAATAACATATAAGCATTTTCTCCATGCATGCATGCATTGCATATAGTTACCTGTAGTGCGCTACTGCTGGGCCCCATCTCATGAAGCATGATGAGTTGATGACGACCAGTATGACTGTGAGCACAGCACACACACACAGACAGTCCGTCCAGTCCACCACTGCCAGTGGCAGCGCAGCAGGTATGAATTGATTTGATGATGACCTGTTGAGACTCCGCCGCTGCGTGCCTTTTCCACCCGACAACAAGGCCGCAGGTCAGGCGCAGGCAGCCAGCCAGTCAGACAGTGAGTGCAACTCACATTCAGTTCACTCACTGACAGTGACACTGTCTCACTCAGTCAGTTCTCGTTCTTGAAGTCAAGTGCGTGGCGCGGCGTGGGCGTATAGGCCTAGGCTAGGCCGCCTGAGCACTGTCTGTGTCAGGCCAGACTCAGCAGCAGTCAGCAGTCCGGAGGTCAGGTCGTCAGTGTCACCTTGTTTGGCCCTGTTCTGGCCTGCAGAGTGCAGACTGCAGTAGTGGTCGCGTCGCACGCTGGCTCAGCCTGGCTGGCGGGCGGCTGCCTTCGCTCTTCGTCCGGGCCAGGGGGTGGTGAGCGGCTGAGCGCGGCGGCTGGTCACGTGATGTCTCCGATGTTAGCGCGCGCTTTGTCTCCCGCCGGCCACCGCTTTATGAAGGTAGGGGCCGGCCGTGCGTGACGCGTCATCACGGTGCGTGCCGCTGCTGCCTATCATGACATCACACGCCCCGACTCCCGGCCGCCGCTCATGCGCAGTGCGGTGCCGCACTTTCGGCCGCCGCTCATGCGCAGTGCTGCGCCACACTTTCATGGGGGACTCGGGGCTAATAATGATCAAATAGATGGCCGAGACTCGGGGCTTTTCGGGGTCACATTCGGGGCTTCAGCCACGGCTAGCCACCCCCTCCCGACGCCCCTGCCCGGGGATAAAGGGCATCCTTGGCGGGTGCCCCTACCCACTGGGAAAAACTCTGATACCATGTTGTTTAGTTTTATGGCCACTGTTGGGGAGTGATACAGAATATCAATCCACTTTCGAAAATGAGGGTCAAAACCAAACACCTTTAGTACCACCCTCACGTAATTCCAGTCCACGGAATCAAAGGCCTTTTCCAAATCCAGGAAGACCAGTATCCCGCCACTGGAAATATCTGGGCCCAGTTGGGTATGTGTGAAGACCCTAAGCAGGTTGATATCCGTGGCCTTCTTGGGCATAAAACCTGTCTGGTCAGGGGAAATAACATGCTGCAGGATTGACATAAGTCTAGTAGCTAACAGCTTGGTCAGTATTTTGAAGTCTATATTTAATAGGGAGATGGGTCTATACGATGAGCACTGCATTGGGTCTTTATCTGGCTTAGCCAATAATATAGTATGAGCCTCATAGAAGAAGAAGGGGAGGCACCCCTTCTGAAAACAATCTGCATATAATTTTAGTAGTCTGGGCGCAAGAGTAGTGATGTTTGTTATTTTTAAACAAAAAAAAATTAGACTCTTCATACTCTTTATTGCATATCAAAAACATACATAATAAAAATTACATTCACATTCTACATTAATCATTCTGTTCATGTACTCTATCTTTCACTAGTCCCTTCCATACTACACCATTTACTCCAAATTTTCTGATATTTCTGTAGGTTTCTGCTACTTTCATACATAACTTTTTCATATGCTCTGATATGGTTAATTGTATTCATCCATTCCTGAAAGAAGGAGTTATAACTTGCATCCATCTCTTTACAATTTGCTTTCAAACCTGAAAAAGTGTTTTTTGCAAAAAGACCTTTATATGTATTGACCATTCTTCATCATTCAACACCCCCAACAAGCATACTTCAGGGATACAAGGCACCAGTCTTTTAATCATTTCAGATAATTTTTTTATTACCTGACTTGTTCACAGGTGTATATAAGTGTCTATACAACTCCCTTTGGAGCTGGCTCCCTGCTAATTCTGGCTTGCATCTGGATTTTGTGAACATAAGTGCAATTTTTAACTAAGGAGTTGAAAACAGGAGTTAAGACAGGAATCTTCTAACCTGTAAGTAACATCTTAAACTTCCTATAAGTAATTATATTGTAACTGGGAAATGAGTGATAACAGGGTTGAAGGTTTTGCTCAGTTCACATGTGCCAAATGTATGCAAAATTGGTGCAACAGCTCCAGGATGGATACAGCTGTGACAGATGTGAGCAGGTTACCCTTCTGGAAGCTCACATTGGAAATCTGGAGGAGCAAGTTGCAACACTGGGCAGAAAGGACAATCTTGAAAGGGGTCCTCTGCTCGCTGAGCAGGTGGTCAGTAGGGTTGATGTGGAGGGTGGAGGGGCAAGTCAGGATTATCTGATAGGAAGATGGGTTAATGTAGTTAGAGGGAGTGGAAGGGGCTCACAGAAAAGGAAGGCCAGTCCTGTGTTTGTGCATCAAAACAAATTTGCCAAGTTGAGTGAAGATGTGGAGGTGGCAAACACAGAGGTGGCAGCCCTAGATGTCACTGCTACCCCTAACAGCTGGGAGAGCAGACCATCTAGTAGGGGTGGTGAGGGGAGTGCAGGTAGGCCTAGACAGTTGGTGGTAATAGGGGATTCTATAATCAGAAGGTCTGATAGAATAATTTGTCGCCAGGATCTCCCTGGTGCCAGGGTTCAGCATGTGGTGGATCAGGATGATAAATTACTGGGTAGGGCTGGGCATGACCCAGCTGTCTTGGTCCATGTTGGAGCCAATGGCAGAATACATGGAAGGTGGAGGTTCCTTAAGAATCAATTTAAAGAACTAGGCTGTAAGTTGAAGGGAAGGACCTCCAAGGTGATATTCTCTGAAATATTGCCTGTGCCATGCGCATCACAGGAAAGGCAGGGGGAGATTAGAGAGCTGAATGCATGGCTTAAGATCTGGTATAAGAAGGAAGGGTTTGGGTTTTTTAGAGCACTGGGCTGACTTTTCATTGGGGTGCAACCTATATGCTAATGATGGTTTGCACCTGAATGGAAGGGGGTCTGCTGTGCTGGGGAAGAGGTTTATGGGAAGGCCAGAGGAGTATTTAAACTAGCATTGAGGGGGGAAGGTGAACTAGAATTCTATTGGCAGACAGGTCAGTTAGGGGTCAGACATTAATGGAGGGTGGAATGGGGATAGATGGGGGGAGGGTTATGGCAGGTGACAAGAAAGTTCCCATGTTGCAAACAACCATTGGAAATGATAGTGCCATTTGTACTACTAAAAAAGACATGCAAAACACCAGAGCAAAATGTAATAACGCATAAGTGTTTGTTCACCAATGCCAGAAGTCTGGCAAGCAAAATAGGCGAGTTGGAAGCTTTTGTGCTTGAGGAGAGCTATGATGTAATCGGTATTGCTGAAACTTGGCTTCATTCCTCACATGACTGGGCTATTAATATTCCTGGCTATGCACTCTTTCGGAGAGACAGGGTAAAAAGGAAAGGTGGCGGGGTCTGTCTCTATGTGAGAAGGGATCTCAAAGCGAGTGTGAATGAGGACCTAATTGATGGAGAGTGTGATGTGGCTGAAGGTAATCACTGGAGTTTGTTATAGACCACCCAATGTTAATGAGGAGGTGGAGACTCAGCTCCTTGCACAGATGGAAAGGGCTGCAAGGGCTGGGACGGTAATAATAATGGGGTATTTTAACTACCCAGAAATTGGCTGGAATAATGGCACTGCTGGAACAGTTAAAGGGCAAAAATTTATAAACCTATTACAGGACAATTTTATGGTCCAGTTTATTGAGGCCCCAACTAGGAATGATTCTATGTTGGACCAGATCATTTCAAACCACGCAGAGCTTATTACTAATGTTCTGGGTAGTAGTGACCATAACATGATTTCATTTGATGTTAGATGTGTAAGCAAAAAACAGATACAGTGCCTTGCAAAAGTATTCACCCCCTTGGCATTTTTCGTGTTTTGTTGCCTCACAACCTGGAATTAACATGGATTGTTTGAGGATTTGCATCATTTAATTTACAGAACATGCCCACAACTTTGAAGATGTTTTTTTTTTTATTGTGAAGCAAACAACAAATAGGACAAAATAACAGAAAAAGTCAATGTGCACAACTATTCACCCCCCTAAAGTCAATACTTTGTAGAGCCACCTTTTGCAGCTATCACAGCTCCAAGTCGCTTTGGATAAGTCTCTATGAGCTTGCCACATCTTACCACTGGGATTTTTGCCCATTCCTCCTTGCAAAACTGCTCCAGCTCCTTCAAGTTGGATGGTTTGTGCTTGTGAACAGCAATGTTTAAGTCTGACCACAGATTTTCTATTGGATTGAGGTCTGGGCTTTGACTAGGCCATTCCAAAAAATTTACGTTTCCTCTTAAACCACTCAAGTGTTGCTTTAGCAATGTGTTTGGGGTCATTGTCCTGCTGGAAGGTGAACCTCCGTCCTAGCCTCAAATCACACATAGAGTGGTACAGGTTTTGCTCAAGAATATCCCTGTATTTAGCACCATCCATATTTCCCTCAACTCTGACCAGTTTCCCAGTCCCGACTGCTGAAAAACATCCCCACAGCATGATGCTGCCACCACCACGTTTCAGTGTGGAGATGGTGTTCTTTGGGTGATGTGATGTGTTGGGTTTGCGCCAGACATTGCGTTTTCTTTGATGGCCAAAAAATTAATTTCAATTTTAGTCTCATCAGACCAGAGCACCTTCCTCCATACATTTTGGGAGTCTCCCACATGCCTTTTCACAAACTCAAAACGTGCCATTTTGTTTTTTGCTGAAGGTAATGGCTTTCTTCTGGTCACTCTGCCATAAAGCCCAACTCTGCAGCTCCTTCAGGGTTACCTTAGGTCTCTGTGCTGTCTCTCTGATTAATGCCCTCTTTGCCCGATCCATGAGTTTTGGTGTGCGGCCATCTCTTGGCAGGTTTGCTGTTGTGCCATGTTCTTTCCATTTGGTTATGATAGATTTGATAGTGCTCCTAGGCATCATCAAATATTTGGATTTTTTTTAGAACCTAACCCTGACTTGTACTTGTCAACAACATTGTCCCTCACTTGTTTGGAGAGTTCCTTGGTCTTCATGGCAGTGTTTGGTTAGTGGTGCCTCTTGTTTAGGTGTTGCAGCCTCTGGGGCCTTTCAAAAAGGTGTGTATATGTAATGACAGATCATGTGACACTTAGATTGCACACAGGTGGACATAATTTCACTAATTATGTGACTTCTGAAGGGAATTGGTTGCACCAGAGCTTTTTAAGCTTTTTATGGGCTTCATAACAAAGGCGGTGAATACATATGCACATGCCAATTATCTGTTTTTTATTTCTGAAAAATAGTTTTATATATATATATATATATATATATATATATATTTCTAATTTTACTTCACCAACTTAGACTATTGTGTTCTGATCCATCACATATAATTCGGATTAAAGAAACATTGAACTAAAAGCTGTAATGTAACAAAATAGGTAAAAAGCCAAGGGGGGTGAATACTTTTGCAAGGCACTGTATGGGAAAGATAAAAACACTTAACTTTTTTTTTTAACAGAAAAGAAAAATACTTAACTTTAATGCCGCGTACACACGGTCGGACTTTTCGGCTACAAAAGTCCGACAGCCTGTCCGACAGACTTTCGACTGACTTTTGGCGGACTTGCGGCAGACTTTCTAACGAACGGACTTGCCTACATACGATCACACAAAAGTCCGACGGATTCGTACATGATGACGTACACCGGACTAAAATAAGGAAGTTGATAGCCAGTAGCCAATAGGTGCCCTAGCGTGGGTTTTTGCCTGTCGGACTAGCATACAGACGAGCGGATTTCTGGGTCCGGCGTAGTTACGACGTAAAGATTTGAAGCATGTTTCAAATCTAAAGTCCATCAGATTTGCAGCTGGAAAAGTCAGCTGAAAGTCCGGGGAAGCCCACACATGATCGGATTGTCAGCTGTATTTTGTCCGTCGGCGTCCGTCGGACTTTTGTAGACGAAAAGTCCGACCGTGTGTACGCGGCATAAGAGAGCAAATTTTCCAAGGATGAGGGCTGCTCCCTAGGTCATAGACTGGGAGGGAATATTTGCATCAATGGACACAGAACAGAAATGGGAATTCTTCAAAAAGACTGTGAACTCACTGCAAAGTATATTCCCATGGTCAATATGTTTACAAGGCTAAAAATAAAACCTAATAAAAAACAATTAAAGTGCAGCGCAAAAAAATATAAAGTCCTTAAATAAGGAAACACAGTTCTCCTGTAATCCTTCTTCTTAATATGAAAAAACACCGCAAGCTCTTCTCCACTACTGTGCATATGAAAATGCTTACCAGATGGAAAATCATATAGGTGTAGATACCACAGATACTGGATACACACGGATCGGATGATCTGGTTGTCCTCACTGATGGCCAGCAGCTGTCTCTCCAATGCAGCAGATGTATGAATAAACGGCCCCCCACACACACAATCTTGGCGCTTTTCATGGCTTTTCATGGCTTTTTGGCAAGTAAAAATAAAACCTACTGTATGTGGCCCACAGCCAAAGTTAAAAAAGCTATAAACAATAAGAAAAGAGCTTTTCAAAAATATAAAAATGAAGGAATACTATTGTCGTTTAAATATTATAAAGAATATAACAGAATATGTAAAAAGGAAATCAAGGACGCAAAAATTCAAAACAAACGACAGATTGCAAAAAATAGTAGGACAAACCCCAAAAAATTCTTCAAATATATTAATAGTAAAAACGTCAGATCTGAGCATGTAGGCCCTTTACAATATATTCTGGGTGACTGGGGACAAAGAGAAGGCAAATTTATTAAATACATTCTTCAGTTCTGTATATACAATGGAGCATGGGGAGCACATGTCCTAATGGGGGTGGTAGTGACACAGCCCCAAATTATCCACAATGGCTCAAAAGTGATATGGTCCAGAAATATTTAGACAGAATAAAGGTGGATAAAGCACCTGGACCAGATGGTATCCACTCACGGATCCTAAAATAATTGAGCTCTGTCATTTCAAAACTATTGTATCTCATTTTTAGGGACTCATTAATGACAGGAATAGTCCCCGCATAAAAGACCACATAGATGAGTTCTTGCTGGACAAAAAAAAATTTAGGCAACAGACAGCATGGATTCATGAAAGACAGAAGTTGTTAAACTAATCTGATTTCTTTTTATGAGATCGTAAGTAAAACCTTGGACAGAGGGGTGGCTGTGGACATGGTATACTTGGATTTTGCAAAAGTGTTTAATACAGTTCCCCACACATGGCTAATGTGTAAGGTAAAGTCTACAGGCTTGGAAATATCAGTTTGTAAATGGATAGAAAACTGGCTAAAAGACAGAATTCAGAGAGTAGTGGTTAATGAGTCTTACTCTGAATGGTCTAAGGTTATCAGTGGTGTACCCCAAGGTTCAGTGCTGGGACCCTTACTTTTTAACACCTTTATAAATGATATAGGGTCTGGGATTAAAAGTACCATTTCAGTTTTTGCAGATGACACTAAGCTATGCAGTGGAATAACGTCTTTACAGGATGTCTCCAATTTCCAAGACAACCTCAATGCACTGTCTAATTGGGCGACTATTTGGCAGATGAGGTTTAATGTTGAGAAATGTGAAGTTATGCACTTGGGAGCTAAGAATATGCATGCATCATACATACTAGGGGGAGTACAACTGGGGGGATCCATAGTGGAGAAGGATCTGGGGGTTTTGGTAGATCATAAGCTCAATAATAACATACAATGCCAAGCTGCGGTTTCCAAAGCGAGCAAAGTCCTTTCTTGTATTAAGAGAGGTATGGACTCCAGAGAGAGCGATATCATTTTGCCCCTGTACAAATCATTAGTAAGACCTCATCTGGAATATGCAGTTCAGTTTTGGGCACCAGTTCTCAAAAAGGATATCAGGGAACTGGAGAAAAGTACAGAGAAGGGCAACCAAACTGATAAGAGGCATGTAGGAATTTATTTACTCTTGAGAAGATGAGATTAAAGGGGATATGATCAACATGTACAAATATATAAGGGGTCCATATAGTGAACTTGGTGTTGAGTTATTCACTTTACGGTCAACACAGAGGACAAGGGGGCACTCTTTATGCCTAGAGGAAAAGAGATTTAATCTCCAAATACGGAAAGGTTTCTTCACAGTAAGAGCTGTGAACATGTGGAATAGGCTCCCTCCAGAGGTGGTTCTGGCCAGCTCAGTAGATTGCTTTAACAAAGGCCTGGATTCTTTCCTAAATGTACATTATATAACTGGGTACTAACATTTATAGGTAAAGTTGATCCAGGGAAAATCTGATTGCCTCTCTGGGATCAGGAAGGCATTGTTTCCCCTGCTGTAGCAAATTGGATAATGCTTTGCTGGGGTTTTTCCCCTTCCTCTGGATCAACTGTGGGTATAGGATTGTGTATATGGGATTGTATAATATTATTTTTTATTTATTTTTATGGTTGAACTAGATGGACTTGTGTCTTTTTTCAACCTGATTAACTATGTAACTATGTAATTATTTGTCTCTTACTTTCAATGGTTCTCTGCCTATTTTAGCTTGAAATTAGTAAAATATTGATACCAGTCCCATCGGCCCCAGCGACTTTAGACTTTAGGGGATATTTTGATATCTTAAGATTCTGCTTGCCAAATAGTTATAAATATTTATAAAAATTTGTATGTGCTATATCAAGTTGTTTATTCAGGTATTCAAATGTTTGCATAGTTCTGTGTTCAAACAACTGCTCTTATATGATCACACCTTTCTGTTTCCAGAAGTTTCCATCTGGATTTCCTTTCAGCCGTTGGATTATTCCAGATGGGAATTTCCTGGGGAATATCCTTAAACCCTACTATTCTCACAGCTTCTTTCCACACCACTAGTGCCATTGTAAACATGGGGATTTTAATTTTAGGTAACCTCGCTGATTGTGTCTTCCAATAAGTATTTTTCCATTCCTCCTGCTCTTTCCTGTCTTATCCATGTCTGTAGCTGTCAGGTAATATAAATATATATCTGGAAGTACCATCCCTGCTTCATTTTTCAGTCGTTGTAATGTTGTTATTTTAAGTTTGGATCTACTATTAGCCCATATAAATTTTATAAATTGCGAGTTTAACTTTTTAAATATGGATTTTGGTATACCTAGAATGTGAGAATACATATAAACATTTGGGTAACACTACTGTCTTAATTAAATGTATTCTTCCTGCCACTGAAAGTGGTAGCTTTGACCATATTCTCAACTTGCTTTTAATTTGTTCCAATAGTAGATTTACATATATCGTCAGCGCTTCCTTCGGGATCTAACATAATTTGAATACTCAAATGTTTAAATTAATCCATTTTAAAATTTTCAAACAAGGGAAATTGCTCCACACTTCTCTGTATATCATGTCTAAGTGGCATTAAAACAGATTTCTGCCAATTGATTTTTACACCAGAATATTTCCCAAATGTATTTATTAGTTTCACTGCTTTCATTAAGGAGTTTTGTGTGTCTCCCATATACAGTATTATATCATCCGCCTAAAGACCAATGACCTCCTTCCATTTTTTTACTATTCCTTTATATTCCTTTAAATTTCCTAAACCTCAAAGCAAGCGTCTCTATTGCTATAGCAAATGGAGAGATAGAGAACATCCCTGTCCCTCTCTCTAATCTTATCGTGGAAAATAGTTGAATGAGATTGACTATAGATTATGTCTATCCATTTTCTAAATCTTTTTCTGAAACCAAACGGTTCCAATGATTTCTGTAAATACAACCATTCAACAGAGTCAAATGCCCTGGCCGTATCCAAAGATGCCAGGGCACTCGACTCTGGTATGTATTCCTTCATTTGTGCCATCAGTTGTGTTCTTCTAATATTAATTAATGTTGACTTTTCTGGCATAAAGCCAGTTTGATCACCATGAATAATTCATAAAATGATGTTATTAAGCCTTCCTGCTAAGATCTTCCCCAGTATTTTATAATCACTGTTAACCAATGAAATTGGCCAATACGAGGCACATTCATCTTTATCTGGCTTTGGTATAAGCACCACCAAAGCTTCATACATTGAATCTGGCAAACATTCCGGCGTGAATGCTTCAGTGAGGCCCGGAATGGAATGAAAGTATGGAAAGATAATGAAGGGCCGGGCATGACAAGTGTGGAGCAGTGAGACAACATAGGGTTAATGGGAGAAGGAAGTAAATGGGGTGGAGTGATATAAAAGGAGGAGGCGGGGTTTTTGCAGGAGCAGTGGGAGAGAGACAGAAGTAGGAAGAAGTTGGACACGCTGCAGCAGCATGGCAGACATTGATCTTATCCTGGCACGCTTGAGAATGGTGGTGACGAGGGGGCCAGAATGGCTACAAGCCCAGGTAGCTGCATTGATAACTTAAGAGGCAGGGGGGGTCAGGCGCGGGGGGGTGAGACGACGCCACGCACTAGGCGGTCCTGGCCGCCTGAGCATTTTTCTCCAGGCCCCTCCAACAGAGCTCATCGCCCTAATAGGAGCCCGGTAACTGACCTGTCGGCTCCCCCGGCAAAACGAGTGGCTGCAGCGGCCTCCGGGGGGACCAGGCGGAATCCTCGGCATCAAAAGAGCTCGGGGGAGCGGGGCTTTGGGCCGTAATGGCGCCCGGGCCTCGCCATCCAGGACACAGAGCAGTGGTGGAACGATCCCCCCCTCTTCACTGGGCTCTGCCAGGGGGGAGATCCGGCGGGGGAGGAGCGGTGCCACGGCTGTGGGTCAGCTACCTGACACTGCTGGCAGTCCTTCAGCGACATGCAGATGCAGGGAGACAGGAGAAGACAGAGGGAGAGGAGCAGGGCCTAGCAGAGGAGCCCGGAGTGCAGGACTGCGCAGTGCGACATCAGGAGGACACATGGAGAGGGGGCGAACGGCAACAAGGAGGGAACCCAGGGCCTCCAGGCCTGCTTTGCCTGGGGGGTTGGTCACACCGATGCTCCCAGCCACGGAGGTACGGTCGGAAGGTGAGCTGTCGGGATCGGACGAGGAGGTGCGCCAGAAGATCGTGCCATCTGGAGGGACCAGTGCAGTGGCGATGGGGAGCAGGCCCAGTCAGCCCGGTGAGTCACATGTTTTATCTAAAAAACAAACAAAGGCGCCTCTAAGTGCAGAAGAAAAACAAGTTTAATGCCCCAACTGGGTTCAAAAACACTTACAAGATTGAGGGTGTAATCAGGCACATCATAAGTAAGGCTGCATAGGAAGGGGTCATGGTGGGAGAACGCCTTCAGAGGGAATGAATGTGGTTATCACTGGCAGCAGCAGGATGAAACACAGGGAGCCGCTGTGAAGCCGGCGTCGTCAGCGTGGAGAGACGGCGTACCCGGAAGTGGTGTCATCCACTGAGCGGCTCTGTAACCAGCCTGGACCGCAAACACACAGCCAGAAGGGGGATGTGATGTCATCAAAGAGGGACGCATTTCGGAACCATCAATCGTTCCTTTATCAACCTGTAGCTATAGTGATGACTGGGAGTGATATATATACTAGCAGTGGGCTGGCCGGGGGCGTTTCGTGATGATGTCACGAAACGCGTAGGGCGGAGCCAAACGACGCGCTGACGTCACCCCCAAGCGAATTGTACTCCAGCAGGACGGGTTTGTCCGAGCGCCGGTGGCCACGGAGCCGGACTTAAGGCTGTTTATTTCATCACGCTTTGTAAGTGTGCATTTTGTTATTCAGTTTTATTTAAATAAATCTATCAGTTTTACACTATGTGAGCTCCTTCTGTGTTTTATGGGATCCTTGCCATGGGTTCGTTGCTGTGACTGATGTTGAGAGGACCCCTGGTGGATATCGCTGGCAGTTCCTAACTCTGGCCTGTAAAGATTTCTGCTTGCTGTGATCCTCTGTAGTGGGGGGTCATGGCCATCTGGTAAGGAGCTACCCCTTTCATTTTCTGGTGGTGGACCCTCCCTTGTTGTCACGGATCAATACTAATCATCACTTGGACTTTTGTTGGGTTTTTGTTGGTGTTTTGGACTCACTTAGATATCATTTTTGATGGTTTCACTTGATGGGATTTTTTACATTCAATGTTTGCACAATACTTTCTGGTTTATTTATAGTCATGATTTAATTATTTTTACTGTAGATATTGTATTGAGGTACACAGGTATCAGCGCAACCCCTTATATATTTTTTTCTATGATATATATATACTAGCAGTGGGCTGGCCGGGGGCGGGGACAGCAATACAAAGTTTGATTCGTGGCAATGAATACATTTAAATACATTTAAATACATAAATACACATGTAGCAGCATTCTTAAAAAGAAGGCAATATTAGCCTAAAAGAGAAGAGTATGAGAAGAAAGGGAAATCATAAAATTAGAGCAATAGAAAGTTAGAAAAACAGAATATCTAATAATCAAAGTGTCTAATAATCACAGGCCAAAGACCATGCATGCACGAGAGCATGATATGAATAATTAGAACGAGCAGGCATATGTGTATGACAATATAAGTATGATATTGGAATTAAAGTTGGAGCAGAGGGGACATGTATGTCACCAATAATATTAAAATATTAAGATATTAAACTACCATGAGTGCGAACTATTGTGATAAAAAATTATAATAATAAGAAAGGGGGCTTAAATAAATGTCTATAAACAGGAATATAATATCAGAGTATGGCACTAACTTCAAAATCCTCGTTTAACCCAACAGGGGCTAAAACATTTAATAAGAAAATCCAGTACATTTCTCTGTGGCATAATCTTCGATAGCGTTCAGCTGGGGGAGGATCTTTTGGCATTGCCTCAATAACCCATACTCTGAGGCCATCAGTGGACTTATCATGGACGTGGAGGTAGTGTCTAGGAACACTATGGTTGTCTAATCCACCTGTGATGAACCGGCGATGTTCGCCGAAACGTTTACGTAATGGCCGAATGGTGCGTCCTACGTAAAATAGACCGCAGGGACATGTGAGGCAATATATAACATGGTCAGATGAACATGTATGAAAACCCTTTATTGGGTATGTTTTACCTTTAACGTGGAAGTCTTTCTGGCCATGTACCACAAAACTACAGGTCTTGCAGAGAGGCTTACGGCACTGGTACATCCCAGAGATTGCTAGGAACATAGGTATATGATAGCCCGGAGGCAAGGGTGTGGCCTTAAGTTTACTGGTTGCTACCTTACTTTTAATATTAGGTGCCTTTCTATAGGCAAATTGAGGTCTGTTTGGCAGAGTGGGAAGAAGGTGTTCATCTTGCAGTAATAGAGGCCAGTGTTTTTTTACAATATTTTCCATTTGCTTATGTTGAGTGTGGAATTGAGTAATTGAACGTAAATTACTCTTCTGGGTATTGGGACGTGGACGAGGATTCTCAATGGAAGGTGTACTTTTATATTGTTGATAAGCTGTTTCTACAAGATCAACAGGAAAACCCTTTTCGAGAAATTTTTCTTTCAAGGTACAGTTCTTTTTTAGCCTACAGAACTGACTTTTAGGTACATTGTTTAGCCATAGAGGGTGATGACAGCTGTTGTAGTGGAGGAACGAATTTCCAGCTGTTGGCTTGGTGTAATTTTTGGCATGTATCTCCTTTCCTATCCAGAAAAGTTGAGATCCAAGAAAGCTAGTCTATTTTGATCGATAATAGAGGTAAAAGTAAGGCCCATGTTATTAGTGTTACAGTATGTGACAAAGTCAGAGAAAACTGATGCACTGCCATCCCATATGATAATCACATCATCTATATACCGGCCATAGAAAACGATGTGGGAAAAAAACGGGTTATTATTCCATATATATTGGTGTTCCCAGTGCCCCATGGTAAGGTTCGCATATGAGGGTGCAAAATGCGCCCCCATAGCTGTCCCTTGTATCTGCAGAAAAACATTATCCTCAAACTTAAAGTAATTATGTGTGAGGCAAAAAGAAATAGCCTCAACAATGAAGGAGGCTTGTCTCGGATTTAGCATGGGGTCTTGACAAAGAAAAAACTGTAGGGCATTGAGGCCCACTTCATGGGGTATGGATGTATATAAAGATTGGACATCTAGAGAGGCCCAGTGGTAGTTGTTTTCCCAAGAGTACATGGTTAGAATCTCCAGCAGATGGGCACCATCTCTGATGTGAGACTGGAGGGATTGGGCCAATGGCTGAAGGAACTGGTCTATATATTGTGAGAGTCCGCTACTAATGCTATCCATTGACGCCACAATTGGTCGCCCAGGTGGTGTTTTTAGGTATTTGTGCACCTTGGGCAGATGATAGAAATAGGGTGTAAAATGTACTTCTTTGACCAGAAAGGAAGCTTCTTGTTGAGTGATGATGTTGTCATTCAGTGCTCTCTTGACGAGAGAGGACGCTTCAAGGGTAAATGGAGGTAATAGGTCTTTGTTAAGTCTGATATATGTATTAGTATCAGATAGCAGTCGAGTGGCTTCGGAGACATAGTCAGCTCTATTTTGTATCACTATACCTCCTCCTTTGTCGGCACTCTTAATAACCACATCCAAATTGTTGGTAAGTGTATCAAGGGCTCTTTTTTCACAGTGAGTGAGATTGGAAAAAACTTTTTTATTTTTGTTGTTATTACAAAGTTCCTGTATTTCTGCATGGACAATACATGAACCTTTGGACTGGGTGGGGTAAAAAACCGAAGTGGGTTTGAAGGTGGTATTTTGGATGGGTGGAGAAGTTGTTAAATGTTGTGTGTATAGTGAGTAATCAATCTCAGAATCTGCTGGAGGAGAAGATAGAGTAAGGGGATGACTATATAGTTCTTCCAAAATGGAGAGAGGGTCACTTTCTATATTAACATTAGTTATGTTGTGTGACACATCAGATTTATTGGGGTCAGTGTGTAACCGGTGTTTGGTGGATTGAATGTTAAAAAATCTCTTTAAAGTAAGGAGGCGAACAAATTTGTTCAAGTCCTTGAAGAGAAGAAAGGGATTAGGTGCAGCAGATGGAGCAAAATTTAGGCCTCAACTAAGTAAGGAGATTTCATCTTTGGTTAAGACATGAGTGGAGAGGTTGAAGATTTTAACAGTACTCTCTTTTTGCTGGGGTCTGGGCTGAGACTTGCCTCCTCTACCTCGACATCCTCTTCTACGTGTTTTCTTTTTTGTGGTTTTGCCCGGGGAGGGTCGAATACTAAAAAAGGGACCGCAGTTGGCTCAGAGGATTGAATAGTGGCAAGGGGTGTCATAAGTGAGGAATTGGGACCAAAAGAAACTGAAGAAACAGAGGGTTCTCTAGATGGAATACATGTATTGTTTACAATAGTGTTATGTTGACTATCTGTAGTTGTTGCTAAGCAAGGAATCACAGGAGGGGCATCAGAGATATTTTGGGGCACATTGGGTGCAGTGTGAATGGAGGTTACATGCGCCTCCTGTGTAGACTGGACAAGATCTGAGCTATCAGTAGGAGATGGTGACGTAGGTGATAGAGCAGTAATGTTAATTTCCTTATTATGTATGATAGATCCGGAGACAGCTGTTATTATGGAAGCAGATGTTTTTTTAGAAGGCAAGTCTCAGCCCAGACCCCAGCAAAAAGAGAGTACTGTTAAAATCTTCAACCTCTCCACTCATGTCTTAACCAAAGATGAAATCCCCTTACTTAGTCGAGGCCTAAATTTTGCTCCATCTGCTGCACCTAATCCCTTTCTTCTCTTCAAGGACTTGAACAAATTTGTTCGCCTCCTTACTTTAAAGAGATTTTTTAACATTCAATCCACCAAACACCGGTTACACACTGACCCCAATAAATCTGATGTGTCACACAACATAACTAATGTTAATATAGAAAGTGACCCTCTCTCCATTTTGGAAGAACTATATAGTCATCCCCTTACTCTATCTTCTCCTCCAGCAGATTCTGAGATTGATTACTCACTATACACACAACATTTAACAACTTCTCCACCCATCCAAAATACCACCTTCAAACCCACTTCGGTTTTTTACCCCACCCAGTCCAAAGGTTCATGTATTGATGCTTTTTACCGCATTGTCCATGCAGAAATACAGGAACTTTGTAATAACAACAAAAATAAAAAAGTTTTTTCCAATCCCACTCACTGTGAAAAAAGAGCCCTTGATACACTTACCAACAATTTGGATCTGGTTATTAAGAGTGCCGACAAAGGAGGAGGTATAGTGATACAAAATAGAGCTGACTATGTCTCCGAAGCCACTCGACTGCTATCTGATACTAATACATATATCAGACTTAACAAAGACCCATTACCTCCATTTACCCTTGAAGCTTCCTCTCTCGTCAAGAGAGCACTGAATGACAACATCATCACTCAACAAGAAGCTTCCTTTCTGGTCAAAGAAGTACATTTTACACCCTATTTCTATCATCTGCCCAAGGTGCACAAAGACCTAAAAACACCACCTGGGTGACCGATTGTGGCGTCAATGGATAGCATTAGTAGCGGACTCTCACAATATATAGACCAGTTCCTTCAGCCATTGGCCCAATCCCTCCAGTCTCACATCAGAGATGGTGCCCATCTGCTGGAGATTCTAACCATGTACTCTTGGGAAAACAACTACCACTGGGCCTCTCTAGATGTCCAATCTTTATATACATCCATACCCCATGAAGTGGGCCTCAATGCCCTACAGTTTTTTCTTTGTCAAGACCCCATGCTAAATCCGAGACAAGCCTCCTTCATTGTTGAGGCTACTTCTTTTTGCCTCACACATAATTACTTTAAGTTTTAGGATAATTTTTTTCTGCAGATACAAGGGACAGCTATGGGGGCGCATTTTGCACCCTCATATGCGAACCTTACCATGGGGCACTGGGAACACCAATATATATGGAATAATAACCCGTTTTTTTCCCACATCGTTTTCTATGGCCGGTATATAGATGATGTGATTATCATATGGGATGGCAGTGCATCAGTTTTCTCTGACTTTGTCACATACTGTAACACTAATAACATGGGCCTTACTTTTACCTTTATTATCGATCAAAATAGACTAGCTTTCTTGGATCTCGAACTTTTCTGGATAGGAAAGGAGATACATGCCAAAAATTACACCAAGCCAACAGCTGGAAATTCGTTCCTCCACTACAACAGCTGTCATCACCCCCTATGGCTAAACAATGTACCTAAAAGTCAGTTCTGTAGGCTAAAAAAGAACTGTACCTTGAAGAAGGACTATGATACTGAAGGTGAAATTTTGAAAGAAAAATTTCTCGAAAAGGGTTTTCCTGTTGATCTTGTAGAAACAGCTTATCAACAATATAAAAGTACACCTTCCATTGAGAATCCTCGTCCACGTCCCAATACCCAGAAGAGTAATTTACGTTTCATTACTCAATTCCACACTCAACATAAGCAAATGGAAAATATTGTAAAAAAACACTGGCCTCTATTACTGCAAGATGAACACCTTCTTCCCACTCTGCCAAACAGACCTCAATTTGCCTATAGAAAGGCACCTAATATTAAAAGTAAGGTAGCGACCAGTAAACTTAAGGCTACACCCTTGCCTCCGGGCTATCATATACCTACGTTCCTAGCAATCTCTGGGATGTACCAGTGCCGTAAGCCTCTCTGCAAGACCTGTAGTTTTGTGGTACATGGCCAGAAAGACTTCCACGTTAAAGGTAAAACATACCCAATAAAGGGTTTTCATACATGTTCATCTGACCATGTTATATATTGCCTCACATGTCCCTGCGGTCTATTTTACGTAGGACGCACCATTCGGCCATTACGTAAACGTTTCGGCGAACATCGCCGGTTCATCACAGGTGGATTAGACAACCATAGTGTTCCTAGACACTACCTCCACGTCCATGATAAGTCCACTGATGGCCTCAGAGTATGGGTTATTGAGGCAATGCCAAAAGATCTTCCTCCAGCTGAACGCTATCGAAGATTATGCCACAGAGAAATGTACTGGATTTTCTTATTAAATGTTTTAGCCCCTGGTGGGTTAAACGAGGATTTTGAAGTTAGTGCCATACTCTGATATTATATTCCTGTTTATAGACATTTATTTAAGCCCCCTTTCTTATTATTATAATTTTTTATCACAATAGTTCGCACTCATGGTAGTTTAATATCTTAATATTTTAATATTATTGGTGACATACATGTCCCCTCTGCTCCAACTTTAATTCCAATATCATACTTATATTGTCATACACATATGCCTGCTCGTTCTAATTATTCATATCATGCTCTCGTGCATGCATGGTCTTTGGCCTGTGATTATTAGACACTTTGATTATTAGATATTCTGTTTTTCTAACTTTCTATTGCTCTAATTTTACGATTTCCCTTTCTTCTCATACTCTCCTCTTTTAGGCTAATATTGCCTTCTTTTTAAGAATGCTGCTACATGTGTATTTATGTATTTAAATGTATTTAAATGTATTCATTGCCACGAATCAAACTTTGTATTGCTGTCCCCGCCCCCGGCCAGCCCACTGCTAGTATATATATCACTCCCAGTCATCACTATAGCTACAGGTTGATAAAGGAACGATTGACGGTTCTGAAACGCGTCCCTCTTTGATGACATCACATCCCCCTTCTGGCTGTGTGTTTGTGGTCCAGGCTGGTTACGGAGCCGCTCAGTGGATGACATCACTTCCGGGTACGCCGTCTCTCCACGCTGACGAAGCCGGCTTCACAGCGGCTCCCTGTGTTTCATCCAGAGGTGGGGGACTCGAGTCATATGACTTGACTCGAGTCAGACTCGAGTCACCTGTTTGAGGACTTGCGACTTGCTTGACAAAATTAAATAAATGACTCGACTTGACTTTGACTTGTCACTAATGACTTGCGACTTGACTTTGACTTGGGCTATTTGACTTGCAATGACTTGCAATGACTTGGCACCACCAGTTCTGTGTCTTGGCCTAGGAAAAAGCCGCCCCCCCCCCACAAAAAAAAGCTCCCCCCGAGTCCCGGCTTCGGGGTAGATCAGTATTTTGACTTAATTTGTGACTTGACCAAAATAAATGACTTGACTTGACTTGCTTGACTTCTAGCAGGGACTCGACTTGACTTGCTTGCTTTTCGCCACAGTAACTTGGGACTTGCTTATGACTTGAAGGTTAAGACTTGAGACTTGCTTGTGACTTGCACATGTGTGACTTACTCCCATCACTGGTTTCATCCTGCTGCTGCCAGTGATAACTACATCCATTCCCTCTGAAGGCATTCTCCCACCATGACCCCTTCCTATGCAGCCTTACTTATGATGTGCCTGATTACACCCTCAATCTTGTAAGTGTTTTTGAACCCAGTTGGGGCATTAAACTTGTTTTTCTTCTGCACTTAGAGGCGCCTTTGTTTGTTTTTTATGTTCCTATAGATCCTGCTTCAGTCTTTAAAGCTGCAGCCCTTTGTGCTGAAGATATCATTCCACGTTTTTACTACCATCTTTACCAGCACCTCCTTTTTTTTTTTTTGGACTGCCCCTTCATATAGAGACATTGTTTGGACTACGTCAGTCTTGTGCGCCCTATATATATTCTTTTTATTTCTACATGTTTTATCTGCTGTTGATAGTAATGTTGATCTTTGCAGGTTGCTGGGTATGGTGGGCGGGGGGGGCCCCGAGGTTAACAGGGGTTGCATAGGAGGGGTTGGAGTCCGCTGGTACGTCAGACTCAGGTGTGACAGGGAATACCTCTGCAGGAGAAAAAGCGGGGGAGCCTGCGGTAGTGGTCAGGAAAGACGTGGTCAGGATAGCGGATGCGGCTAAATGTGAAGTTTATGTCTGCTATGAGGGACCGCTGGGAGCGCATTTAAAACAGGAGGTTAGGGATAAGATCGTAAAAGGCGTGTATGTTGAAATTCTTTCACTGTTACCACTGGAGAAGTTCAACTTGGATAGGGTAAAGCCGGACGATTCCAAAAAGAAGGATGAGGAGAAGCGGAGGTATCGGTTGATCCCTAGGACCTTTGTGAACTGCCTACAGGCGTTCGCCATTATGGCCAGCGTCATAGGTGAGAAGAACCCGGAACATTGCTCGGCGCTGTTTTGCTACATGGACACCATAGGGGAGGCACATAGGGTGTATGGGGGGACCGCGTGGCTTCAGTATGACGAGCAGTTTCGGCAGCGGAGGGCAGTTAAGCCGGCCCTTAGGTGGGGACCATAAGGATATCAGCTTATGGATGCGTTTGATGTCTTCCACCAGGGCCCGAATCAGTTTTTTCAGGGGGGGGGGGGCGGGGGATCACCCACCTCTGGACTGCCGGCCAGAAAGAAATGGGGGGTGTGTTGGCAGTTTAACGAAGGATCCTGCAAGTTTGTAGGATCCTGTCGGTTTAAACATGAATGCTCAGGATGTGGGGGGAATCACCCGTTTTCACGCTGCTTCAAAAAAGGAAAGCGGACAGGGGAGCCTACTCAGAAGAGGAACAACACCTGTAATGGAGGTAAGGATGCGGCCTTTCCTAAATAGGTACACGGATAGGGAGGCAGCAAAGGTGTTGGGTGAGGGATTTTCAGTGGGTTTTAGGATTCCATGCTCCATGGCGGCGATACCTCCTATGGCAAAGAATTTACGGTCGGCACTGCAGAACCCTGGAGTGGTTTCCGAGAAATTGGCCAAGGAGGTGGCGTTGGGGCGCATGAGTGGGCCTTTTGCATCAAAGCCACTGCAGGATTTGGTTGTGTCACCATTAGGAGTGGTGCCTAAGAAGGAACTGAAAAAGTTTTGCCTTATTCACCACCTCTCGTTTCCAAAAGGGGGATCTGTGAACGATGGTATAAATCCTGACGAATGTACAGTGTCTTACACATCGTTCAATGCGGCCGTGGCATGGGTGAGGCACTACGGTCAGGGGGCGCTCATGGCAAAATCCGACATTGAGTCGGCATTCCGCTTGCTACCAGTACATCCGGACAGTTTTTGGCTATTGGGTTGCTGTTGGCAGGGGGAATTCTACGTCGATCGGTGTCTGCCAATGGGTTGCTCTATTTCCTGTGCCAAGTTTGAATTATTCAGCTCATTCCTCGAATGGGTGATTCGGGATGTGTCAGGGTTAGATTCTGTGATACATTACCTTGATGATTTCCTATGCGTGGGGCCACATTCGTCTAATGTGTGTGCGATTCTCTTGGCGACCCTGCAGCACATTGCGGGTAAGTTTGGGGTACCATTGGCAGCAGATAAGACAGAGGGCCCGATGACAGAACTGAGTTTCTTGGGCATCGAGATCGATACCAAAGCCATGGAGTGTAGGTTGCCAAGGGATAAGGTTGACAGGCTTAAAATGGATATCAGGGAGATGATGGAGAAAAGGAAAGTGCAGCCACAGCGGTTACAATCCTTGTTAGGTAAGTTGAATTTTGCGTGTCGCATTATTCTGATGGGTAGGGTTTTTTGTCGACGGCTATTGGCAGCTACAGCGGGGATACAGTCTCCAACCCATTTCATTAGGCTTGCCAGGGAACACAGGGAGGACTTAAAGGTGTGGCACACGTTCCTGGAGACGTACAATGGTCGTTCAGTTTGGATTGAGGGGCCGGTAAGTAATTACGATATGGAATTAGTTACGGACGCGGCGTGATCAACGCGAAACGGGGCTTTCTTCCAAGGGCAGTGGAGCGCGGAGGCATGGCCAGATTTTTAGGTGGAGGCAGGATTTACTCGTAACCTGGTACTATTGGAATTATTTCCGGTGGTACTGGCAGTGGAATTGTGGGGTACGGCATGGCAGAACTTAAAGATACGTTTGAACTGCGACAACATGGGGGTGGTACAGGTCATTAATCGGTTATCAGCATCATCACAGCCATTAATACGTTTGCTGCGCAACCTCGTGTTGCGGTGTTTACAACTGAATGTTTTTCTATATGCTGTTCATATGCCGGGAATTGACAGTACGTTGGCTGACTGCTTGTCTCGGTTCCAGTGGGACAGATTCAGGGAGCTGGCTCCTGCTGCAGAAAAGGAGGGGATTCCTTGCCCGGGGTGGCTTTGGGAGATGGCCTTGGAGTCGTCGCGGGATGGATCAGGAAATCGGTAAGTGGGTCGACCTGGGCAGCATATAATAAGGTATGGACAGAGTGGTTAGAATTTACATGGCTGGCGGGAGCCGAGCTGGGAGGGCCAGAATTGAGGCTGTTAGTGGTGTATTTTGTTTCAAGACACATGGAAGGAGGGGGGTCAGTGTCCACGATTGAGTGGAAGCTGGCGGGGTTGGCTTTTTTATTTAAGCTCCAGGGTTTGACTGATTTCACTAAGGATTTCTGGGTGAAACAGGCGCTAAAAGGTTACAGGAAGATTCACTCAAAAAAGGATTCCAGGAGGCCGGTGTCTTTTTCAATTCTGCAGGTTCTGTGTACAAAACTGGGTGGGGTGTGTTCGTCTGTTTATGAGGTAATTTTGTTTAAAGCGGCCTTTTCTATTGCGTTTTTTGGAGCGTTTCGGGTGGGGAAATTGGTGAGCCCAGCAAAACGAGAAAAAGGGGGTTTGATGGTACAGGATGTGGAGGTCAAGGGTGATAGGGTGGTGCTGAGGTTGCGTAGGTCTAAGACGGATCAGGAAATCAAAGGGGTAAAGGTGCAGCTGTTCACATTGCCATGTTCGGAACTTTGCCCGGTTAGAGTGGTTGAGGAATTTTTTAAAATTTGCCCAGTTGGGGAGGGGCCGTTGTTTGTGCATGGGGATGGGACCTTTTTATCTAGGTTTCAGTTTATTACAGTGTTCCGAAAATGCCTTGGGGCGGCAGGGCTGGATGGTAAACAATTCGCCTCACACTCCTTCCGCATCGGGGCGGCTACAGAGGCTGCCAGGTGTGGATTGGATGAGGCAGGAATTAAGAGGATTGGGAGGTGGGAATCCAGGAGGTTTCGGTCTTATGTGTGCCCTCATTTGTTACCTGATGATGTTTAAAATAAATAAATAAATCATAAATAAATAAATACATGATATGTAAAAGGGGTGGGGGGCAGCACTTATATATTCAATTTTATGTTGTGTTATGTCTTTTCAGATGGTGGTCAGCCACGCCTCGTCTGGATCTTGGGGCACTCTTACGTTTTTTAGGGTGCCAAGAGGGGGGACGCTAGACCGGAAGGCAGGCAACTGGGGATTTCAAGGAGGGAGGCATGTATTCGATGGATAAGTATTCCAGGGATGGGATGGGGCAGAGTTGTGCCGGAAGTCGAATGATACGCTCGACTTGATAAGCCTCCTGATGTTTTGGTGTTACATGCAGGAGGAAATGACCTGGGGGTCCGATCCACCAGGGAGCTGGTGTCTGCTGTGAAGTGCGATTTTTTGGCACTTCCGGTGGCTTTCTCGGGAATGATAGTGGTATGGTCGGATATAGTAGCGCGGACATCCTGGCGCATGGCGAGATCTGTGTTTAGGATTAATAAAGCGTGAATTAAGGTGAATAAGGCTGTGGGGAAATTTGTTGTCAACAATGGGGGACTGGTAGTGAGGCACATGGAGTTGGAGGTTAACATGGGGATGTACTTAAGGGGAGACGGAGTGCACCCTTCAGCTGTAGGCATCGATTTATGGGCACTTGGTATTCAGGATGGTATTGAGAGGGCCTTGCGGGTGTAGAGGGGCCCTTAAGGCTAAGGGGTCATCCTTGCGGGCTGTGGCGGTATCTTTGGTCTCTGATGGTGGTACAAAAAACAGAGGTGATGGAAATGGTGGAGGGCTTTTTCAGTGTTATGTGCCCCTCTGGTGTGTTTTTTCCAGCGGAAGGGTAGGCTGGAATACGGAAATGTTTACACTGTGGAAGGGGGTTCTCTCCGAGCTGTTAATACGGCTGGAGGCCTGGTATGGTAAAATATGGTCCTGCAGTGTACTGGTGGTGGTGGAAAGTTTAAAGTGGAGAACGTGATGTTCGGGGAGCCATCAGAAGACCAAAAGATTGGGAGGTGAAAAAACTGTCGGTAAAAAAGGGTTGTACATAGTTATACATATGTTGATTAAAAAGTTATTTAATATTTGGTTTTATAGTTTATTAATAAAAGGAGGCTGCTATGGCCAGTTTTTACTCCAACTCCTGTGTGTGGTCTATTCTATTATAGATAAGACGGGGAAAGAGAAAGGGGTTATCAAGGTAAAGAGGGGGTGATGGAAAGTTGGGGATATCTGTCTTGCACTGGTCTTGTACAAATTCTAGTTAGAATTGGTGCTAGAATATCTATGTATCAATTATATACTTCCAATGGAATCCCGTCAGGGCCAGCTGATTTCCCTGATGCTAATAATTTCACAGCATGCCACACTTCCTCTTCTGTAATCTCCTTATCCACCATACTAACTTGTTCTTCCGTTAATTTAGGATATTCTATTATATTCATACATTGCTCCATCTCCCTGTCTGTGCAAGTTAGCCTTGTCCTATACATAGAGACATAATATCCCTGGAAACATTTAATTATCTCAATTATCGCATACACCAACTCCCCCGCTTTATTTCTAACTTTAGGTACTGCCAATGATGTTGATTGTTGTTTAACCATATGGGTTAATAATTTACTTGCTTGATTCCCTTGTTCATAATTCTGCTGATTTCTGAAAAAAAATTTTCTTTTAGCTTTGACTTTGGCTTGTATATTATACAGCTGTATACATTTCGCCCACCTTTCTTTATTACTCCTTGATGGATCCCTTATATATTCTATCTCCGCTTGCGCACATTTTTCAGCTAGTTCTTCCTCTTCTTGCCTATTAGTTTTCTTAATATATGCTATTGTAGATCTCATAGACCTACTTTACATTTTACGAGAAAATATTCTCTCTCTCTCTCTCTCTCTCTCTCTCTCTCTCTCTCTCTCTCTCTCTCTCTCTCTCTCTCTCTCTCTCTCTCTCTCTCTCGAAAATGCCTATGAAAGAAAACACTTAAAAATGCAATTTACCACATTTAATTTAGATGTGTTTACAAGCTATTACAAGCATTTAGCGCTTTAAATGCCTCTGAAGATCAGTCCTGAACGCATTTTTTGGCTTTCAAAAAAATGCT
The DNA here is from genome assembly GCA_037953035.1 of Aquarana catesbeiana. NCBI lineage: Eukaryota > Metazoa > Chordata > Amphibia > Anura > Ranidae > Aquarana > Aquarana catesbeiana. The sequence goes on from JBBHAA010000108.1 coordinate 1,058,307, forward strand.
TCTGAACACAGCTGCCTAGAAATTACTATAAACGACCCTGTGCACATGTACTGATAAGAAAACAGAGGAGAGTTCAGGGGCTGCTGAATAAAACACCCAAATGCTCCTAAATGTCTGTTTACCAACTGCAGTGTACATGAGGCCAAAAGAACAGAAGGATACAGTGGGGGTATTTACTAAAGGCAAATCCACTTTGCACTACAAGTGTACTTGAAAGTGCAGTCGCTGTAGATCTGAGGGGGACATGCAAGGAAAATAAAAAACAACATTTTAGCTTGCACATGATTGGATGATAAAATCAGCAGAGCTTCCCCTCATTTCAGATCTACCCCTTAAATTTAGAGCGACTGCACTTCCAAGTGCACTTTCAGTGCACTTTCAAGTACACTTGTAGTGCAAAGTGAATTTGCCTTTCGTAAATAACCCCCAATGTTTCTTTTTATCTCTGTTTCAGCCCTTACATGAATTGTGGAAAAGCTGGATTAAGATCGTGAAGGGAGTGGAATAGAGATTGCACTTTTTTTTAACAATTAATCGTGCAGCTCTAGTAGATAGCTCTCATTATTAGAACTAAACAACTAATATTTTAATTTTTGATGTTGCAGTTCTCCTGTCCACTATTTCCACGTTTTCTTTGTCTACAGTTTAGACATATTTATGTTACTATAATGTTGATGAAATTCTAGCTCTGTTTCTCCAAGGTCATTATGACTAAATCTAGTTTTACCATGTTACAACCCCCCACATTTCCTATCCTGTTTAGTTTTCAATAGACCAAAAGGTGGTAATCGTATAGCTGGCATGCAGTCGATGTCATTTCTCCACCCTTCACCTACCTGGACTCTACACTTGTGGATTTGTAAGCTCTGACTATCTCAGCTTAGGGGAAATGGGGGAGAGCACTTTAGCGTCATCGTTTTGGGTACCAAAGGACCTTATTCCAGCACTGACCTCTAGTGTCTTATAACTGCTAGCCCAGACTGGGAAAAAATAGGCCTGGGCATTTTAGACTGAGGAGCCTGTTTTATTTTACTCTCCCATAGCAGTGTCCTCTGCCCCCCCTCCATCCATAGTAGTGTTCTGTACCACCCCAACACATTGTCCTCCACCCCTTCACATCACCCCCCCCCCCCACTATAGCAGTGCTCTCTGCCCCTTCACATCACCCCCCCACTGTAGTGTCATCTGCCCCCTCTGCCCACAGTAGTATCCTGTAACCTTCAATGCTGTGTCCTCTGCCCCTTCCCCTACAGTAATGTCCTGTACTCCCCCACCCAAACAGTGTCCTCTGCCCCCCTTCACATTAACTCCCTCCTCCCACTATAGTGTCCTCTACCCCCTCCATAGTAGTTGTCCCAGTGTCCTCTGCCTCCCCATCCCCCAAAGCAGTGTTCCATGTTCATTTCTCATCACAATTCCCCCCCGCACACTGTAGTGTCCTCTGTCCCCCCTTGAACCATATCTCCTCTGCCCCCATTCACATCATCCTCTCTCATCCCCACATACACAAGGAACTGTGTAGGTGTCACTTCCTACCTGCCAGTGTGTGTACAGCAGAGTGGAGATAAGGAGACAGCATAGTTCTGGGTGGATAGTGGGAGCAGGAACAACCAATCACTGAGGCAGCTCCCACCCCTTTCCTCCATCCAGCAGTTTACTGCCTCCCACTCTCCACTCTGCACTTTACATGAGAGCACCTGAGGCTGGGGAGAGGCATAGCCATGGTCATGAGCCACCTGTTGACTCCCAGCTTTTGTCCGGTCGCTTGCCGACCCCTGTGTTAGGACATACGGCTCACTGCCCCCCCCCCCCCGCCCACAAGGATAAATGCCAGGTGTGCACTATGGCCAGTCCGGGCCTGACTGCTAGGGATCCCAGCTGCTTCTGACTATTCCACCTTGGTCTGAGTAAACTGTATGCAAAAGTCATGTGATCTGACAGCACAGTATGGACTCTCCATTTATTATTATGGAATTCCAGCAGGCTACGTTTGGAACATTACAGCAGGAATATATGGTGAAATGCAGTTCAGATTTCAGTCACATAATGGACTGATACTTAAAGCGGAGTTCCACCCAAAAGTGGAACTTCCGCTCATTTGTCTCCTCCCCCTCTGTGACAGGTATCCTGTCCCCACTTCCGGGAAACCAGGCCGCGGTGCATTACATCAGCAGCTCTCCTCCATCCTTCTTCCCCCCCACCGCTGGGTTAGTAGGAGAGAGCAGCGGTGCCTTGCGCATGCGCAGTAGGGACCTGGCGTGAAGCCGTAATGCTTCACTACTGGGTTCCTTTACCAGGAATGGCAGCATCAGCACTCGACAACTGATGGAAACATCAGCTGTGTTGCCAACATCGCTGGACTCCAGGACAGATAAGTGTCCTATTATTAAAAGTCAGAAGCTTGCAGTATGTGTAGCTGCTGGCTTTTAATGTTTGCCGGGGTGGGCAGAACAACCGCTTTAAATGTATTTATCAGTAGATATATAGTAGGTGGAGGCTGCTTATGGCAAATTAATTGGAGACACTTTGCATGGAAAGGTGTGGTCTATATACAGAATATAACTAAGAGAATGAGAAGAGTTCAACCAGTCTTTTCTGTCAAAGTGATTCCTCATCAGTCATCACCATGATCATGTTCTGGACTGTCTTCACTTTCATCACTTATTTTTCCTGTAATTCCTATGTTATACTTTATTAAGACTATTGAATATAAATATACTATGATTTTTCTTTCTACTATCATTATTCTCTCATTTGTGTTGCAGATTCTGTGGCTCAGTTTACTGTCATCCAGGAAGCCACAATAACGGCACCTCTTGGTGGTAATGTCATTTTGTCCTGTGGTCGGAGTGATGGTTCTGTAGTTGGTAGTAACCACCCACGCTGGGTATATCAGGCACCTGGGAGTGTTCCTAAAGGTTTAACAGATAGTGATGGAGGAAGTAATCATAATATAAAACCCCCAGGAACCTCTGAACGTTTTACTGGATCCATCCAAGGAGGCTCAGGTGTCTTGTCTATCAGTAATGTACAGGCTGCAGATGACGGGGATTATCACTGTGCTCTGTACAGTGGTGGTGGTGTGTGCACAGTGCTACAAATTCACGCACAGTGAGACATTAATATAAACTTCCTCTTTTGTTCCTCATATTTACGTTGAACTTATTTAAATAGCCAAAACATAATAAGCAAATATATGTGTAGCAACCTCACAGAATATTATTTCACTGGTCTGACTGCAGTTAGAATAGTTTTAACGCTTTGTATAGGTTACCGTTCTAATCAAAAACAGTTTTATATTGCATTTTTCAATAAGCATAATAATGCTTTGTGAGCATATAAAAAAAAGTGGGAAGTCCATGAGTATTACTGATTTGCTACTGAAGTAGCCTAAGCTAATAAAACAGTTTCTTATCAATTTAGGCCAAATTATTACAAGATAATACAAGGGTGGAAACTAAAATTTTTGGTATGGTGTCTGCCCCTTCATCATTTGTCCATTACAATGCCATACATTTATAACACCATAATGCAGGGGTGTAACTAAAATTGTGAAAGACATGGGGCATGCTTAGGAAAGCAAGGATGCAACGAAAGTATCATAAAACTGCCTGCTAGTTTTTTTCTGTATCTGTGTCCCATTGAGGAGATGGGAAATTACTTTCTGAACCCATAGCCACAAAGTGAGGGGAAATCCCTCCAAACTGAGGAGATCCCTGGTAGTCATGAGGGTCACCAAAACGAATGTTCTGATGGGAAATATTGTTCTCTACACTTGTTCTTCTGAACACTCAAAATCTGTGACTTCCACTTTTGTTGTTAATGGTCACCAGGACAAATGGAGAAGTTGAATCTCCCTGCAGGAGCATAGACATCCATAAAGAAATGGCAAGTGTTTTAATCCCTTACTACTGTATCCAAAAATAAAAATAAAAAAGTTTTGCCTTCAGTTATATTTTAATTACTGTGTCCCAGACAAAGCTGCATATTGGACGTGGCCTAAAGGAACATGATCAACCACCTGCGGCAGGTACAGTTATATTTACATGACTGGCCTTCTTCCGGGTTAGGGCGCACATGTGTGCGACCCCTGCTGACCTGTTCTGTGATTGGACATAGCACGAGTTGGCAGCCGATTTCAGCCAAAGATCTCAGCTGAAACCTGCTGATCGGCTGTGTCCAATTTACAAAAACCCAGAACTCTATGTACATAGGAACAGCAATCTGGCTGTTTCTTCTCCATGAAAAGCAGGGAGAAAATACAACCAGACCAGAAAGTAAAAGCAGTACACATTACACATTGTTAGGCACACAGTTAACCCCTTGATTGCCCATAGATGTCAACCCCTTCCCAGCCAGTGTCATTAGTACAGTGTCAGTGTACAGTATTGTCACTGATCACTGTATTAGTGTCACTAGCGATATTGGTGTCAGTTAATGACCCCCCATCCAGTGTCTGTTAGCACCAGATTTCCTGTCACCTTATTGCATTCCCACTGTATGTCACTGATCAACCCCATTGCAGTATAAAGTCTATAATTGCGTAAATTCCAGTATATCTACAATAATTTGTAGACGCTATAACTTTCACACAAACAAATTAATATACACTTATTGGGATTTTTTTTTTACCAAAAACATGTAGCAAAATACATTTTGGCCTTCATTTTTGAAGAGATTTGATTTTTTGATTTTTTTATTGGATATGTTTTATATCAGAAAGTAGACATTTTTAATTTTTTCAAAAGGTTTAGTCTTATTTCATTTATATAATAAAAAAATATAAAAAAAAAAACAGTGGTGATCAAATACCACCAAATTAAAGCTCTATTTGTGTGAAACTAATTATATACAGTAAATAGCATTTCTGTACTGTATTGCACGCCTGCATAATTGCCAGTTAAAGTAGCACAGTGCTGAATAGAAACAAAAGGTCTGGTGGTGAAGGTGGTAAAACCCTCTGGAGGTCAAGTGGTTAAATATAGTCTAAGCCTTCACACAGTACACAATGCTCACATATTCCGCAGTCCTTGTACCCACAAAACACTTCTTAGACAAGAAGCACTTTGGTCAGGAGTAGGTATTTACAGCAGTTATTGCTTTGTTTTCTATATACTACACAATGTATAGAGTGCAACAGTCAGCAGTATGAGTCATAGTGCTGCTCAGCAGGAGGAAAAAATGTTCCATTTTGGTGGTCAGGGGAGGAAAACTACCCTGTTAGGGTGGCCAATGGGGGGAAAAGTAATTCACACATTGGCAGTCAGTGTCTGTGCCCCCCTTACATTGGAGGTCTGTGCCCCCTTTACATTGGTGGTCTGTGTCTGTGCTCTCCTTACGCAGACAGGTGCTGAGTTACATCAATATGAAAAAGGAGACATTGTCCTTTGTTTTATCATTCTCTATTGTGATGCTGGATGCCATGCCGCACTATCCCCTGCAACTAGCAGGGGGAGAGCTATAACCTCCTATGCTGGGTGCTGAGAATTATGGGAGTTGTAGTTTGAGACATCTGCTGTAGAATAGGGCCAATACACCCTTTATAATACAGTTCCCAAGGGGACGCTAAGGAAAAGGGGGAGCAGCAAGTGAGCTTTACTGGACTATATGAGAAACCTCTTCCTCTTGGCACTGTAGGAACTGATGAGAGCACATCTACCTGAATGCTGACTGGACTCCTGGGGGCCCAGAGCTTGATGCCTGGGAGCGGAGACACTAGGCGCAGATCACAGCATTGCATCTGCACTGTTGCTGACCAGAATATCTTCTCACCCTCTTCTTCTTCCCACCTGTGCCCAGGAATGCAGCCTCACTTGTGCCCAGGAATGCAGCCCCACCTGTGCCCAGGAATGCAGCCTTACCAGTGCCCAGGAATGCAGCCTCACCAGTGCCCAGGAATGCAGCCCCACCTGTGCCCAGGAAGCAGCATCACCTGTGCCAAGGAATGCAGTGTCACCTTTGCCCAGCAATGCAGCCCCACCTGTGCCCAGCAATGCAGCCTCACCAGTGCCCAGGAATGCAGCCCCACCTGTGCCCAGCAATACAGCCTCACCAGTGCCCAGGAATGCATCACCACCTGTGCCCAACAATGCAGCCTCACTAGTGCCCAGAAATGTAGCCCCACCTGTGCCCAGGAATGCAGCCTCACCTGTGCCCAGGAATGCAGCCTCACCAGTGCCCAGGAATGCAGTCCCACCTGTGCCCAGAAATGCAGCCTCACCTGTGCCCAGGATACAGCCCCACCTGTGCCCAGGAATGCAGCCCCACTTGTGCCAAGGAATGCAGCCTCATCAGTGCTCAGGAATGCAGCCTCACCTGTGCCCAGCAATGCAGCCCCGCCTGTGCCCAGGAATGCAGCCTCACCTGTGCCCAGGAATGCAGCCTCACCTGTGCCCACATCTCAGCCTCACCTGTGCCCACATCTCAGCCCCACCTGTGCCCACATCTCAGCCTCACCCGTGCAGGGGATCAGGGAGGAGAGGAAGAGAAGAGCCGATCGGATCATCACACAGGCCAGCGTCACCCGCTGTGTCAGCTTTAATTTGAATTCCCGGGTGCCTGCCATCACACAAGTCCCGCCTCCTGGATCGGCTCCCACCTATGATAGACAGCACACGTCCTGGGATTGGACAAGTGTGTTGTCTGTCAAAGGAGCCATACCAGGAGGCGGGACTTTATGTGATGGCGACACACTGCGATTCAGCTCTCGGATGGCTTCAGAACTCCACCCCTCCAGCCTACTGAACTCTAGCTCCTCCTAATGTCCGCCCCTCCAGCCCTCTGCACTGCAGCTCCTCTCAGTCTCCCTCAGAATGCTATTCAGCCTTTTACCGCCCCCACCCCCCTCCAATGTGTTGCACCCGGGGAAGACCGCCCCCCTCTGCCTCAGCACCCGCAATCTGGAGACAAATCTGGACAGACGGGCTCTGGGGGCAGTGTCCTCAATCCGGGGACTGTCCCCAGAAATCTGGGTTGTCTGATCTCCCTAGCCTAGTGTTTACTACTGATTTTGTTTAATGTAAAATTGTGTTATTACTATTGCCAATCAATCTTTATGCTTTCTTTTATTACTATCCAAACTGTGTGGCAATATACCAAGTTTCTTTAAAGTAGTGCTATTACTGGGTACCAGGTGTGCCTTTAGTGATTTTCTGCTAAATTGCTTGATTATACACTTAATCTAGTGTGTCAGAGGGGTTGAAGTTCTTAAAGAGGTCGGGGCAGAGAACAGAGCCAGTGTCTGTGCCCCCCTTACATTGACAGTCAGTGTTTGTGCCCCCCTTATATTAGCAGTCAGTGCTTGTGCCCCCCTTATATTATTTATAAGCATCTGTGCCCTCCTTACATTGATGATCAGTGTCTTTGCACCTCTTACTTTGGTAGTGAGTGTCAGTGTACCCTTAAATTGGCAGTCAGTGTCTGTGTCACCACTTATATTGGCAGTCAGTGTCTGTGTACCCCTTACATTAGCAGTCAGTGTCTGTGTCCCCCTTACATTAGCATTCAGTGTCTGTGTCCCATGTTAGTTCTTGATGTTGCAGTTCTCAAGTCCTGTTCACTATTTCCATGTTTTCTTTCTGCACAGTTATGACACATTTATGTTACCATATTGTTAGTTAAATTCTGGCTCTGTTTCACCAAGGTCAGCATGAATAAATCTATTTTACCATGCTGCAACCCCCTGTATTTTCCAGTTCAACTTTTCATGGACCAAATGTGGTAATCTTATAGCTGGCATATAGTAGATGTCATTTCTCCACCCTTCACCTACCTGCCCTCTGCACTTGTGGATATGTAAGCTCTGTCTATCTCAGCTTAACATGTTACTAAACCCACAACAGTAAAATCAGTCTGTATATGCAGTAAAGCATGCTTGTTGTACTCACTGTGGAACCTAAGGGGTTAATCATTTGCATTGTGTAAAAAGGCTGCTTGATTTTGTATAAACAGATCCTCCCCTCCCTGCACTGTCCCCCTGGATAAGTCCGGATAAGACAAAGCCTTTGGAGTCAGACTGCACATGCTCAGTTTGGTGTGTATTGCTAGAGAGGTTTTTTTTTTTCTTGGGAGAGTGCATGTGATCAGCACAGGGCCAATCGGCGCTGTCCAGACAGGGGGTCAGGTGCCCTGCAGCCTCATAGGACAGCTCAGTGCAGTATGAATACTCCTCCTACAACCTTCACCAGGAACTGATAGAAATCACAAGATTGCTATATACTGCTGATGAAAAAAGGTATGTAGCTGTTTAGATTTCCTATAATAATTGCATTTCCATGTTCTGTGTACTGTGGGAGACCAGATATAGCAGTTTCCTGGGTTTAGTAACACTTTAAGGAAAAGAGGGGAGAGCACTTTGACATCATTGTCTTGGGTACCACAGGACCTTATTCCAGCACTGACCTCTAATGTCTTATAACTGCTGGGGATCCCAGCTCCTTCTGACTATTTCACCTTGGTCTGAGTAAACTTTACACTAATGCCGCATACACGCGAGCGGACTTTCCGGCATACTTGGTCCGGAGGGCCAGAGTCCACCACACAATCCGATCGTGTGTAGGCTCCGGTGGACTTTTTTCCCCAAAAGTCTGCCGGACCTAGATTTGAAGCATGTTTCAAATCTTTCTGTCGTAAGTCTGCTGGACTCAGTTCCTGACGGAAAGCCTGTTCGTCTGTATGCTGGTCTGACGGACCAGATACGACGCAAGGGCAGGGTACTGCATCTCGCGCTCGCTGCAATAGGAAAAACAAATTTTCCCATTGCGGCGAGCGTGGGGCATACCAGGCCCTTAGGTCTGGTATGGATTTTAAGGGGAACCCCCTACGCCGAAAAAACGACATGGGGACCCCCCTAAAATCCATACCAGACCCCGATCCAAGCACGCAGCCCGGCAGGTCAGGAAAGGGGGTGGGGATGAGCGAGCGCCCCCCCCTCCTGAACCGTACCAGGCCATATTCCCTCAACATGGGGGGGTGGTTGCTTTGGGGGAGGGGGCGCTCTGCGGGGCTCCCCCACCACAAAGCACCTTGTCCCCATGTTGATGAGGACAAGGGCCTCTTCCCGACAACCCTGGCCGTTGGTTGTCGGGGTCTGCGGGCGGGGGATTATCAGAATCTACGAGCCCCCTTTAATAAGAGGGCCCCCAGATCCCGGCTCCCCACCGTATGTGAATGAGTATGGTGTACATGGTACCCCTACCCATTTACCTAGGGAAAAAGTGTCAATAATAAAACACACTACACAGGTTTTTGAAGTAATTTATTACACAGCTCCGGGGGGTCTTCTTCCGGCTTCGGGGGTCTTCTTCCGACTTCGGGGGTCCCTCCGGTTCCTCTTCTCCCGGCATCCGGTTGGTTCTTCTCCGCTCTCTCTGGCCTCTTCTCCCGGTGTTCCAGTACTTCTGCCAGCTCCTCCGCTATCTTCATGTCGCTCTTTTGCCAGCGGAGGCCCGGACTTCTGGCCTCTGGCTTCTGGCTTCTGGGCTTCTTGGCTTCTTCTCTTCTTCCCATGTTGACACGACGCTCTCTCCGGCTGGAATGCTCTCTGAGAGCTCTGATGTGACTTATATAGGCGGAGTCCCCGCCTCCTTATGCCGTCACAGTCCCTGGGCATGCTGGGACTGTGACGTTTTAGGGGGCATGGTCAACATACTCATGAGTACCCCATACTCATTCACATAGGGTGGGGGACCGGGATCTGGGGGCCCTCTTATTAAAGGGGGCTCCCGGATTCCGATAAACCCCCCGCCCGCAGATCTCGACAACCAACAGCCAGGGTTGTCAGAAAGAGGCCCTTGTCCTCAACATGGGGACAAGGTGCACCCACACCCCCTATGTTGAGGGCATGCGGCCTAGTACGGTTCAGGAGGGGGGAGGCCGCTCGCTCGTCCCCACCCCCTTTCCTGAGCTGCCGGGCTGTGTGCTTGGATCAGGGTCTGGTATGGATTTTAGGGGGGACCCCATGCTGTTTTTTCGGCGTAGGGGGCTCCCCTTAAAATCCATACCAGACCTAAGGGCCTGGTATGCCCCGTGACGGGGCTCACAAGGTGTCAATCTCGCCGATAAAAGCGGCGAGATTCACTTCCTTTTCTAGTCCCGTCGTACCCGAGTCACGTTCAAAATGAACGGACTTGTCCGTGTGTGGGCAAGTCCGTTCATTCTGAAAGTCCGCCGTGACTCCGGCGAAAGTCCATCGGAAAGACGGGCGGACCTAGCCTGCCGGAAAGTCCGGTCGTGTGTAGGCAAGTCCGTCCATTCAGAAAGTCCGGCGGTAGTCCGCCGGAAAGTCCGGCGGGAAGAACGTCGAACCAAGTCTGCCGGAAAGTCTGCTGGTGTGTACGCGGCATAAGTCATGTGATCTGGAAGCATGGTCTGTACTCCCCTTTTATCATACCTCCCAACCGTTCCAAGTCTCTGCGGGACAGTCCAAGCAATGACAACGTAATAAGTGTACTTATGCGCTGCTAGGAAATAAAGTGTATAGATAATGGAACAGCTGCTACCATTAATTAATGAACTCAAACACTAGCAAAGGTATGTATACAAGTGTGTAATGCCCCGTACACACGGTCGGACTTTGTTCGGACATTCCGACAACAAAATCCTAGGATTTTTTCCAACGGATGTTGGCTCAAACTTGTTTTGCCTACACACGGTCGCACAAAGTTGTCGGAATTTCCGATCGACAACCACGCGGTCACGTACACCACGTACGACAAGACTAGAAAAGGCCGGTTCAGAACCAAGCGCGGCACCCTTTGGGCTCCTTTTGCTAATCTCGTGTTAGTAAAAGTTTGGTGAGAGACGATTCGCGCTTTTTCAGACTCGTTGCTTTCAGATCGTTTTCTGCCGTTCAGTTTGTGCTTGTGGGTTTGTATCTGCTCTTCAGTGCGTGCAAGCAAGTTCCGCGTGACTTTAAGTAGTAATTGTATTCTTGTTCGTTCGTTACTGGTTTTCAGGTCGCTCTTCACAGGCCTTGCTGTTCTTCAGTGCGTTCTGTTACTTCGTTCTGAGCAGCCGACCGTTTTCTAGCCATGTTTCGTATGCGTACTCCTCGTAGAGTTCGTGCTGTGCGGGGGCTTGGTGATGGGGTCCTGACCTTGACACAAGTCCAGTCCATGAACAGGGTGAGGAGGAGTTCATGGACCAAGAAATGGTTGCTTCAGCGTGACCAGTTCTGTCATATGCCTTTGCTCCGTGAGATCCGTGAGAATAATCCTGATGATTTCAGGAACTTTCTCAGGATGACGGACCCCGTGTTTCACCGTTTGTTGGCTACGCTGACCCCCTATATTAGCAGGCAGGATACCTGCATGAGGCAAGCCATCACTCCGGAGCAGAGGTTGGTCGCTACCTTGCGGTATTTGGCCACAGGGAGAAGTCTGCAGGACTTGAAGTTCTCAACAGGCATCTCCCCCCAGGCTCTGGGTATCATTATCCCAGAGACCTGTTCTGCCATCATACAGGTCCTGCAGAAGGAGTATATGAAGGTAAGATTTTTATCCTTTTATATCACATTTTATTGTATTGAATGTTTGCTAATATATTGTATTTCTTCCCTCATTCCCTAATTACCATGATTGGAATATGCTGTGAATGTCCCCTTTGTTCTCATGCATGCTGGATTTTTATGTAATTATTATTTTATGTCCTTCATACATATTTGCCCTTCAATAACCTCTCCAGCATGGTGTCTCCTGCCCTATATTCACCTCATGTAGTCACTTAACAATGTATTTTATCAGCTCCATAGTAGTGCTTTACCCCAAACACCCCCTAAAATGTTTGGAAATGTTATTTTTGATTTAAATTCAGGCAGAGTGCCAGAGGCTTTTTTTGTGGTGTCCCCAAATTTTTTGTAACCCTCCCTCCCCCAACTGCTAAGTCAGCTGATCCCAATTCTCTATCCTCAATCATCTATCTGCTGACTTTGCCAAACCCATACACACTATACCCACCTCTTTACTGGTCAGATTTATGGATGAATTCCCCAAAGCATGTAGTGCAAGGGCCTGCCTGTATACTTTCCAATGGTACTGTTTAAAGTTTTTGTATCCTACTATTATCTTGATAGGTAATATCAGAATGTTCAAATGTGCTCAAATGTGTACAGTGTGTATTTATATCTTTGTATTATGACACTTCTTACCTGTCCAGTGGTCTGCCAATAGTGTAACTAAGGAGGGGCTGTTCCAAGTAATACCCTGTATTTAGGCATTCATCTCTCAATGAAGTGAAGAGGGTTACCTGTCCAAGAGTTCCCCCCCCCTATAATGTTAGAAATGGCCCATGAGAGGGGGGGGGGGGAATATGATAGGTGTACCTTATACTTTGTTGTTGTTAAATTCCCCTTAGTAAATGCTATCTGGAGGTTGCCCCATAATGTTTGTGTATAATCTGCTTGCCATGTATCTTTGAAAAAATAGTAATGTTTATTGTTTTTTCCTCAACAGTTTCCTTCAACGCCACAGGAATGGCAGACTGTGGCCTCCCACTTTGCCCAGCGGTGGGACTTTCCTAACTGCGGAGGGGCAATTGATGGGAAACACGTCCACATCGTCCCACCACCCAACTCAGGGTCGTACTATTATAATTACAAGGGGTTTAATAGTATAGTGATGTTGGCGGTGGTGTCGGCTAATTACGAGTTCTTGTATGTGGACGTGGGGAAGAATGGCCGGATGTCCGATGGTGGAGTGATCGCCCAGACGGAGTTCTACAGGCGTCTCCAGAATGGCAGCTTGGACTTGCCACCTCCAGAGGACAATGTTGAAGGTCTCCCATTTGTGTTAGTTGCTGATGAAGCATTTGCGCTGGGGGACCACCTGATGCGGCCATTCCCGATGAGGACCCTCACCCCGGAACAGAGGGTTTTTAATTACCGGCTGGCCAGAGCCCGAAGAGTGGTGGAGAACACATTTGGAATCCTGGCCAGCCGGTTCCGATTATTTCTGACACCCATCCATATGGCGGAGTATAAACTGAACCATATAATACTTGCCTGCTGTGTTCTCCATAATTTTTTAAGAAAACATTCAGCCAACTATGCTGGCTCAGTTGGGCCTGAGGCCGGAATCCCAAATCCATCAACACTGACGGCGCTTGAAAGTGGCCGTCCTGGCTTGCCATCCCTGAATGCCCGTGATGTCCGGTTACGCTACCTGGAGTTCTTTGCGGGTAGGGGGGCTATCAATATGCCAGACAATCTGTGACACCTTTTTCAAATAAAAAACAACCAAAAGAAATTCTTTGTGGACATTTACTGCTTGTGTTTGTTTTAGCTGACCCTGACAGAAATGTGTTGAGTGCAGAAAATGTCGTGATTGGGTAACCTTATAAAAAAACACTGTTGGCTGGTACTTCCTAAATGCAAAAACACATTTCACTACAAGTGCACTTGCAACTGCACTGAACCTGCACTTGTAGTGCAAAGTGTATTTGCCCTTAGGAAATAACCCCCATTTTTGCATAAAACAGCAATTACATCACCCCAAAAGTGTTGTAGTGTTGAGACAATAATCCACACATTCTTGAGTAAGGCACTTTTTTATACCTGCACAATCACATGTGCATTTACGAAAGGTTTTTAAAACAAACCAACATGTTTGTTGTATAACAATGTTTGCAGTAGCATTATCAAAAATCGAAATATCCATTTCAGATAAAACAGGCCTGTGTAAAACCAACAAGAAAGCCAAAAAACTTGAACTTACAAAGTTCACATATGGTAAAACCTGAAGGCTATATCAGACATCAGTATTTAGGAACTGGGTTTGATATAGCGTTCAGATGGGGGGAAATCACCCCTGGAAAAGCCAAATTTGGAAGATGCACACCAATTTACGAATGTCAACATGTGCTATCTGCCATCAGGGGGGATCAAGGGACGTGTTTTGGGGGAGCAAGCCCTTCCTCAACGCTACTTTATAATTGAGGAAGGGGTTGCACCCCCAAAACGCGTCCATTGATCTCCCGTGATGGCAGATAGCACATGTTGGCACACTGTGTGCAACCTCCAAATTTGGCTTTTCTAAACATTGAAAAAATTTTGTTAAGATTGGACCACGATAAAACAGGTGATTTTGTGGGGTTTAAATTCGCCCCAAAACATCAATGATGTTATTATTTTTTTTAATAACATCACTGATTTGTTGCTGGATGTTTTGCAATTACACCCCATGATCTCCCCGATCAGTGTCTGGGCACTTTCAGATGTAAAGCGTTCTGGATCACGATCACCTAAAAAGAGATAAAGAACAAAAAAAAGTTCTCAAAAATCTGCCACCATTCATCTCTTTTACCTGAGCCTGTGGTCGCAGACACTCACCTGTTGTGGTGCCAATCTCCACCACATCTTCTTCTTCCTCCTGCTCTTCTTCTTGGGTTGGTATTTCCCCTTCTTCCAGAGGGGGGGGGGCTCTGGTCTCCTGGGATGAGGGGTGTCCGAGTCTTTTCTCCCCTATGTAAAACAAAAATGGTATACTTAGCACACAGATATTTGATGGCAGAACTAGAAATAGGAAACATTGCTTGGAAGTGGGGTACAATTGTCTATTTTAGCCGAGTTCCAAGATGTATATTTTTTATTGCCCTTTGTCAAGCTGCAATACTTTACCTGTTTAGTACAAGCTTCACAGATGTAGCCCCCCCTATAGTATACACTGGAGCATCAGTGTGCCCCCCCCTAATAAAAATGGTGTTCTTATGTCCCACACTAGTGCTCCAGTGTCCAGATGTGAAAACAGCTGCTCAGTGTCCTCTCCTTACACACAATCTAGTTTGCATTTCATTCTAGTAACAAACCCATCTACACAAACAAATATTTGGCATCCAAGTAGGCCCCCAAAAATGTGTGAAAATGCATATGGCCTAAACAATGGTGTTCTAGAGGCCGAAAGTAAAATGTTTGATACGAACGAATAATGGGCCCATGAACATTAAAGTTGACCTTTTTAAACGTTACAATTAATAAAAGCATATGGAGCAGAACGAACGTAATAAAGACAGAAAGAATAGGAACACAGCACAACTACTTACTTTTTTGCAGCACTCTCCGGATCTTTCGGTACTGCTCTGGCTCTCTCAACTTCAGGTCCGACCACCGCTTCCTGAGCTGATCTTTAGACCTTCGTACCCCGAAATTCCGCTCAAGACTCCTGACCACTTTCGCCGTGATTTTTGCCTTTCGGATGTTGGGGTTGGGGTAAGGCCCATATTTTCCGTCATAGTCGGACTTCTTCATGATGTCGACCATCTCCAACATCTCCCCAAACGACATATTTGTGGCCTTAAAATGTCTCCTTCTGGATCGGGACGTGCCTGGATCCGGGCTTTCCTCCTCCTCCTCCTCGTTGCTAGAATTAGCACGCACCTGTTGTAACTCCGCCATCATGCTCTTCCCCCACTGCGCCGAACGAAAAGGGGCGGGGAATACACTAGAAAGAACGTCAGGGGCGGGCGGAGTTACACGCATGCGCAGTGTGTATAAAGCGTAACACGCGTGCGTATTACGTACGATCTGTGAGCGGAGGAAGGAGCATTGGACGCGCCGATCATAATAACGAAGGTAAGAGACAAACTTGTGCCTATACTGCTTCTAGATTGAGGCCTATATTGTAACAAGATTAGGAGAGTTTTGTCTGACATTAGGCTTTGTCTTGTGTTGTGTCTTGCAGTGAACATGGATATCTTAATGAAAGACAATGACTTCATGTCAGTATTCATAGAGATGCTAAGTGAGCTGCCCTGTCTGTGGGAGATTACCCACCCCCATTTCAAGAACCAAGCAAAGAGGAAGGCAGCACTGGAGCAATTGTGTGAAATTGTGAAGCAGGTGATCCCCACGGCAGACATCACTTATTTAAAGATCTTAATTGGTGGCCTGAGGAGCACATATCTGAGGGAGCGCAAGAAAGTCCTGGATTCGCAGAGATCCGGAGCAGCAGATGACATCTATGTCCCCAGGATGTTGTACTACGACAGGCTGCACTTTCTGGCAGGCCAGACTGAACCCAGGCCATCCCTCTCCAGTCTTCCTTCCACGCTTTCTTCCCCCCCGGCTGAGGCTTCTGATGACCAACCTGGGCCTTCCAGGCCACATGTAGAGGAGCCCAGATTGAGCCAGGTATAGCATTCCTCTAAATATTTCTGCTTGTACAATCAATGATGTTAACTAGATGTTAGTTTGGAGTACTAATTTAGGATTGTGATTGATGATGCCAAAACTAAAACGATGTCCCTTTTTCATACACAGGGAAGTCTCAGCCAGGAGGTGGCCGGGCCGAGCCGGCTGGCTGATATCAAGGTCCCTCCACCCCCCCTGAAAATAGAAAGTGGCAGTAGGAGGAGTACCCTAGAGGAGGCTGCTATAGCATTCTTTTGGAGGGCTACAGAGGTCCTGGGAGCACCCCACACCATGCAGGAGAACATTGCTGCCTTCAAAGCCTATAAAATGCAGAGGATGGAAGAGGGCCAAAAAGCCATGTGTGAGGCCCTCATATCGGAGGCTCTGGAGAAAGGTATGAGGGGCCAAATTACACCTCACACACATCTTTGGGATGGTCCTCCTCCTCCTCCCTCTCCTCCAGGTCCTCCCAGTCCTCCTCCAGGTCCCCCCAGTCCTCCTCCTCCTCCAGGTCCTTCTCCTCCTCCTGCCACATCTCCAACTGCACAGCCACAGCCTGGAAGGAAGCGTGGAAGGACCAGACAGTGATTGCCCTGGGTTCAGTCTGGTTGGCCAAAAGATGCAGCCTCTTGTGGTACCACAGCCTGGGGACACAGATGTCATCTGCTGCTATCCAGATCTCTGCGAATTCTGGACCAGACTGCCCTCCCTTACATATGGACTCCTCAGGCCACCAATTTTAATGTTGAAGAATTGATGTCTGCCGTGGGGGTCCCAGGCTTCGCTAATTTCTCCTGTTGATCCAGTGTTGCCTTCCTCTTTGTTTGGTTCTGAGCCCTTAATAAAGGATTTTTGTTTTGAATTATACTCTCCTATGTGTTTTACTTCAAAAAGGACAGTTGGTTTGTGAGGATTCAGGTACATTTCAAATATACAATATGAAATGAACAAGGGACACCAACACCAAACAATCTCCTGGAGATTAAATAATAAAAGATATCAATGGTGTTGGGGTAACTTGACACACAAAACACACACAAAAATATTTTGGAGTAAAAATAAAAATAACATTGAACAAAGATCAGCCTTGGAAAAAATCCAAACATTAAAGAAAAAAAAAGGCTTAAAATCCAAAATAAAAAAAAAATAAAAATATAAAACTGTCAGATGTGACAACTAATAACAATATATTCAGGGAATCCCACTAAAAAAACACAAATAAAAGTTTGTGAGAAGTGTGTGTGAATATGAGCAGCAAAACGACTTAATTCTTCTCACATTATAAAGAAGAAGAGAGTGCGCTGTATTAAACCATTTTGAACATTGCAGCGTGACGAAAGTGCTGTATCCATTGCAAACGCTAAGTTTACCAGAACGAGCTGTCCCGTGTCGGAATTTCTTCTGAGCATGCGTGGCACTTTGTGCGTCGGAACAGGCCACACACGGTCGGAATTGACACAATCGGATTTTGTTGTCGGAAAATTTTATCTCCTGATGTCCAACTTTGTGTGTCGGAAAATCCGATGGAAAATGTCCGATGGCGCCCACACACGGTCGGAATTTCCGACAACACGCTCCGATCGGACATTGTCCATCGGAAAATCCGACCGTGTGTATGGGGCATAATAGTGCGCTTGTTCAAATGACTTGGATATAAAAAACTTGAATGCAAAAATGATAAAATACTGTCATATGTATGTGCAAAATTAATAAAAACAACGAAAGTCCCAGTGCAAAACAATTCAGTCCATAATGTGGTTAAACATAGTATTCTGTCCAATAAAAAATAATGCCAAAAAATAGTGCAAAAAAAAAAAAATATCCAGTGAAAAAGGAATTACATCCACCGCCACCAACTGATGAAATCACCTCAGGGACTGACCATAAGGCCAAACATCGCTTTAATATCCAAAAGATGTCTGCTGGGCTCCACACTAGATAACTCCAAGGACTCTGCTGTACTGCTTAACAGTCACGACTCATGGTCCGCACACACTCAGAAAGAGCACAAACACTACATAGTGTAATATTGGCAATAGATGTAACAAAATGTCATAATATCTGTTTACATTATAGTTCAATGAAATCTGTGATGAAAGAGAAACGGATCGCCTCCTCACCGCACTTTCGCACACTGTGGACACAGGAAGTGATGTCACAGGCTGCACCTGATGCGTTGCGTCACTGGTCACGTGACTTCTTCAGGGATAGAAGCCATATAAAGATGGTCATGCTTTTAAAGCCCATCTTTGTTCATGGGTTGCCTTACTGACAGATGGCTCATCTTTTCATAACCGCTGATTGGTTAAGAAGGCTAAATACAAAAAAAGAAAGCTACAGCCAGTAGACCCTCAAGACAACGGACTTATAGTGTGTAAAGCAATATCAGCTTGGTACAAATACATTTAATACACATTAATAATTAAAAAGTGATAGTTAAAATATACATATTAAAATCCGAATATATTGGGACATGCTGATTAAAAAGCATATTGAGATTAAAGCTCAAATGAGCACTGTCATCTAGTGGACAAATAAAATAATTACATCTAAAGAAGAGAGAGACAAACTGCCCAATAAAGATTGAATAGAAGAGAGTAACATGATAAAAAATTAGTAAAAAGGAATAAATCGATTAAAAAAGGATAAGCGATTAGGTTCAATAATCTGAAATAAAACAATTAAGATCAACGTCTATATTTAACCCTCGAGGATGAAAGAAATCTTATTCAAAAATCCATTTGGATTCACTTCTACTTAATACATTAACCCTATTACTACCTCTCCAATGTACTTTTCGATTGCCCAAAAATTTTAGAAGTGAGGGATCTTGTGAGTGGTATTGTGCAAAATGTCTGGCACACTATGCTTACTAAAACCCTTGAGGATATTCTGAACTCGTTCACGGATTCTCTTCCACATGGGCCATTTGCTCCTACCTGCATACTGTTTAAGGCATGGACATTGAAGGACATAAACCACTCCTTCTGTCCTACATGAAATAAAGTCCTTAATCGCATATTCTTCTTTAGTGATAGTTGATATAAATTTGTATCATTTTTGCCCATAAATTTACTATTTTGCAGGCATAACACCTCCTACAGGGAAAGAACCCCTTTCCCTGAAAGAAGGTAAAGGACGCTGACTGAGTCGGGGGATCAGGAATATTTCTTGCAATGATGTCTCGCAAAGTGGGTGCTCGTCTGTACAGTTGAGCTCATAAGTTTGCATACCCTGGCAGAAATTGTGGACTTTTGGCATAAATATTGAAAATATGACTGATCATGCCAAAAAACTGTCTTTTATTTAGGGATAGTGATCACATGAAGCCATTTATTTTCACATATTTTTTTGGATCCTTTTTTAAATCATAATGATAACAAAATAACCCAAATGACCCTAATAAAAAGTTTACATACCCTGGAATGTTTGGCCTTGGTACAGACACAGAAGGTGGCACACACAGGTTAAAATGGCAATTAACCACTTCAGCCCCGGAGGATTTGGCAGCTCAATGACCGGAGGACTTTTTACAATTTGACACTGTGCTGCTTTAATTGCGTGGTCATGCAATGTTGTACCCAAACGAAATTTGCGTTGTTTTTTTCCCCCACAAATAGAGCTTTCTTTTGATGGTATTTGATTGCCTCTGCGATTTTTATTTTTTGTAATATAAACGGAAAAAGATCGAAAATTTTGAAAAAAAGAAGATATTTTCTACTTTTTTGTTTTAAAAAAAAGTTAATAAACTCATTTTTAGTCATACATTTAGGCCAAAATGTATTCAGCCACATGTCTTTGGTAAAAAAGTGTCAATAAGCGTATATTTATTGGTTTGCGCAAAAGTTATAGCGTCTACAAACTAGGGTACATTTTCTGGAATTTACTTAGCCTTTAGTTTATGACTGCCTATCTCATTTCTTGAGGTGCTAAAATGGCAGGGCAGTACAACCCCCCCCCCCAAATGACCCCATTTTGGAAAGTAGACACCCCAAGGAAATTGCTGAGAGGCATGTTGAGCCTATTGAATATTTTATCTTATTTTTTTTTGTCACAAGTGATTGAAAAATGACAAAAAAAAATTATACAAAGTTGTCACTAAATGATATATTGCTCACACATGGCATGGCTATATGTGGAATTACACCCCAAAATGCATTCTGCTGCTTCTCCTGAGTATGGGGATACCACATGTGTGGGACTTTTTGGGAGCCTAGCCGCGTACAGGACCATGAAAACCTATCACCGCCTTCAGGATTTCTAAGGGTGTAAACTTTTGATTTCACTCCTCACTACCTATCACAGTTTTGAAGGCCATAGAATGCCAAGAAAGCATCACCCCCCCCCCCAAATGACCCTATTTTG
Source organism: Aquarana catesbeiana (assembly GCA_037953035.1). NCBI lineage: Eukaryota > Metazoa > Chordata > Amphibia > Anura > Ranidae > Aquarana > Aquarana catesbeiana. The sequence goes on from JBBHAA010000108.1 coordinate 1,078,792, forward strand.
GAAAGTAGACACCCCAAGCTATTTGATGAGAGGCATGCTGAGTCCGTGGAATATTTTATATTTTGCCACAAGTTGCGGGAAAATGAATTTTTTTTTTGCACAAAGTTGTCGCTAAATGATCTATTGCTCAAACATACCATGGGCATATGTGGAATTACACCCCAAAATACATTCTGCTGCTTCTCCTGAGTATGGGGATACCACATGTGTGAGACTTTTTGGGAGCCTAGCCGTGTACAGGACCCTGAAAACCAATCACCGCCTTCAGGCTTTCTAAGGGCGTAAAATGGTGATTTCACTTCCTCACTACCTATCACAGTTTTGGGGGCCATGAAATGACAAGATGGCACAACCCCCCCCCCCCAAATGACGCCATTTTGGAAAGAAGACACTTCAAGCTATTTGCTGAGAGGCATGTTGAGTCCATGGAATATTTTATATTTTGTCACAAGTTTCGGGAAAATTACAATTTTTTTTTTTACACAACATTGTCACTAAATGATATATTGTTCAAACATGGCATGGTTATATGTGTAATTACACCCCAAAATACATTCTGCTGCTTCTCTTGAGTATGGGGATACCACATGTGTGGAACTTTTTGGCAGTCTAACCGCGAACAGGACCCCGAAAACCAATCACAGCCTTCAGGCTTTCATTTTTGATTTCACTCCTCACTGCCTATAACAGTTTCGGAGGCCATGAAATGTCCAGATAGCACAAAATCCCCCAAAATAACCACATTTTGGAAAGTAGACACCCCAAGCTATCTGCTGAGAGGCATGTTGAGTATTTTGCAGATCTCACTTTTTGTCACAAAGTTTTGAAAATTGAAAAAGGAAAAAAAATACATTTTTCTTTTCTTTCTTCATTTTCAAAAATAAATGAGATCTGCAAAATACTCACCATGCCTCTTAGCAAATACCTTGGGGTGTCTACTTTCCAAAATGGGGTCATTTTGGGGGGTTTTGTGCTATCTGGACATTTCAGGGCCTCCGTAACTGTGATAGGTAATGAGGAGTAAAATCACAATTTTATGCCTTTAGAAAGCCTGAAGGCGGAGATTGGTTTCCGGGGTCCTGTAGGCTCCAAAACAGTCTCACACGTTTAGTATCCTTGTACACAGGAGAAGCAGCAGAATGTATTTTGGGGTGTAATTTCACATATGCTCATGACATGTTTGAGCAATAGATCATTTAGTGACAACTTTGTGCAAAAAAAAAAATTCATTTTCCTGCAACTTGTGTCAAAATATAAAATATTCCATGGACTCAACATGCCTCTCATCAAATAGCTTGGGGTGTCTACTTTCCAAAATGGGGTAATTTGAGGGGGGGGGGTTGTGCTATCTTGGCATTTTATGGCCTTCAATACTGTGATAGGTAGTGAGGAGTAAAATCAAAAATTTACACCCTTCAAAATCCTGAAGGTGGTGATAGGTTTTCGAGGTCCTGTACGCGGCTAGGCTCCCAAAATGTCTCACACATGAGGTATTGTTACGTACCTAAAGGGTGAGCCCAAATTGCAGAGGATGGCCTCTCTTACGCCTCCGACTCGAGGGCCCCTGGTAGTGGTGACAGGGGTGCAGGAGTGCGGAGTGGTATGAGTGCCTGGCAGGCTCAAGAGTAGAAGGATCAGATGGCCGGCACAGCTGACAGGATGGATCAGTAGACAGGAACTGCAGACTGGACAACTCAGCAGAAAGGACAGCAGGCAGGATAGACCAGCAGACAGGTGAGCAACCTGGATGGCTCAGCAGTCAGGCCCAGCAGACTGGATGGATCAGCAAACATGTGAGCAGCCTGGATGGCTCAGCAGACAGGCCCAGCAGACTGGATGGATCAGCAAACAGGTGAGCAGCCTGGATAGCTCAGCAAACAGGTAAGCAGCCTGGATGGCTCAGCAGACAGGCCCAGCAGACTGGATGGATCAGCAAACAGGTGAGCAGCCTGGATGGCTCAGCAGACAGGCCCAGCAGACTGGATGGAAGTCCAGGAACATCAGACAGTCGGAAAGCAGGCTGGCAGCAGAGGTACTAAAGAAGCAGGCAGAGGGGTCGTCAAACAAGCCAAGGGTCAGGTTCAGGCGGATAACAGGAACAGTTTCAAAGCAAGCCGGGTCAAAACAGGAGCAGATATCAGGTTTTCAGGGAAAACATACACAGAGCTGCAGAGCAAACAGCAATGATGCAAGTGTCAGACAGGTTTAAATAACCCGCCAGACACTAACGAGTGCATGTGCTTGTGCGCATAGACACAATTGTGCACGGATGGGTCTAATCTGCCTGTTACTGGCAGGATCTTCATGAAAGGTATCCCTGTACTCAGGAGAAGCAGCAGAATGCATTTTGGGGTGTAATTCCACATATAACCATGCCATGTTTGAACAATATATAATTTAGTGACAACTTTGTGCAAAAAAAAAAGTGTAATTTTCCCGAAACTTGTGACAAAATAAAAAATATTCCATGGACCCAACATGCCTCTCAGCAAATAGCTTGGGGTGTCTACTTTCCAAAAAGGGGTCATTTGGGGGGGTTTTGAACTGTCCTGGCATTTTATGTACAACATTTAGAGGCTTATGTCACACATCACCCACTCTTCTAACCACTTGAAGACAAAGCCCTTTCTGACACTTTTTGTTTACATGAAAAAATATTTTTTTTGTAAGAACATAACTTTGAACCCCCAAACATTATATATTTTTTTAAAGCAAAGGCCCTACAGATTAAAATGGTGGGTGTTGCTTTTTTTTTTCACACAATATTTGCGCAGCGATTTTTCAAACTCAATTTGTTTGGAAAAAACACACTTTTTTCAATTTTAACCACTTACCCACTGGGCACTTAAACCCCCTTCCTAACCAGACCAATTTTCAGCTTTCGGTGCTCTCACACTTTGAATGACAATTACTCAGTCATGCAACACTGTATCCATATGAAATGTTTGTCCTTTTTTTTACACAAATAGAGCTTTCTTTTGGTGGTATTTATTCACTGTTGGGTTTTTTATTTTTTTGCGCTATAAATCAAAAAAGACTGAAAATTAGGTAAAAAAAAAATTCTTTGTTTCTGTTAAAAATTTATTGCAGAATTGGCGCGTATTGGCAGAGTATTGGCGAGTATTGGCAGAGTATTGCAGGGTATTGCATTACTGGCATATGGGCACTGAGCAGCGCTGTGGGCTGGATCTGTAGTGCCCACAGCGCTGCAAACAATCTCTCCCCCTCTCCCTCTCTCCTCTCACACTGTACCGATCAGCACAGAGAGGGGAGGGAGGAACCGGCGTCATTACATGATGTCGGTTTGTTTACAAGTGATGCTCCATCCTTTAACGGAGCGATCACGTGGTAAACGGCCGCTCTCAGTGGCTGTTTACCGTGATCCATGATGAGCCGGGTGCCCCGGACACATGTTCCAGGGTGTTCCCGGGTGAGCCGTCTTTTGGCTATGGCCCAGTCGGCATGTAGTTAATGCACTAAAACACACTATTTTGCCCAAATGTTTGATGAAATAAAAAAGATGATCTTATGCCGAGTACATGGATACCAAACACGACATGCTTTAAAATTGCGCACAAACGTGCAGCGGCGACAAACTGTATACATTTTTAAAAACCTTTAAAAGACTTTACAGGTTACCATTTTAGATGTACAGAGGAGGTCTACTGCTAAAATTACTGCCCTCGATCTGAGCTTCACGGTGATACCTCACATGCATGGTGCAATTGCTGTTTACATATGACACCAGACCGATGCTTGTGTTCGCCTTTGCGCGTGAGCACGGGGGGACAGGGGTGCTTTATTTTTTTAATTATTTATTTTGCTTTTTTATTATATTTTTAAACTGTTCCTTTCATTTTTTTTAAATAATTTTTATTGTTATCTCAGGGAATGTAAATATCCCCTATGATAGCAATAGGTAGTGACAGGTACTCCTTTTTTGAAAAAATTGGGGTCTATTAGACCCTAGATCTCTCCTCTGCCCTCAAAGCATCTGACCACACCAAGATTGGTGTGATAAAATGCTTTGCTTATTTCCCAATGGCGCTGTTTATATCCGGCGAAAATGCTCCTAGCTTCTGGTTTCTTAGGCCATAGAGATGATTGGAGCCATTCTGGTCTCTGATCAGCTCTATGGTCAGCTGGCTCAACCACCGGATGCATTCTCGGGTTCCCTGTTGGGACAGGAGAGCCAGAGAAAATCATGGAAGACGGTGGGAGGGGACGTTCCCTCCCACTGCTTATAAAAGCAGTCTAGAGGCTAATTAGCCACTAGGATTGCTCTTATATGAAAGCCGACCGCTGGCTGAAAAGAATGATACCAAGATGATACCTAAACCTGCAGGCATCATTCTGGTATAACCACTCAAAGTCCAGCAACATACCAGTACGTTGCTGGTCCTTGTTGGGCATACATTGTAATGTTCTTTTTTTTTATGCAGCATGTGGGCTGAACAAAAAAAATAGATTGATCGGTGGGTATGCCCACCATTAGAATGCCGCCCTTCATCCACCCACTTCTAATGACGGGCATACATGCACCATTTTTTTTTAACTGTGGTGGTGAAATCACCTCCGACAGCGATGGAGTCACGGCTTTATGTATCGTGGGAACAAATGCTGTTGCTGTCAAGATAAATAAACCCATGCAGCAGCTGTATGGGGTACCTGTTAAGCAAATGATGGTTAACAATAGGGATGAGCCGAACACCCCCCTGGTTCGGTTCGCACCAGAACCTGCGAATGGACCGAAAATTCGCACGAACGTTAGAACCCCATTGACGTCTATGGGACTCGAACGTTCGAAATCAAAAGTGCTCATTTTAAAGGCTAATTTGCATGGTATTGGGGATTTGGGTCCTGCCCCAGGGGACATGTATCAATGCAAAAAAAACTTTTAAAAACTGACGCTTTTTCGGGAGCAGTGATTTTAATGATGCTTAAAGTAAAAAAAAAAAGTGAAATATTCCTTTAAATATCGTACCGGGGGGGGGGGGTGTGTCTATAGTATGCCTGTAAAGTGGCGCGTGTTCTTAGAACAGTCCCTGTACAAAATGTCATTTTTAAAGGAAAAAAAGTCATTTAAAACTGCTTGCGGCTTTAATGTAATGTCGGGTCCTGGCAATATGGATGAAAATCGGTGAGACAAACGGCATGGGTACCCCCCAGTCCATTACCAGGCCCCTTGGGTCTTGTATGGATATTAAGGGGAACCCGCACCCAAATTAAAAAAGGAAACAGCAGTATACAGGCCCTGTATACCACCCCTGTGACATTTGTTTTGCTGCCTGTGCTCCTCTTCAGAAGATTTCACCTCACTTTTTGTCCCAGTGACAAATGTTTTTTGAAAATTTGGGTTTTTTTGTGGAACCAGGATTGGAAAGCATCAGTGGAAAGGAGAAATGTTTTTCCCATATTAACTCTTACAGGAGAGAATTTCCCTTCCTAGGGGTAGATTTCATCTCACTTCCTGTTGTCTCCTTCCGTTTGCAAGTAGGAGTCGTTTGTAAGTTGAATGTTTGAAAGTAGGGGCCTGCCCTATATACTCAGCAGAAATTTGGGCCTTAGGTGTTTTTGTGGCCAAAGCCTTGAATATGCTAATCAGTACTGTTTGATCCCTTATTAACCACCTCAATACAGGGCACTTTCACCCCCTTCCTGCTCAGGCCATTTTTCACCTTTCAGCACTGTCGTAATTTGAATGACAATTGCGCGGTCATGCAACACTGCATCCTAATTAAATTTTTATCATTTTTTCCCCACAAATAGAGCTTTCTTTTGGTGGTATTTGATCACCTCTGCGGTTTTTATTTATTGCGCTATAAACAAAAGAAGAGGGACAAATTTGAAAAAACACAATATTTTTTACTTTTTGCTATAATAAATATCCAAATTTTTTTTTTTTAAACAAATTTTTTTCCTCAGTTTAGGCCAATATGTATATTTCTACATATTGTTGGTAAAAACGTAAAAATAAGCGTATATTGATTGGTTTGCGCAAAAAGTTATAGCGTCTACAAAATAGGGGATAGATTTATAGCATTTTTATTTGTTTTTATTTTTTTACTAGTAAAGGCGGCGATCTGCGATTTTTATTGTGACTGCGATATTGCGGCGGAAATATCGGACACTTTTGACACATTTTTGGGACCATTCACATTTATATAGCGATCCGTGCTATAAAAATGCATTGATTACTGTGTAAATGTGCCTGTCAGGGAAGAGGATAACACTAGGGGGTGATTGAGGGGTTAATGTGTGTCCTAGAGGAGTGATTCTAACTGTGGGGGGAGGGGACTGACTGAGGGAGGTGACCGATCGGTGTCCCTATGTACAAGGGACACACCATCGGTCTCCTCTCCTCTGACAGGACGTGGATCTGTGTGTTTATACACACAGATCCACGGTCCTGCTCTGTTACCCGGCAATTGCGGGTGCCCGGCGGACATCGCGGGCGCCGGGCACGTGCATCGGGTCCCGAGAGACGCGGTGGGCACGCGCGCGCGCCCCCTAGTGGCTCGGGAGGGCGATCACGTCACGTCTACCCAGAACAACAGCTGCCTCGTCCCACCGTCATATGACAGTGGGCGGGCAGCTAGTGGTTAAAAAGTGCAAAATTCTGGGCTCTTTTGATACCAAGCCATGGTCAGGTAGACTAAGAAAGATTGCAGCCACAACTGAACTGCCCAGGATACAAAAAAAAAACCCACAGGTAACCTCAGGAGAAATACAAGCTGCTCTCCAAAAAGACGATGTGGTTGTTTTTAAGGAGCACAATTTAATGATACTTGAACAAAAAACAGCTGCATGGTTGAGCTGCCAGAAGGAAGCCTTTACTGCGCCAATGCCACAAAAAATCCCAATGAGGCATATTAAGGTGTTGTTGGGCATATTGTAACCAGGCTTTTTTGTGGAACTTGTGCAGTAAAGGCTTCTTTCTGGCAACTTGACCATGCAGCTCTTTTGTGTTCAAGTATCAACGTATTGTGCTCCTTAAAAACAACCACACCATCTTTTTCCAGACCAGCCTGTATTTCTCCTGAGGTTACCTGTACCTGGATTTTCTTTGTATCCCGAACAATTCCTGTTGCAGTTGTGGCTTAAATCTTTCTTGATCTACCTGACCATGGCTTGGTATCAAGAGATCCCCAAATTTTAAACTTCCTATTAAATGATTGAACAGTACTGACTGGCATATTCAAGGCTTTTATTATCTTTTTATATCCTTTTCTATCTTTGTAAAGTTTCATTTCTGCTCCCCATGGCTTAGTATCTAGCCTGCTTAGTGCATCCATGCGATTTAAAAAGCCACAAATGTGGGAAATTAACCTTTAATAGCCATTTTAACCTGTGTGTGCCACCTTCTTTGTCTGTACCAAGGCCAAACATTCCAGTGTATGTAAACTTTTCATCAGGGCCATTTGGGTGATTTCTGTTATAATTATGATTTTAAAAGGAGCCAAAAAACTATGTGATAAGTGTTTGATTAATGTGATCACTATCCTTGAATAAAACACAGTTTTTTGGCATGATTAGTCATATTTTCAATTTACAGTATCTCACAAAAGTGAGTACACCCCTCACATTTTTGTAAATATTTTATTCTAGCTTTTCATGTGACAACACTGAAGAAATGACACTTTGCTACAATGTAAAGTAGTGAGTGTACAGCTTGTATAACAGTGTAAATTTGCTGTCCCCTCAAAATAACTGAACACACAGCCATTAATGTCTAAACCCCTGGCAACAAAAGTGAGTACAACCCTAAGTGAAAATGTCCAAATTGGGCCCAATTAGCCATTTTCCCTCCCCTGTGTCATGTGACTTATTAGTGTTACAAGGCCTCAGGTGTGAATGGGGGAGCAGGTGTGTTAAATTTGGTGTTATTGCTCTCACTCTCTCATACTGGTCACTGGAAGTTCATCATGGCACCTCATGGCAAAGAACTTTCTGAGGATCTGAAAAAAGAACTGTTGCTCTACATAAAGATGGCCTAGGCTTTAAGAAGATTGCCAAAACCCTGAAACTGAGCTGCAGCACAGTGGCCAAGAACATACAGCGGTTTAACAGGACAGGTTCCACTCAGAACAGGCCTTGCCATGGCTGAGCCGTGTGCTCAGTGTCATATCCAGAGGTTGTCTTTGGGAAATAGACGTATGAGTGCTGCCAGCATTACTGCAGAGGTTGAAGGGGTGGGGAGGGGGGGGGTCAGCCTGTCAGTGTTCAGACCATACACCGCACACTGCATCAAATTGGTCTGCATGGCTGTCATCCCAGAAGGAAGCCTCTTCTAAAGATGATGCACAAGGAAGCCGCAAACAGTTTGCTGAAGACAAGCAGACTAAGGACATGGATTACTGGAACCATGTCCTGTGGTCTGATGAGACCAAGATAAACGAATTTGGTTCAGATGTTGTCAAGCGTGTGTGGCGCAAACCAGGTGAGGAGTACAAAGACAAGTGTGTCTTGCCTACAGTCAAGCATGGTAGTGGGAGTGTCATGGTCTGGGGCTGCATGAGTGCTGCCGATACTGGGGAGCTACCAGTTCATTGAGGGAACCATGAATGCCAACATGTACTGTGACATATTGAAGCAGAGCATGATTCCCTCCCTTCAGGGGCTGGGCCGCAGGGCAGTATTCCGACATAACGACCCCAAACACAGCTCCAAGATGACCACTGACTTGCTAAAGAAGCTGAGGGTAAAGGTGATGGACTGGCCAAGCATGTCTCCAAACCTAAACCTTATTGAGCATCTATGGGGCATCCTCAAAACCACCAACTCCGTGATGTCATCATGGAGGAATAGAAGAGGTATCCAGTGGCAACCTGTGAAGCTCTGGTGAACTCCATGCCCAAGAGGGTTAATGCAGTGCTGGAAAATAATGGTGACCACACAAAATATTGACACTTTGAGCCCAATTTGGACATTTTCATTTAGGGGTGTACTCACTTTTGTTGCCAGTGGTTTAGACATTAATGGCTGTGTGTTGAGTTATTTTGAGGGGGCAGCAAATTACACTGTTATACAAGTGTAGCGCTGGTAGATTTACAATCTACTGCAGGTTAGGTAAATTTAGTAAATTATGCATTAGGAAGGTAAAAGTTTGCCTCTGTTCCAGCTTGGCTGACGTTGTGTGTGTTTCCGTGCTGACCGGTGGATGACGCTGTTACCACTAGTCAGTGTTGGAAAGGCAACATGTCGAAGTGTATAGATGCTCCTCTGTCTCGGAGGCAAGCTCGGTGGAGGTGGTCCTCCGAGTTGCATTCTGGGAAGGGGGTATTTATGGGACAGACGCCATGTTCTAAGGTCGTTTTACAGCCACCTGCTGGCCCTCCTGGCCGACAGGTATGCGTTAAGGAGCTACCTCGTGGTCCTCCGATCGGGAGGCCCGCGATGCTTCGGCGCAGGGGTGGTTCCAGAGGCTTGTCTGGGGCCTACCACCGTGGCCGAGGAATGGTCCTGAGCTGTCGGTCCTGCGTGACGAAGCTGGACGACCGAGGAGATCCCAGGGAAGGACCCGTCTTGGAGAGATCATGCGGTGAGCTGGTCTATAGAGGGGCCTGGTGAGTTGGAGGATGTATCCAAAAGAAGTGACCATACAGCATAGTGTTGCCGGTTCGGCTTAAAGGTTCAGGCACTGTGACTGACTTTCATTGCAGAAAATCTGATACATCCTGTGGCAGAGGATCGTACAGATTTATTCCCCCAAACAAGTCTGTGGCAGAGACTTTTGATTCGTGCTGCGTACTGGCTGCTAGACCGGTGAGAGAGGCCTATCCAGACGAGCAAGGAGTGTGTCCCATGAGGGGAGCGCATTTCACATAATTATCTGAATTCTACCAGGACATTTGTCGCTAAGATTCTATAAGAAGATATTTGAGTTTCTCCTGAAAGTTTCCTTTTCCGCCTCTTTCCTGCTACTTCCTAAAGTTTGTCTGTTCAATAAAGCATTGAAAACGTATTCCAGTGTTGGTGCGTGTGTCATCCAGAAGTAAACTCAACGGAACCCCTAGACCCAGTGCCGGTGAAACAGAGGGAAGCAAAGTGAAGGTAACAGACCCGCTTAAACTAGCAGCTCCACCGAGAGTTAGTGCTACACAAGCTGTACACTCACTACTTTACATTGTAGCAAAGTCTCATTTCTGCAGTGTTGTCACATGAAAACTTAGAAAAAAATATTTACAAAAATGTGAGGGGTGTACTCACTTTTGTGAGATACTGTAAATGCCCAAATTTCACAATTTCTGCCAGGGTATGTGTTGCACATATGATGAATAAATAAATAAATTCCACAGTGCGATAGGGGCGGGTGAAATTGGGGTGTTATGCCCCGTACACACGGTCGGATTTTCCGATGGAAAATGTCCGATCGGAGCGTGTTGTCGGAAATTCCGACCGTGTGTGGGCTCCATTGGACATTTTCCATCGGATTTTCCGACACACAAAGTTGGAGAGCAGGAGATAAAATTTTCCGACAACAAAATCCGTTGTCGGAAATTCCGATCGTGTGTACACAAATCCGACGGACAAAGTGCCACGCCTGCTCAGAATAAATAAAGAGATGAAAGCTATTGGCCACTGCCCCGTTTATAGTCCCGACGTACGTGTTTAACGTCACCGCGTTCAGAACGATCGGATTTTCCGACAACTTTGTGTGACCGTGTGTATGCAAGACAAGTTTGAGCCAACATCCGTCGGAAAAAGTCCTAGGATTTTGTTGTCGGAATGTCCGAACAAAGTCCGACCGTGTGTACGCCCTATTAGCTGCAAGACACATGGGACATACATTACTCTGGGGAAACAGGGTGCAACTGAACAAAACAATGATAAAGCACAGCAAACATACATAAAACTGTGCACATTGAGTCTCAACTGCTTCTGAATAACATTTCAGTAATGGATTGCAAAAAGCACATGTCCTGCACACTAGGAACATGTATCTGTAAATATCTACAATAAGAAACATGTAGCTTGTTCTCATATTACACTGTGGCAGCATTTACTTGTCACAGGAACATACACTAAATGATTTTAGTGCTAGTTATGGTCCTGGATTTGATATTTCTTATCTACAAGACACATGGGACATAGATTACTCTAAAGGAACAGGGTGTAACTGATGGAAGTTCCCATAGGGTTGCCACCTGTACGGTTTTCTCCTGGACAGTCCGGTTTTTGAATGATGTGTTCGGGTTTACTTCTGTCCCAGACCCGGACACATCATTCACATGGACTGCACCGAGAGTGACGAGTCTCCCCTCTCCCTGATAGCAGCTTGGTTCAGCAGAGCAGAGTGTCAGTGTATCAAAGCTCCTCCCCTCCTCCTCCATTCTGTACACACACAAGGAAGAGGGCGGAGCAGGGATGCGCTGATCTCAGGTCTGTAGAATTTTTTTGTTATGCTCTGTAGATGGAGGAGGGAGGGGGAGAAAGAGGCTGGAAAGAAGGACAAGGTAGAAAATATGTGGAGGGATCGAGGGGTTAGGAGGATATGTACTGGGGGGCTTTGGCAGGGGGAAGAAAATGCTAGAAGTGTGGACTGGATTTGAAATCTGGCAACCTCTCTTTGCACTATCTCTCTTATTTCCCAAAGGACCCCTCCAGCACATATCCTACCCCCACCCCTCCCCCTTGCACTGGCCCTCTTCTCTCACAAAGCGCCCCCCCAGCACATATCTGACCCCCCCAAGTGCCCCCAGCACATATGGGCACAGGCTGCATATGATGGGCACAGAGGCTGTATGATGGTCACAGGCTGCATATGATGGGCACAGTGGCTGCATATGATGGGCACAGCGGTTGCATATGATGGGCACAGTGGCTGTATAATGGGCACAGAGGCTGCATATGATGGGCACAGTGGCTGTATTATTGGCACAGAGTCTGCATATGATGGGCACAGTGGCTGTATGATGGGCACAGAGGCTGCATATGATGGGCACAGTGGCTGCTTTTGATGGGCACAGTGGCTGCATTTTATGGGGCACAGTGGCTGCATTGTATGGGGCACAGTGAGGCTGCAATGTATGTTTTATTTTCAGAATTTTTCAGGTTGTTTGCATCCCCCCCCCCTCCAAAAAAAAAAATTGATCCCCAGCCGCCACTGCCCCCCAGCACATATTTAACTCTCCCCACCCCCCTGCTAGCACTAGCCCTCTCCCCAGGACATATCTAACCCCTGCATTCCGTGCAGAACACTCACAATTCAGCCACGTTTACTGTTTACTGCGGCAAGCTATGCGCCACATTACTACTCTCTTTCAGGACACCAAAAGTGTCCCAGGTCTTTTAAACCTTATAGTGTATACCCCCCAAAAAAATGCCGCCGCTAAAGTGTTCGAGTTTGGCTTGAAGAAAAGGTGGCAACCCTAAGTTCCCACCAGAAACAACTTACTGTATAATCCTTTCCACCTGCTGTACAGGCAGTGTTCTAGGTAATGTGTCCCCTTTTCAGAGTAGGATTTTGGTTTCAGGCTGCTGCTGCTGAACATATCATATAAACTATATAACATAAACTTTATTTTTGAGGGGTGTCTATTTGATGTCGTCCTCAATGTAAGCAGATGGGCTATGATAAAGCATAGTTTTCTTGCAGTCTTACAGTATCTTTAGGGAGTCATGGGTAAGTAGCAATCTGGGTTGCTTGAGGAAATATTCTCTCTGTGACAACTGCTCCCGGTGTTAAGTCAGTTTCTCACTAGGCTCATTGCGTGCTATAGTACCTGGTGTCTTTTTGCTAGTGCACCAAACTGTTTAGTAAACACATTTCACACATATTTGTGTAAGTTACTGTAAATTAATTAAAGATGATGGAGAACTAGGGGACACAATTTTACTTTTGTCCCTTTCCTTATCTGAGCATGGCAGAAGACTAAATGTACACTGGTAATGTCAGCTGATAGTTTCCACCAATATCATTATTTGTTTACTCTTTTTCATTTCCGTTTCCGTGTTAATTTCCATGTTCATTTCCATTTCCCATTTCCATTTCCAGCCAACCTTTTTTTTCTGTAATCTAGTTCCATCACCTAAACTGTTTTTGCTTTACCATCTGTAATAAGAATGCATCTTTAACCAAACAAAAGTAACATATAACATACTTGGTATAGCTAAATAACTATGGCACAGTGTCACAGTGAATAAACATTGGAACAATGCACATAAACAATTTTTACCAAAATTTAGATTCTTCAGCAAAACATTCTGGACCTAAATTCCAGTTAGGATAAACAGGTAATGCATGACTACAGTCTATGACCTGTACAGTTGGATATCTGATAACAGTACTTGGTTGACCCAAAGTGTCATAAGTCAAAATCTTTGGTTGGTTTTAGTCTCTGCTTGGTTGTATTCTTCTTGGAGACAGTGAATCTGAATCATCCTCTTTCTCATCTTTAACACTTTCAATACTCTCTACTGAGTTTTCTGGTGATGAAAGTTCATCTTCCATGTTTCTTCATGAACATTCAGTTAGTTCAATTTCACTTAAAGGATTGCCTTCTGAAGCTTTCTCTGTAGCCACTTCATTAGTTTCTAAGTGACAGGGATAGAACTCTTCAGCTTCTGGATTCAAATCTGTTGTGTTTACATTTGTGTGGTCACTTTGAGGTACAGAACTGAATGAAAGCTTTCTAATGCTTTTGTTCATTATCAAATTCATTTTCAGGGGTCATCTTCAGAGATCTGTGTGAGCTGTCTTGTGGTACTTTGACATTTTACTTGCTTTCTTGTACCGGGTCTTTCTGGCATTATCTGACCTTGGTCTACAGGTAAATAGTCACATGGCAATAACAAATTGTGGTGTAGGATTTGTGTTCTACCTTTTCTAGTCCTAGTCTAGTCTCTGGACACACACTGGACTATCTTCACACTTATTTTTAAGAACAACATAGATGGTATCTTCCCAATAGGATCTCAATTTTCCAGGACCTCCTCTTTCTGTAAGGTTTCGTACAAGAACTTTACTACCATGTATTAATTCAGTACCATGAACTTTCTTGTCATAGTGTTCTTTTCCTCTTTGTGCAGCTTGAGTAGCTGTTTTTGAGGCAAATTCATAAGCTTCAGTCATTCTTTTGTCCATGTATTCACATATTCAGAGTGTGTTTTGTATTTTTCATTGACTGGAGTGTCAAACATGCTGTCAATGGGTAGTCTTGGAGATCTTCCAAACAGCAAGAAAAAAGGAGAATATCCTGTAGCTTCACTCCAAGTACAATTATAGGCATGTTCTACCTTTGCAAGTGAACTTTTCCAGTCCCTTTTTGATTTTGGTGACAAGGTACGAAGCATGGATAATAATAATAGGGTACGACTGAACCTTTCAACTTGTCCATTACCTTCTGCATGGTATGGAGTTGTATGAGCGTTCTGGGTGTGGCAGTCCAATGCCAAAAACATTTGATTTTCAAACTCTCTACCCATATCATGGTGAATTTTGGTTGGATATCCAAATTTCAAGACAAAATAATTGAACAGTCTATCTGCAACAGTTTTTGCTGACTTGTTCTTTGTTGCATATGCCTGAGAAAATCTTGTAAAATGGTCCATTGCCACAGAAAGTCAATGGAAACCATCTCAAAAGGATAAGTTGTTACAATATTATTCAATGGAGCTCGAGTAGGCTTATTTGGGTGTTTATCCTTCAAAAATGTACACTGTCGAGTGATGTAATGTTCAGTGTCGCTTTGCATATGTGGCCAAAAGAATCTATCTCTTATTAGATTTACAGTCCTTTCAACTCCTAAATGTCCCATCTCTTCATGTAATTCTTTAAATGCTAAGTGATGGTACATCTTGGGCAACACTAGCTGAGAGCTGGTTGATGTTTTTTGTCTCAACATTCCATCCTTGTCGAGGTAAAGTTTGGTCCACTGTCTCATGAGTATGGAAAGATCAGAAGGTTCACCTTGACGTTCATGCTTTCATTGAAACTTGCTTTTACTTTTGTACTTCCATACTTTTCCAATCACCAGATCTTCCTTTTGTGCTTTTCTTATTGTCTCTTTGGGAATTTGAGCTACTTTCTTTAATGCACCATGATCTGTTTTTGATGTTGCATTGGCAATTGTCATCGGGCACAGCCAAGGCATTCTTTCTTCCTCGTGTACTTGAATAACTTGGGTTATGCTACTGATGGACTTAGGATCTACTTCTTGTGAACATTGTTGCATGTACTGTTGAGGACTCAAAGGCGTACGAGAAAAAAATACGTCTGCATCAGTATTTCTTTTCCCAGGACTGTACTTAATCTTAAAGTTAAAGTCGGACAATTCTGCAACCCATCTATGGCCCATTGCATTCAACTTTGCTGTTGTAAGGACATAAGTCAGAGGGTTATTGTCAGTGTATAACACAAATGATGGACTGTAATATAGGTAATCTCGAAATCTGTCACAAATTGCCCATTACTCTAGCTTTCCTGAGTGCATGTGGTAATTATTCTCAGCAGGTGTAATGCCCCGTACACACGGTCGGATTTTCCAATGGAAAATGTCCGATCGGAGCGTGTTGTCGGACATTTCGACCGTGTGTGGGCTCCATCGGACATTTTCCATTGGATTTTCTGACACACAAGTTTGAGAGCAGGCTATAAAATTTTCCGACAACAAAATCCGATCGCGTCAATTCCGACCGTGTGTGGCCAGTTCTGACGCACAAAGTGCCACGCATGCTCAGAAGAAATTCCGAGACGGAACAGCTCGGTCTGGTAAAATTAGCGTTCGCAATGGATACAGCACTTTCATCACGCTGTAGTGTAAAAAATGGTTTAATACAGCGCACTCTCTTCTTCTTTATAATGTGAGAATAATGAAGTAGTTTTGCTGTTTATATTCACACAGACTTCTCACAAACTTATTTCTTTATTATTTATCGGGATTCCCTCAATATATTTTGATTTGTCACATCTGACCAATTTTTTTTTGTTTGTTTTTAATTGTAAAAAATTTTTTTCAAGGCTGTTTTTTTTTTTTACTTTTTTTGCTTTTTATTCCAGAATATTTGTGTGTGTTTTGTGTGTCAAGTTACCACAACACCATTATTATCTTGTATTATTTAATCACAATGAGATTGTTTGGTGTTGATGTCTCTTGTTAATTTCACATTGTATTTTGAAATGTACCTGCCTCCTCACCAACAAACTGTTTTTTTTTTTAAGGAAAACACACATAGGCGAGTATAATTGAACCAAAAATTCCTTTATTAAGAGCTGACAACCAAACAAAGAGGGAGGCAACGCTGGAGAAAAAGCAGAAATTGGTGAAGCCTTGGACCCCCAGGGCACACATCAATTATTTTCAAGCAAAATTGGTGGCCTGAGGAGTCCATATGTAGGGGAGTGCAGTCTGGTCCAGAAGTCCCAGAGATCCGGAAAGCAGCAGATGACATCTGTGTCCCCAGGCTGTGGTCATACAAGAGACTGCATCTTTGGCCAGACCAGACTGAACCCAGGGTCATCACTTTCTGGTCTTCCTTCCACGCTTCCTTCCACGCTGTGGCTGTGGTGGTGGAGTTGTGGCAGCAGGAGGAGGAGGAGGATGGTCCAACTCAATCACGTTGTTATTGGGTGTGATTTCGCCACTCACCCCCTTAGCTAGGACTTTATAAATAAGTTTCTCACACATGAGGCGTTGACCCTCCTGCATGCCCTACAGTTTGGTGGCAGCCATGCAGGCAAAGGCCTCTTCAGGAGTGGGTAAGGCTCTGAGGGACACAGAAGCCTCCTGAATGAGCCTGAGAGCTGAATCCTGAACGTGAGTCCCCTTCCTGGGTCTTTTGTATGGAAGGCAGAGGGGAGGGACCTGTGATTCTGTCAGGCTCCGACTGGTCCCAGGCTTCTCCTGGCTGCCACTTAGCCCCGCCTCCTCCTGGCTGCCACATTCCACAGCCTCCTCCTGTGTGCCACATTCCAAAGCCTCCTCCTGTGTGCCACACTCCAGGGCCTCCTCCTGGCTGAGGTCTTCCTGTGTATAAAAAAGGGACATAGTTTGAGTTTTTGATTTATCAATCACACACAATTTTCATCTCAGGACTGTTGCAAATTGAATGTTAACAAATATAACAGACTATCATTCTGAGCCCAGCATTTTTTATTCTTGTCCCAATTTTTGGTGCCCACTACTGTCTATTGATATGTAAAACACTTTATTAAATCAGCAATTAGTGATCAATAATAACATCTAGTAAAGATCATTTATTTATAGACCAGAAATCTGAAGAAGAATGCTATACCTGACTCTATCTGGGCTCCTCCTCTTCTTCCTGGCTGGAAGTCCCAGGTTGGACATCGGAAGCCTCAGCTGGGGTGGAAGGAAGAGTGGAAGGAAGGGTTGAGAGGGATTCCCTGACTCCGGTGTGGTCTGACAGAAATCTCAGTCTCTCATGGTACCACAGCCTGGGGACATAAACATCATCTGCTCCAGCTCCTGATCTCTGGGAATCCGTGACCTTCTTGCGCTCCCTAAGATAAGTGCTCCTCAGGCCACCAATTTTGGTTTTTAAATAGGGGATGGTTGCTGTGGGGACCACCGGCTTCACCAACTCCAGCAGTTTCTCCAGCGCTACCTGCCTCTTTTGTTTATTGTTGTAATGTGGATGTCTCACCTGCCACAGACAGGGCAGCTCCCTGTACTTGTGTATGAACAGGGGGAGGAAATTGTGGTCATTGAAGCCATCCATTTTATCTGCAAAACACAACACGAGACAAACCCTAATGTCAGGCAAAACTCTCCTAATCTTGTTACAATATAGGCCTCAATCTAGAAGCAGTATAGGCCCAAGTTTATTTATTTATTATTTATTTCAGTAACTTATATAGTGCCATCAATTTATGCAGCGCTTTACATATACATTGTACATTCACATCAGTCCCTACCCTCAAGGAGCTTACAATCTAAGGTCCCTAACTCACATTCATACATACTAGGCACAATTTAGACAGGATCCAATTAACCTACCAGCATGTCTTTTGGAGTGTGGGAGGAAACCGGAGTACCCGGAGGAAACCCACGCAGGCACAGGGAGAACATGCAAACTTCAGGCAGGTAGTGTCGTGGTTGGGATTCGAACCAGCGACCCTCCTTACTGCTAGGCGAAAGTGCTACCCACTACACCACTGTGCCGCCCATAGTTTAGATCTTACCTTCGTTATCACAATCGGCGCCTCCGATACTCCTTCCCCCGCTCACAGATCGTACGTACTACGCACGCGTGTTACGCTTTATACACACTGCGCATGCGTGTAACTCCGCCTGCCCCTGACGTTCTTTCTACTCTATTCTCCGCCCCTTTTCGTTCGGCGCAGTGGGGGAAGAGCACATGGCGGGGACACAGCAGGTGCGTGCTAATTATAGCAACGAGGAGGAGGGGGAGGAAAGCCTGGAGCTGGAAATGTCTGGATCCAGAAGGAGAAGATTTAAGGCATCAAATATGTCCTTTGGGGAGATGTTGGAGATGATCGACATCCTGAAGAGGGCCGACTATGACGGGAAGTATGGACCTTACCCCAACACCAATGTCAGAAAGGCCAAGATCATGGCGAAAGTGGTCAAGAGTCTGCACCGGAATTTCGGGATACGACGATCAAAAGATCAGCTCAGGAAGCGGTGGTCGGACCTGAAATTAAGAGAACGAGCAGTACCGAAAGATCCGGAGAGTGCTGCAAAAAAGTAAGTAGTTGTCCTGTGTTCCTATTCTTTATGTTTCTTATGTTCGTGCTGCTCCATGTGCTTTTCTTAACTGTTATCCAGTTTAAAAGGTCAACTTTCATGTTCATGGGCACATTATTCGTTCGTATCAAACATTTTTCTTTCGGCCTATAAAACACCATTGTTGGCCATATGCATTTGAACACATTTTTAGGGCCTACTTGTATGAAAATAATTTAGTTGTGTAGATGGGTTTGTTACTAGCATGAAATGCAAACTAGATTCTGTGTAAGGAGAGGACACTCAGCAGCAGTTTTCACAGCTGTACTCTGGAGCACTAGTGTGGGACACAAGAACACCCTTTTTATTAGGGGGCCCACACAGGTGCTCCAGTGTATACTATAGGGGGGGTCTCCATCTGTGAAGCTTGTACAAGACAGGTAAAGTATTGAAGCTTGACAAAGGACAATAAAAATGCTACATCTTGGAACTCTGCCAAAATAGACAATTGTACCCCACTTCCAAGCAATGCTTCATATTTATAGTTCTGACATTAAATATCTGTGTGCTAAGTATACCATTTTTTGTTCACATAGGGGAGAAAAGACTCGGAGACACCCCTCATCCGAGGAGACCAGAGACCCATCACCTCTGGAAGAAGGGGAAATCCACTGAAGACAAGAAGAGCAGGATGAGAAAGACGTGGTAGAAATAGTCACCACAACAGGTGAGTGTCTGCGACCACAAGCTCAGGTAAGAGATGGATGCCGGCATATTTATAATACATGTTTTTTTTTTGGTTTCTATCTTTTAAGGTGATCGTAATGTTGTGGATCCAGGGCATTTCACCTTGGAAAGTGCACAGATCCTGATTGGGGAGATCATGGGGTGTAATAGGGACTTGGAAAACATCAAGAAAAGCATCAATGATGTTCTTCAAAAAAATAAGAACATCATTGATGTTTTGGGGAGAGCTTAAAACCCCTCCAAAGCCCTTTCTTTTATGGTGTGCTACAATTTAAACATTTTTTGTATAATTGGAGAAAAGCCAAATTTTGAAGATGCACACAGTGTGTCAACATGTGCTATCTGCCATCACGGGAGATCAATGGACGTGTTTTGGGGGTGCAACCCCTTCCTCAATAATAAAGTAGCTGTGAGGAAGGGGTGGCTCCCCCAAAACACGTCCCTTGATCCTCCGTGATGGCAGGTAGCACATGTTGACATTCAGGTATTTGTGTGCATCTTCAAAATTTGGCTTTTCTGGGGGTGACTTCACCCCATCTGAATGCAATATCAAACACAGTTCCTAAATACTCATGTCTGATATTGCCTTCAAGTTCTACCAAATGTGAACTTTGTAAGTTCAAGATTTGTGTCTTTCTTGTTGGTTTTAAACATGCCTGTTTTATCTTAAATGGAAATTTCTACTTTTGCTAATGTGACCCCAAAAATTGTTATACAACAAACATGTTGGTTTGTTTAAAAAACCTTTTCTAAATGCACATGTGATTGTGCTGGTATTAAAAAGATTGTTAATCAAGAATGTGTAGTTTATTGTCTCAACGCTACAACACTTTTGTGGTGCTCTAATTGGTGTTTTCAGTGACAATAGGTGTTATTTCCTAAGGGCAAATCCACTTTGCACTCCAAGTGAAGTTTCAAGTGCACTTGGAGTGCAAAGTGTCTTTGCCTTTAGTAAATAACACCCAACAATGCTTTGTATAAGGTTACACAATCACGCCATTTTCAGGACTCAACGCATTTCTATCAGGGTCAGCTAAAACAAACACAAGCAGTAAATGTCACCAAAGATTTACTTAATGTTTTTTTTTATTTGATAAAGGTTTCACACATCGTCCTGCATATTTATAGCCCCCCTACCCGCAAAGAATTCAAGGTATCTTAGCCGGACATGACGGGCACTCAGGGAGGGCAAGCCAGGACGGCCACTTTCAAGCGCCGTCAGTGTTGGTTCATTTTGAATTCCAGCCTCAGGCCCAACTGAGCCAGCATAGTTGGCAGAATGTTGCCGTAAAAAGTTGTGTAGAACACAGCACGCCAGGATAATATGATTCAGTCTGTACTCCGCCATGTGTATGGGTGTAAGAAATAGGCGGAACCGGCTGGCCATGATTCCAAACGTGTTCTCCACCACTCTTCTGGCTCTGGACAGCCGGTAATTAAAAACCCTCTGGTCCGGGGTGAGGGTCCTCATCGGGAATGGCCGCATAAGATGGTCCCCCAGCGCAAAGGCTTCATCCGCAATGAAGACAAATGGGAGTCCTTCCACATTGTCTTCTGGAGGTGGCAAGTCCAAGCTGCCATTCTGGAGACGCCTGTAGAACTCGGTCTGGGCGATGACTCCACCATCGGACATCCAGCCATTCTTCCCCATGTCCACATACAGGAACTCATAAGTAGCCGACACCACCGCCAACATCACAATACTATTGAACCCCTTGTAATTATAATAGTATGACCCCGAATTGGGTAGTGGGATGATGTGGATGTGTTTCCCATCAATTGCCCCTCCGCAGTTAGGAAAGTCCCACTGCTGGGCAAAGTGGGAGGCCACAGTCTGCCATTCCTGTGGCGTGGAAGGAAACTGTTGAGAAAAACAAAAAAAATTAGTCTTTTTGCACATAAACATGGAAAGCAGATTAGACACAAACATTCTTGGCCAACATCAAGATAACATTTATTTATGGGAATTTATAAACACCAAAGTATAAGGTACACCTATCATATTCCCCCTCCCCCCCCCCTCTCCTGGGCTATTTCTAACATTATAGGGGGGGGAGCTCTTGGACAGGTAACCCTCTCCACTTCATTGAGAGATGAATGCCTAAATAATGGGTATTACTTTGAACAGCCCCTCCTTAGTTACAATATTGGCAGCCCACTGGACATGTAAGAAGTGTCATAATACAAAGATATAAATACACACTGTACACATTTGAGCACATTTGGACATTCTGCTATTACCTATCAAGATAATAATAGGATAAAAAAACTTTAAACAGTACCATTTGAAAGTATACAGGCAGGCCCTTGCACTACATGCTTTGGGTAATTCATCCATAAATCTGACCACTAAAGAGATGGGTATAGTGTGTATGGGTTTGGCAAAGTCAGCAGATAGATGATTGAGGATAGATAGAGAATTGGTATCAGCTGACTTAGCAGTTGGGGTTAGGGAGGGTTCCAAATGATTTGGGGACCCCCAAAAAAACCTCTGGCACTCTACCTGAATTTAAAGCACAAATCACATGTAAAAACATTTTAGGGGGTGTTTGGGGTAAAGCACTACTATGGAGCTAATAAAATACATTGTTAAGTGACTACATGAGGTGAATATAGGGCCAGGAGAGCATGCTGGGGAGGTAAGTGAAGGCAAATATGTATGAAGGACAACAAAAATAATTACCTAAAAATCCAGCATGCATGAGAACAAAGGGGACATTCACAGCATATTACAATCATGTTTATTAGGGAATGAGGAAAGAAATACAATATATTAGCAAACATTAAATACAATAAAATGTGATATTAAAGGATAAAAATCTTACCTTCATATACTCCTTCTGCAGGACCTGGATGATGGCAGAACAGGTCTCTGGGGTAATGATCCCCAGAGCCTGGGGAGAGATGCCTGTCAAGAACTTCAAGTCCTGCAGGCTTCTCCCCGTCGCCAAGTACGGCAGGGTGGCGACGAGCCTCTGCTCCGGAGTGATGGCTTGCCTCATGCAGGTATCCTGCCTGCTGATATAGGGGGTCAGCAAAGCCAACAAACGGTGAAATACAGGGTCCGTCATCCGGAGAAAGTTCCTGAAATCATCAGGATTATTCTCACGGATCTCACGGAGCAAAGGCATATGACAGAACTGGTCACGCTGAAGCAACCAATTCTTGGTCCATGAACTCCTCCCCACCCTGTTCATGGACTGGACTTGTGTCAAGGTCAGGACCCCAACACCAAGCCCCCGCACAGCACGAACTCTACGAGGAGTACGTATATGCAACATGGCTTGAAAATGGTCGGCTGTTCAGAACGAAGTAACAGAACGCACTGAAGAACAGCAAGGCCTGTGAAGAGCGACCTGAAAAACAGTAACGAACGAACAAGAACACAATGATAAAGTCACGCGTAGCTTGCTTGCACGCACTGAAGAGCAGATACAAACCCACAAGCACAAACTGAACAGCAGAAAACGATCTAAAAACCACGAGTCTGAAAAAGCGTAAATCGTCTCTCACCAAACTTTTACTAACACGAGATTAGCAAAAGGAGCCCAAAGGGTGCCGCGCTTGGTTGTGAACTGGCCTTTTCTAGTCTCGTCGTACGTGGTGTACGTCACCGCGTTCTTGGCGATCAGAAATTCCGACAACTTTGTGCGACCGTGTGTATGCAAAACAAGTTTGAGCCAACATCCGTCGGAAAAAATCCTAGGATTTTGTTGTCAGAATGTCCGATCCATGTTCGACCGTATGTACGGGGCATTATACTGTAATGTTACTTTGTTTTATTGTTAACCATCATTTGCTTAGCAGGTACGCCATTCAGCTGCAGCGCGGATTTATTTATTTTGACAGCAACAGCGTTTGCTCCCACGATACATAAAGCAGTGACTCCAGCGCTGTAGGAGGTGATTTCACCACCACAGTTTAAAACAAAATGGTGCATGTATGCCCATCATTAGAAGTGGGTGGATGAAGGGAGGTATTCTAATGGTGGGCATACTCACCGATCAATCTCTTTTTTTCGTTCAGCCCACAGGTTGCATGAAAAAAAGAACATTGTAATGTATGCCCAACAAGGACCAGCGATGTATTGGTATGTTGCTGGACTTTGAGTGGTTATATCACAATGATGCCTGTGGGTTTAGGTATCATCTTGGTATCATTCTTTTCAGCCAGTGGTCGGCTTTCATGTAAAAGCAATCCTAGTGGCTAATTAGCCTCCAGACTGCTTTTACAAGTAGTGGGAGGAAATGCCCCCCCCCCCACCGTCTTCTATGGTTTTCTCTGGCTCTCCTGTCCCAACAGGGAACCTGAGAATGCAACCGGTGGTTCCGCCAGCTGACCATAGAGCTGATCAGAGACCAGAATGGCTCCAATAATCTCTATGGCCTAAGAAACCGGAAGCTACGAGCATTTCATGACTTAGATTTCGCCGGATATAAACAGTGCCATTGGGAAATTGGGAAAGAATTTATAATAAGCAAAGCATTTTATCACACCAATCTTGGTGTGGTCAGATGCTTTGAGGGCAGAGGAGAGAGCTAGGGTCTAATAGACCCCAATTTTTTCAAAAAAGAGTACCTGTCACTACCTATTGCTATCATAGGGGATATTTACATTCCCTGAGATAACAATAAAAATGATTAAAAAAAATATAAATGAAAGGAACAGTTTAAAAATAAAAGTTTTAAAAACAACCTTTTTTTGGGAGCAGTGATTTTAATAATGCTTACAGTGAAACAATAAAAGTGAAATATTCCTTTAAATTTCGTACCTGGGGGATAATTTAAAAGTACTCGCGGCTATTAATGAATTGTCGGGTCTCTGCAATACACATAAAAGTCATTGAAAAAAATGGCATGGGATTCCCCCACAGTCCATTAACAGGCCCTTTGGGTCTTGTATGAATATTAAGGGGAACCCTGCGGCAAAATAAAAAAAAAAATGGCGTGGGGGTTCCCCTCAAAATCCATACCAGAAGGGTCTGGTATGAATTTTAAGGGGAACCCCGCACCAAAATTTAAAAAAAAATGGCGTGGGTGTCACCCTAAAAATCCATACCAGACCCTTATCCGAGCACGCAACCTGGCAGGCCGCAGGAAAAGAGGGGGGCATGAGAGATTCTGAACCGTACCAAGCCACATGCCCTCAACATGGGGAGGATGTCCCCATGTTCATGGGGACAAGGGCCTAATCCCCCAACCCTTGCCCGGTGGTTGTGGGGGTCTGCGGGCGGGGGGCTTAACGGAATCTGGAATCCCCCTTTAACAAGGGGACCCCCAGATCCCGCCCTTCCATGTGAATTGGTAATGGGGTACAAATGTACCCCTACCATTTCACAAAAAAAGTGTCAAAAATGTTAAAAAAGACAATAGCCGGTTCTTGACAATTCCTTTATTAATGTCTTCTTCTTTCCCCGCTTCTTCTTCCATCTTCTGGTCTTCTTCTGGTCTTCCTTTGGTTTTCGGTTTACGCAACGGGTGACCCCGCCCCCCTCTGACACCACACAGGGAAAGCCATAGGCCCCGTGCGTCAGAGGGGGCAGGGTCACCGGGTGGTCCTGCCCTCAGTTATATAAGAACTGTCACAGAACAGAAGCGTCACACTGCGGGAGCCTCCCATTGAGGCAGATCGTCTGGAGGTCGAAGCGGGGAAGATGCCGGCGGAGAAGACCAGAGGAAGAAGCAAAGGAAGATAGAGGAAGAAGCGGGGGAAGAATAAGATGGAGGAAGAAGAAAACCGAAAGAAGACCAGAAGAAGATGGAAGAAGAAGCGGGGAAAGAAGAAGACATTAATAAAGGAATTGTCAAAAACCGGCTATTGTCTTTTTTAACATTTTTGACACTTTTTTTGTGAAATGGTAGGGGTACATTTGTACCCCATTACCAATTCACACAGGGGGTGGCGGGATCTGGGAGTCCCCTTGTTAAAGGGGGCTTCCAGATTCTGATAAGCCCCCCGCCCGCAGACCCCCACAACCACCAGGCAGGGGTTGTGGGAATGAGGCCCTTGTCCCCATCAACATGGGGACATTCTCCCCATGTTGAGAGCATGTGGCCTGGTACAGTTCAGGAGGGGGGCGCTCTCTCGTCCCCCTCTCTTTTCCTGCGGCCTGCCAGGTTGCGTGCTCGGATAAGGGTCTGGTATGAATTTTTTTTTTTTAATTTTGGAGCGGGGTTCCCCTTAATATCCATACCAGACCTGAAGGGCCTGGTATGGAATTTGGAGAGACCCCCACGCATTTTTTTTTTAAATTTTAGTTCAGGGTTCCCCTTAATATTCATACTAGACCCAAAGGGCCTGGTAATGGACTGTGGGGGAATGCCATGCCGTTTTTTTCAATGACTTTTATGTGTATTGCAGAGACCCGACAATTCATTAATAGCCGCGATTACTTTTAAATGACTTTTTTTCCTTTAGAAATGTAATTTTGCTCTCGGACTGTAAACACGGGAAACATGCGCCATTTTACAGGCATACTATAGACACCCCCCAGGTACGAAATGTAAAGGAATATTTCACTTTTATTGTTTCACGTTAAGCGTTATTAAAATCACTGCTTCCGAAAAAACTGGCGTTTTTAAAACTTTTTTTTTGCATTGATACATGTCCCCTGGGGCAGGACCCAGGTCCCCAAAACACTTTTTATGACAATAACTTGCATATTAACCTTTAAAATTAGCACTTTTGATTTCTCCCATAGACCTTTAAAGGGTGTTCCATGGCTTTTGAATTTTTTCCGCGAACACCCCAAATTATTCGCTATTCGGCGAACAGGCGAACAGCCAATGTTCGACCCGAACATAAAGCCCATCCCTAATTGTCATCTAGGTAAGGCAGGCTCAAGCCTGTTAAACATAATTCCATACTGCGTTGGAATTCGACAGGTGCAGAGCTAAGACCAAAGGGTATTCAGATCCATTCATACAAACCCCAAGGTGTGATAAAGGCAGTTAATGGTCGACTGGCTTCTTCCACAAATCCTTGATATGCTTTTCCCTGGTATAGCACAGAAAACCATGAACTTCCTCCTAAACTGTCAAGCATGTCTTGAATCCTTGGAATTGGATGACGGTCAGGAATGCACTTCTGGTTTAACTGTAGTCACAGCACAATCTTAAGTTGCCATCTTTCTTTCTTACACATACAATGGGTGAGGTATATGAGGATTTTGATTCTGCCATCCATCCACAGTTTAGCAAGTCCTGCAGGTATCTTTTACTTCTTGGTGCAGTGGTTTTGGCACAGGCATATAGGTTCTCTTGACAGGTGTGTTGTCTTTGAGGCGAATCTATAACTGTAAGGAAGGAATACATCCAACATCAGAGTCATCTTTTGCAAAAGCATTGCATTCTTCCCTTAACATCTTTTAGACTACTTGCTGTTCCTCCTTAGTGAGGTGTTCTAGAGGCACTGGTGGAACCCATAACTCTTGATTAGTATGGCTTTCAAGAGAATCAACCTTGTTGATATTGTCCATCCGGTCTTTTGTTCTTTTTGTAGATGCATGTAGATAATGACTTACTGAGTGAGTAGATACATCCACCACTAGGGATGAGCTTTATGTTCGGGTCGAACATGAGTTTGACTCGAACATTGGCTGTTCGAGCGTTCGTCAAAATACGAATATTATGGGGCATTAGTGCCAAATTTGAGCGGCGCGTCACGCCCCATAATGCACTGCGACATCGCAGTGCATTGCTGTCTGATGACTGGCCAAGCATGCACTATGACCCGCATGCTTTGGTCAATCACAGCGCCGTCAGCAAAGAGAGCAAAGCCTTTGGCCAATTATGGCTCAGGGGGTTAAGTCCACGCCCCACACTATATAAGGCCGCCTGCACGTCGGCCCTGTGTAGTGTGTTGCTGGCGTTGACCGAGAGAGTGTCATTTAATTTAGATTGAGCAGGCAGTTAGCTGCAGCGTATTTAATATATACCATATTTATCGGCGTATAACACGCGCCGGCATATAACATGCACCCCAAGTTTAGGAGGGATTTTTAAGGAAAAAACCTTTTAGGAGGGAAGTTTAAGGAAAAAAACTTACATTTAAATGCCCATCAATGCAGCCTTATCAGTGTCCATCTGTAGCCTTGTCAGTGTCCATCTGTAGCCAGTGTCAGTGTAGCCTTGTCAGTGTCCATCTGTAGCCAGTGTCAGTGTAGCCTTGTCAGTGTCCATCTGTAGCCTTGTCAGTGTCCATCTGTAGCCTTGTCCCTGTGTCATTTGCAAACTTGTATGTACACTGCCATTTAAAAATGGCGCCACCGTTCTCGGCGGCTCTCGGCGGCTTTCGGACGCACTCGGCCGTTCTTGGCGGCTCTCGTCCGCTTTCAGACGCACTCGGCCATTCTTGGCAGCTTTCAGCCGCTCCGGGTGGCTTTCGGATGCAGCGGGACTGCGAGAGCTGCCGAAAGCTGCCGAGAATGGCCAAGGGCCACCGAAAGAGGCCGAGAGCCGCCGAAAGCCGCCGTGAACGGCCAAAAGGCTCACAATCAGTGGGGGATCAGCGTATAACACGCACCCACGATTTTCCCCTGATTTTAAGGGGAAAAAAGTGTGTGTTATATGCCGATAAATACGGTATAAATACGGTATATACAGGAATACGGTTGGGATCTACAGTATATATACCCTGGTGGATTGGCGCCCTTGAACACAACAGTTACACGCATTACCCCTGCAGGGGTGATGGGATGCGGTGAGTGGGGACCCTTGAGGGGGAGCACTTAAGTCACCTGGATATCCTTTGCAAGCACTCAAGTCACTTATGATGATTTCTGCCATCTCTACTACACTACCTGACCAATCATCATATTTTAACTGTTTTTTTCTATATACCTTCACTATATAACCACGTATAAATGGTGTTTTTGGATTCTGGACACTAACTAATATTATATTTTTATTTATACTCTTTATTTTTTGGGGTTTTTGATGTTTTTTATATTATTTTTTATATATTTTTTTTATTTTTATCTTTATTATTATATTTTTTGAATGTAACACCTGTGGACACTTTATATCTCTCAGCGTGCAATAGCACAATTTATGCACTTTCCTTTTTGTGTTGAGACTTTAGGTCTTTTACATTTTTTTGGTGATATCTATGCAGTACATGCACCTAGTATATTATATCTGTAAAGGTGCCCTTGTGATACTTTATATATATTTTTTACGTATTTGGATGCACTTAGCACATGCACTTTTAGGGCAGACCCTTGGTTTTGCAATTTAGGATAAATTACCACAATCTTTACTCGTACCATTCACTTGACCGTCTAGGTTTGGTGTCTTTCTACTATCTCTGTCC